>JAIOJX010000002.1:73455500-74055500 GCA_022376925.1 Tragulus kanchil
TGGTTTTTCTGGTAAGAATTTAATTTTTCATGTGAGTATGGCATTGGGTCAATTGAGAAGAACATAAATCTGTTTTCCTCATCATTGGCTCAAAATCCCCAACTGTCTGCCTTTTGCAGATGAAATCACTGGAGCAAACAAAAAGGTGTGGAGTTCAATCTTTTGCTGAGTTTGATGTGGTTCTTTCTTTCAGGACAAGCCATTTCCTATAAAAGGAGTTTTTTCCCACTGTTTTGAGAGTGCTTATTTTCAGTCTGTGTCTTTGTTTATATTCAAATAATGTTTGAAGGGAAATAATCCTTCTGAAGGCCAATAAACTCTGTAAACAGAGCAAGGCCTATTTTTATTTTCCATGAATGGTAACAGAGTACTTAGTAGCAAATCTGTCAATATGCTGTTCCAAGTAGTTTCTAATTTTGCCAAAGTGATTAAAGTACCAGACTTCTATCAGGGGCTATTTCCTCTTCTTTCTGTGCTGGAAGAGGGCCTGCAGGTCAAAATGTAATAACATAAAAATATATACCTCACCATCTAAAACTAGAGAGAGTGTAATGTTGCAGATGGCAGAGGCTAAAAGACCTATTAAATTGATGTGCAAATTAATTTGAAAAGTAGATGAATAGCTTTGGTGGACACCTCTCTGCCAATTTGGCGCTGTCTCTTGAGTTATATTAATTTTCTTGCAAGAGGTGAATATGATAATGAAAGGAAGCTACAGGTAAAGGAATAGCACACAGTTACTAAAGGCAAGAGAATGGGGCAAATGTGGATTTACTGCTGAACTGAAAAGCTCAGAAAAACCTCCTCTATCCATAGAGTTCTCCAGGTTAGAAAACTGGAGTGGGTTACCATTTCCTTCTCCAGGAGATCTTCCTGACCCAGGGATCAAACCCTCATATCTTAAGTCCCGCCTGCATTGTAAGTGGATTTTTTACCATCTTAGGCACAAGGAAAGCCCTCTATAACAACTACACCATTTAATATAAATTAAAAAAAATTTATTGAATACTCACATGAAATGATATTGATCCTGATATTCTTGTGCTTTCATATCAGATATGCATAAAATATAGAATTAGATAAGTTGATAATTTCATCATATCTTTTATGCTTTTGTAACAATCTCATTAATTAAAAATACTAGAGTAAGATTTCAGTTCTGTGAAGTCAAGAGATAATGTATTTTATGAAGAACATGTAGATTAGATACTTGGATCTCTACAAAGAAAGAAGGCCAGAGATGGAATAAATCAAAGTAAAATAAGATCCTTTATTTTTTAATTGATTTAATAGATAACAGTATAGCTAAAGTAATATTGTAAAAATGCAATGGATTGTAATAGCATTTGTTCAAGTGAAATGAATGACAGCAATATCAATACATGAAGAAGAAGAATTGTGGACATTCTGTTATTGTTATTCAGTTGTGTCCAACTCTTTGCAACCCAATGACTGCAGTATGCCAGGCCTCCCTGTCCCTCATCATCTCCCAGAGTTTGCCCAAGTTCATGTCTACTGCATCAGTGATGCCATCTGTCCATCTCATCCTCTGATGACTTCTTCTCCTTCCACCCTCAATCTTTCATAGCATCAGGGGTTTTTGTGATAATATCCTGTTAGGTTCCTGCAAAGTGACAGTGTTATTTGTAGGTTGACTTAGAGTAGTAACATACTGAGCACTAGGGCATGAAAATTAATAATACATCAGTATTCCAAGAAAGGACGTATGAAGGAATCATTTGAAATTCTCATTTTACACCAAAAAGGCAAAAATACTGGCAAACATAGTAGGCATCAATATATTAATAATCACTTTAAACATAAATGGTGCAAATATAATTAAAAGATACATTTTTGCAAGCTGACTTTAAAAAGAAGAACAAATAACTTTTGGCCCTCTGTATTCATGGATCTCTGCCACCATAGATTCAGCAAATCACAGACTGATCCATGACTTCAGAGGGTCAACTGAATCATGTCAAGGGACGTGAGCCTGAGTAGATTTTTATATGTTTGGGGAGTCTTGGAACCAACCCCCCTCCCAGAGATTCGAAAGAAAGACTGCATACTTGTGCACAGAATATCTGCTTTAGGTATGAATACTCATATAGGTAAGAACATTAGAGACTTTCTCCAATTTGAGAATAATTCCACCTTCCACTAGATAGCCCTCTTTCTAGCGCTAAAAATTTCCAGGTTCTGTCACATATCAGGAAGCTTTAACATATTATTTTCTCTGTAATGCTCATCCCTTTGCCTTTCTTATTGATCATATTCTTATCCAGTTTGTTTTCTCTATATTATTCAATTATATATTTATAACTGTATTCTGAGAAGTCAGGATGGGGAAGAGATTGGAGAAATACGTGGAGATGATTTTTCCTATAATCACACACAAAAAGAGATTGCTTCATCCTCCTACAACAGAAACCTCCAAGTCCAGGTGTAATGGTGGGATAAATTAAGTCTAAATTATGTAAAGAGAGAACATTCTTCCTTCCATGGTTCTTTGTTCTCAAAAGACCTTTAGCAGGGATATACATAAGAAGTCAGAGCCTACTGAATGTGAGTGCTATTAACTAGGGAAGTATTGACTCACACACAACAAAGGTATTTCATAAATAGAAGTGACATTAAATTTTCAATTCTGGGGGACATAAATGAACTAAAATGAAATATTTCATGTTGATTTCCCTTGCATGCTGTGGGAAAGTCAGCAGTGTTTGTCATGTGGTTATTGCCATGAAGAGGAAGTCCGGTCTGCGCTCCTCCACTATCACCACTTCAGAATCTAAATAACTGTGACAGCATTCATTCATGCTTAAATATTTTGAGAGAATTTGAGATTAGAGTTAAGGAGAAAGCCCAGATGTTCTTCTAAAAGTTAGAGTTACTAAAAAAGGCAAAAATACTGGCAAACATAGTAGGCATCAATATATTAATAATCACTTTAAACATAAATGGTGCAAATATAATTAAAAGATACATTTTTGCAAGCTGACTTTAAAAAGAAGAACAAATAACTTTTGGCCCTCTGTATTCATGGATCTCTGCCACCATAGATTCAGCAAATCACAGACTGATCCATGACTTCAGAGGGTCAACTGAATCATGTCAAGGGACGTGAGCCTGAGTAGATTTTTATATGTTTGGGGAGTCTTGGAACCAACCCTCCCAGAGATTCGAAAGAAAGACTGCATACTTGTGCACAGAATATCTGCTTTAGGTATGAATACTCATATAGGTAAGAACATTAGAGACTTTCTCCAATTTGAGAATAATTCCACCTTCCACTAGATAGCCCTCTTTCTAGCGCTAAAAATTTCCAGGTTCTGTCACATATCAGGAAGCTTTAACATATTATTTTCTCTGTAATGCTCATCCCTTTGCCTTTCTTATTGATCATATTCTTATCCAGTTTGTTTTCTCTATATTATTCAATTATATATTTATAACTGTATTCTGAGAAGTCAGGATGGGGAAGAGATTGGAGAAATACGTGGAGATGATTTTTCCTATAATCACACACAAAAAGAGATTGCTTCATCCTCCTACAACAGAAACCTCCAAGTCCAGGTGTAATGGTGGGATAAATTAAGTCTAAATTATGTAAAGAGAGAACATTCTTCCTTCCATGGTTCTTTGTTCTCAAAAGACCTTTAGCAGGGATATACATAAGAAGTCAGAGCCTACTGAATGTGAGTGCTATTAACGAGGGAAGTATTGACTCACACACAACAAAGGTATTTCATAAATAGAAGTGACATTAAATTTTCAATTCTGGGGGACATAAATGAACTAAAATGAAATATTTCATGTTGATTTCCCTTGCATGCTGTGGGAAAGTCAGCAGTGTTTGTCATGTGGTTATTGCCATGAAGAGGAAGTCCGGTCTGCGCTCCCTCCACTATCACCACTTCAGAATCTAAATAACTGTGACAGCATTCATTCATGCTTAAATATTTTGAGAGAATTTGAGATTAGAGTTAAGGAGAAAGCCCAGATGTTCTTCTAAAAGTTAGAGTTACTCAAAGAAGGAAAATAGATTTATTCTTAAGAGAGACTATGTTTTTGGTGAAATACAACAAATGCCATACACATATGAGTTATATTAGTTACTATTGTTAAAGAATTGGCAAGAAAAGATTTTCTCTTAAAACAAATCTGGTTACACAATGCTTGATTTTCTGACTGTCAGGAATCAGGGCAATGACATTAGAACTAATATTGAGTGCATGCTGAAGAAAATAGTAGTAAGGAAAAATAATCAAAGTTTAGATAACAAGGAGAATATATGTCTTTTGCATAGCCTGGGTACAGGAAGTTTCAGCAAGAGCTGTTTTTAGATCAAGTAATTTGATGGATCAAAATCTAATGTTTTTGCCCTAATGCTGGTCATTTACTCCATGTATGGCGTTTTTTGTGTGTGCAAATTATTGTATTTCAAAGCATGTTTGAAATACTTAACATGAAGTTAAAGGCTTATTTTGGGGGTCTTCCCTGGTGGTCCAGTGGATAATGACTCCACCTTGCAGTGCAAAGGACACTGGTTCGATCCCTGGCCAGGAAAGATCCCATGTGCTGTGGAGCAGCTGGACCGGTGTGTCCAGTTAGGAACCAGAGCTCTGGAGCACATGCACGCAGAGCCCATGCTCTGCAGCAGGAGAAGGCACTACCATGGGAGGCCCACACAAGTCAAAGAATAAAGATGGATAAAAAAAAATACAAAGAGGCCAAAAATATATATATATATATTCATAAAAACTGTGTTATAAAAAAGCATATTTTTATTAAGAGTGAGGAGATCAAGTCAAAAGTGGAATAAATTATCAACTTTTAGGGCTATGGGAAATATATTAGCAGGTATTCATCAACATGTGTATCCTAATTTGAGCAGGTAGCTTGACCTTTATTCTTTGATGGAACAGCAACTCCATGTAGAGGTTGTCTGCTTTTTTGTTCTTACTTTAAAAGGAAAAGAAAAGAAATATAACTGCCTTATTCTTATTAAAAAGTTATAGTGATGGACTAAAAACACTTCAGAGATAAATTATAGGTGAAGAAGACAAATAGATGCCCTCAAAAATATTAATAAAGTGAGCAAAGCAAATGGAAAAGGTGATACACCCAGAACAATCCTCAAGATGAAAATTAAGATATTTTTCTGAAAACAATTTAAAAAACAAACTTCCAAGTATGACTTTTTAATGATTAAATTTAGGAAATAAAAATACTACAATTTCAACAAAGAACAAAGAGTTCCCCTTTCTCTCTCTCTGTCTCTCTCTCTCTCTCTCTCACACACACACACACACACATACACATCTTGCTTTAATTGTTGGAGTTGAAAATTTGCAAAGAGTGGAGGCAGTCCCACCCTCCCCTGAGTCTCTTCCAGTCATGGAACTCTGCAGACACAAAGCTACCTGAGGACTCAGGTCAGCACCAGTCCCTCCCCTGGCCACTTCCCTGGCCACACCCAGATACTTAACCCACTCTCAGCTGCAACATCCCTTTTAGCCCTCTGGCTTCTTGGCCTCTGGGACCACCTGGCCCCTCTCTGTCCCTTTCTCCATGGACCCTTCTTCCTGGATCTCCCTTCACCCTGACCCCCAGCCCCTCGTTCTTCCCCTGGCTCCTACCTAAGCCCAATGAATAAACTTAATCCTCTCCACTAATCCCTCCTCTTCTTTTCCAGTTAGGAACCAGAGCTCTGGAGCACATGCACGCAGAGCCCATGCTCTGCAGCAGGAGAAGGCACTACCATGGGAGGCCCACACAAGTCAAAGAATAAAGATGGATAAAAAAAATACAAAGAGGCCAAAATATATATATATATATTCATAAAAACTGTGTTATAAAAAAGCATATTTTTATTAAGAGTGAGGAGATCAAGTCAAAAGTGGAATAAATTATCAACTTTTAGGGCTATGGGAAATATATTAGCAGGTATTCATCAACATGTGTATCCTAATTTGAGCAGGTAGCTTGACCTTTATTCTTTGATGGAACAGCAACTCCATGTAGAGGTTGTCTGCTTTTTTGTTCTTACTTTAAAAGGAAAAGAAAAGAAATATAACTGCCTTATTCTTATTAAAAAGTTATAGTGATGGACTAAAAACACTTCAGAGATAAATTATAGGTGAAGAAGACAAATAGATGCCCTCAAAAATATTAATAAAGTGAGCAAAGCAAATGGAAAAGGTGATACACCCAGAACAATCCTCAAGATGAAAATTAAGATATTTTTCTGAAAACAATTTAAAAAACAAACTTCCAAGTATGACTTTTTAATGATTAAATTTAGGAAATAAAAATACTACAATTTCAACAAAGAACAAAGAGTTCCCCTTTCTCTCTCTCTGTCTCTCTCTCTCTCTCTCTCACACACACACACACACACATACACATCTTGCTTTAATTGTTGGAGTTGAAAATTTGCAAAGAGTGGAGGCAGTCCCACCCTCCCCTGAGTCTCTTCCAGTCATGGAACTCTGCAGACACAAAGCTACCTGAGGACTCAGGTCAGCACCAGTCCCTCCCCTGGCCACTTCCCTGGCCACACCCAGATACTTAACCCACTCTCAGCTGCAACATCCCTTTTAGCCCTCTGGCTTCTTGGCCTCTGGGACCACCTGGCCCCTCTCTGTCCCTTTCTCCATGGACCCTTCTTCCTGGATCTCCCTTCACCCTGACCAGCCTCGTTCTTCCCCTGCTAGTCTCTCTCTCCCAGCATGTCTGTGTATCCATATCCCACCTGGCTCCTACCTAAGCCCAATGAATAAACTTAATCCTCTCCACTAATCCCTCCTCTTCTGTGTTTTGCACTTTTCTTACATTAATATAGTAAGTTACAGTCTGTTCTATTGGCCATACCTATAAAAATGTGTGGCAAATAAAATCAACTTATAAACACATTCTGGAGTTATTATTTGAAAACATAATACGTTTGTGTAGAGAGATTGATTTCCATCATTTGTATATATCAAGAGACAGTTACGTTATTTTTCTTATGATTCGGATGAGAAACCTCAACATTATAGATCTTGAAATTTTAAGTACCTTATATTAGCATTTGAACTCTCCACTGAATAAAGGCAACTTAATGGAAAAATGAACCTGTACATATGTAGAATCCGTATGTATAATATATTTTAGTATAACATATTCTAAATAAACTAATAATCTCCCTAGAAAGTACCTGATAGTGCACATGGTATTATGTTCAAATTAGAAAAGTTAAAAGTCACTGTCAATGGAACAGAAAATCTCTAACTTCAGTAATTTGACATAAGCTTTAAACCCTGCACATAAACACTGACTTTGGAATATAGAAGTTCTTAGAAAATGCTCATTACCCCATTTCCAACTATTAGATATGCTAAGATTTGACTGTATTATTCTGCCTAACTGGTTACCATTATATTAAAAATCAGATGAAATATTAAAAAGCAGGTGAAGTATTATTTGCTCAAATAAACTCTTATACATGTGAAAAATATCAAAGCAGTAGACTCTGATAATTATAACTTAGTGTTTATTAATTCAGAAGCATATTCAAATAAGAGAAAGCAGCAAAAATTTCAGTAGAATTTCAGGGAGGGTATTTATTGAAAGAAAACCTGTAATGATGTGAATTTTGTAGTATACATTTTTAAAATATTCACTCTGCCTGCTATGTACATGGGCTAAGTAGTATTCACTACTGTATGATTCTGAATTTGGCTATGTAACTTACTTTGGTGAATTGGACTTTGGCAGATGTGACAAAAGCTGAGAATTGCTCTTTTACATATCTTTCACAACCATGACAACATCATGTCCAGGCTGACTATTCGGCCCAGGAGAAAGATATAAACTCTGGGGGCAGAAAAAATTGCTCCTATCTTTTTCTAGTCTAGATCTACTCTGACTAAATAACAGTGATTTTAACGTAGTGACTTAAGACTTTTGCAGCCTTTATATGGATGCAATAGCTAACTGATCGTACTGAATCGAGACATTCTGAAATACTCATCTATTTTAACAATGTCTTGACACATTAGATTTCCTTAGCCTAACATTCTCATACCCTGTTTAATATTTGTCTTTCCTGATCTTCTTCAAATGCCACAACTTAATGGAATAAATGAACCTTTTGTTAAAACTATATAGCATTTGAACTCTCCACTGAATAAAGGCAACTTAATGGAAAAATGAACCTGTACATATGTAGAATCCGTATGTATAATATATTTTAGTATAACATATTCTAAATAAACTAATAATCTCCCTAGAAAGTACCTGATAGTGCACATGGTATTATGTTCAAATTAGAAAAGTTAAAAGTCACTGTCAATGGAACAGAAAATCTCTAACTTCAGTAATTTGACATAAGCTTTAAACCCTGCACATAAACACTGACTTTGGAATATAGAAGTTCTTAGAAAATGCTCATTACCCCATTTCCAACTATTAGATATGCTAAGATTTGACTGTATTATTCTGCCTAACTGGTTACCATTATATTAAAAATCAGATGAAATATTAAAAAGCAGGTGAAGTATTATTTGCTCAAATAAACTCTTATACATGTGAAAATATCAAAGCAGTAGACTCTGATAATTATAACTTAGTGTTTATTAATTCAGAAGCATATTCAAATAAGAGAAAGCAGAAAAAATTTCAGTAGAATTTCAGGGAGGGTATTTATTGAAAGAAAACCTGTAATGATGTGAATTTTGTAGTATACATTTTTAAAATATTCACTCTGCCTGCTATGTACATGGGCTAAGTAGTATTCACTACTGTATGATTCTGAATTTGGCTATGTAACTTACTTTGGTGAATTGGACTTTGGCAGATGTGACAAAAGCTGAGAATTGCTCTTTTACATATCTTTCACAACCATGACAACATCATGTCCAGGCTGACTATTCGGCCCAGGAGAAAGATATAAACTCTGGGGGCAGAAAAAATTGCTCCTATCTTTTTCTAGTCTAGATCTACTCTGACTAAATAACAGTGATTTTAACGTAGTGACTTAAGACTTTTGCAGCCTTTATATGGATGCAATAGCTAACTGATCGTACTGAATCGAGACATTCTGAAATACTCATCTATTTTAACAATGTCTTGACACATTAGATTTCCTTAGCCTAACATTCTCATACCCTGTTTAATATTTGTCTTTCCTGATCTTCTTCAAATGCCACATTTCTCTGAAAGCAGCAATTATTTATCAACCTATATCTGTTTTCCAGAACACAACTCTTGGATTGTTTTGCAACTCTAATAGCTTATGCACTGTGTTATAACTATCTATGTATTTTTCATATATCTTCTTCTGGATTATACCTGTGAAGAGTGGTTTGCATCACATTTATCTCACTTTTCTTAGTTTTTAGAGTCTGGATATTGGTTATTGTACATATTTCATAAATATTCTTGCAATGAATAAATGTTAGCAGGTATTCAGGAGTCTTAATTACAAATAAAATCCTATTATTTTACTAGAAGGATAGGATAGGAAAAAATATGTCAAGTATTATAAGGGCAAGTACAACCATAACTTAAACACATGACAGATCAGTGCTGAAATTTTGGCTTGCAGAGTTGAGGGTTCCTTAGTCGGTTTTGTCTTGCTATCATCATCAAGTGTTTTGATTCCCTTAGTGTGATTAGAAAACCTCTTCTCTAACCCACTGATAACTAAGGAGATGTCTTCCTATACTATTTTAAAATTAGCAGAAAAGCATTTGTTCAATGTAAAAATGTTCTTATCCTGGTGAACAAAACTATTTTTGAGTTACCTTATTAAAATACCTTTAAGTATTTCTCCTGCTACAACACTAGAATCTACGGACTGTTGGTACATTCTAAATGTATCTAAATGGAGAATGACATTTAGGATCTCCAAGATATGAATTCTGGGTGTGCTTGTTACCATGGAAGTTCTCTTGCTTCTAAGTCTTCTCATTGTATCACTACTGATGATCTGAAGCTAGTTTTGGTGAATTGGACTTTGGCAGATGTGACAAAAGCTGAGAATTGCTCTTTTACATATCTTTCACAACCATGACAACATCATGTCCAGGCTGACTATTCGGCCCAGGAGAAAGATATAAACTCTGGGGGCAGAAAAAATTGCTCCTATCTTTTTCTAGTCTAGATCTACTCTGACTAAATAACAGTGATTTTAACGTAGTGACTTAAGACTTTTGCAGCCTTTATATGGATGCAATAGCTAACTGATCGTACTGAATCGAGACATTCTGAAATACTCATCTATTTTAACAATGTCTTGACACATTAGATTTCCTTAGCCTAACATTCTCATACCCTGTTTAATATTTGTCTTTCCTGATCTTCTTCAAATGCCACATTTCTCTGAAAGCAGCAATTATTTATCAACCTATATCTGTTTTCCAGAACACAACTCTTGGATTGTTTTGCAACTCTAATAGCTTATGCACTGTGTTATAACTATCTATGTATTTTTCATATATCTTCTTCTGGATTATACCTGTGAAGAGTGGTTTGCATCACATTTATCTCACTTTTCTTAGTTTTTAGAGTCTGGATATTGGTTATTGTACATATTTCATAAATATTCTTGCAATGAATAAATGTTAGCAGGTATTCAGGAGTCTTAATTACAAATAAAATCCTATTATTTTACTAGAAGGATAGGATAGGAAAAAATATGTCAAGTATTATAAGGGCAAGTACAACCATAACTTAAACACATGACAGATCAGTGCTGAAATTTTGGCTTGCAGAGTTGAGGGTTCCTTAGTCGGTTTTGTCTTGCTATCATCATCAAGTGTTTTGATTCCCTTAGTGTGATTAGAAAACCTCTTCTCTAACCCACTGATAACTAAGGAGATGTCTTCCTATACTATTTTAAAATTAGCAGAAAAGCATTTGTTCAATGTAAAAATGTTCTTATCCTGGTGAACAAAACTATTTTTGAGTTACCTTATTAAAATACCTTTAAGTATTTCTCCTGCTACAACACTAGAATCTACGCGGACTGTTGGTACATTCTAAATGTATCTAAATGGAGAATGACATTTAGGATCTCCAAGATATGAATTCTGGGTGTGCTTGTTACCATGGAAGTTCTCTTGCTTCTAAGTCTTCTCATTGTATAGTGTTAGGGAATGGAAGTCTGTAAACTAACCAACACAGATAAATGTGTCTGTATTTATACATGTAATTATTTGTGTGTGGATATAAATATATATCACCATAGCTGACCTTTGAAATCAGGGGTGGGGGTGCTAACACTCATGCAATCAAAAATCCAGCAGTAATTTACAGTTAGCCCTGTGTATTCAAATTTCTCTATATTCACAATTCCTGATCCATGGGTTCAACCAATGATCCTATAGTAACACAGTACTTATTGACAGAAATCTGTATTTAAGTGGATCCATATATTTCAAAATCACATTGTTCAAGGGCCAACTGTGTGTACACAATGCATTTTGTGAGTGATACAAATTCATCATATATATATGTATACATATATGTAAATTTACATATTTATGTATACATTTGTATTAGTTATGTTGAGTTCATATCCAGTATCATAGAGTCAAATGTAGCTGCCTATTTTCCTTATTTGTGAATTACTTCTCCAATTGTGAGAAAACTGGTTCTTATCTGCTGCAAGATAACTGATTGATTGCAGTACACAAGCAAAGCAATTTAAGAATTGTTACCCATATTCCCACACTCCTGTTGAAACATATTTCTTCAGCAGTATTCAGGAAAGGTACTGTTTTCTGTAATCACTTAAAATAGTTTTTCTTCATACTAAATAGCATGTTAATAGTTAGGATTATTTGTTAGTATTGATATTTAATTTTTAATTTTCCCACATCCTGGTTGATTTTAATCATTAATTTATTTGGGATGTACATTAATGGTATATGAAATATGGCTATAACTCTAAAGCTTGAGCTATACAAAAGATAATGAGAAATGTCACTTCTTCCTAATCTCTGCAATCATATTAGCAATATTTGCTCTTATCAATTTTGTCCCTATCCACTCAATAGGAAATTGAATCCTTTAGTTTCTGGTTTAACCTTCCCTGATGTTAGAAAATACATTCTCAAAAAAAGATGCAGGCTTGTTGAAAAACACTGGTGCCCAGGTGAAGTAACTGTTACTATTTTGAGCAACAAAATAAATATGATAGAACTTGATTCTTACCAAAAAAAGTCCAAATAATAGTGAATCCATAAGTATATAAGGACAACTCTTAATATATGTATAAGTACCACTCTTAAAATATATATTAACCAAGAAATAAAGATAGTAACTGTAGAATGGAAGAAGCAGGAGAAGCAACGTCATCAATGGTAGCACATAACAGCAGTATGAACCTTTGGAAGTGGTACCCTAAGAACTCAAAATCAGCCCTGTGATATTCTTGACGAAAAAATACATATGGAAAAAAGAAAAAACTTTCAATCCTTTGTTAGCCCTGTGTATTCAAATTTCTCTATATTCACAATTCCTGATCCATGGGTTCAACCAATGATCCTATAGTAACACAGTACTTATTGACAGAAATCTGTATTTAAGTGGATCCATATATTTCAAAATCACATTGTTCAAGGGCCAACTGTGTGTACACAATGCATTTTGTGAGTGATACAAATTCATCATATATATATGTATACATATATGTAAATTTACATATTTATGTATACATTTGTATTAGTTATGTTGAGTTCATATCCAGTATCATAGAGTCAAATGTAGCTGCCTATTTTCCTTATTTGTGAATTACTTCTCCAATTGTGAGAAAACTGGTTCTTATCTGCTGCAAGATAACTGATTGATTGCAGTACACAAGCAAAGCAATTTAAGAATTGTTACCCATATTCCCACACTCCTGTTGAAACATATTTCTTCAGCAGTATTCAGGAAAGGTACTGTTTTCTGTAATCACTTAAAATAGTTTTTCTTCATACTAAATAGCATGTTAATAGTTAGGATTATTTGTTAGTATTGATATTTAATTTTTAATTTTCCCACATCCTGGTTGATTTTAATCATTAATTTATTTGGGATGTACATTAATGGTATATGAAATATGGCTATAACTCTAAAGCTTGAGCTATACAAAAGATAATGAGAAATGTCACTTCTTCCTAATCTCTGCAATCATATTAGCAATATTTGCTCTTATCAATTTTGTCCCTATCCACTCAATAGGAAATTGAATCCTTTAGTTTCTGGTTTAACCTTCCCTGATGTTAGAAAATACATTCTCAAAAAAAGATGCAGGCTTGTTGAAAAACACTGGTGCCCAGGTGAAGTAACTGTTACTATTTTGAGCAACAAAATAAATATGATAGAACTTGATTCTTACCAAAAAAAGTCCAAATAATAGTGAATCCATAAGTATATAAGGACAACTCTTAATATATGTATAAGTACCACTCTTAAAATATATATTAACCAAGAAATAAAGATAGTAACTGTAGAATGGAAGAAGCAGGAGAAGCAACGTCATCAATGGTAGCACATAACAGCAGTATGAACCTTTGGAAGTGGTACCCTAAGAACTCAAAATCAGCCCTGTGATATTCTTGACGAAAAAATACATAGGAATGAAGAACTCTCACACTCAACCAAATTGACATACCTTAGATACAATTTTATCAATATTCTATTTTTTTAAATTAATTAATTTATTATTTTGGTAAATTTTTTTAAAAAATTTATTTCTTTATTTTAAAGTTTTTACAGAGTTTTGTTGTTCACAGACAGGCCTGTTCCCAGATCAGTCATATGAATATCCCTGGTACCCACCCCCCGAGGCCCCCTCATCCCACCCCTCCAGGCCATCGCATCAAGCCATTATAAATACTCCTATTCCCTTAGTGCAACAATAGCTATCTTTTTCACACATGATAGTATAGCTTTCCATGTTACTCCCTCTATGCCTCCCATCCACTGTTCATACCCCACAATGTCCATATGTCTCTTTTCTTTGTCTGTTTTTCCATGGATTCACTGTGTGTGTTACCATTACCCTTTTACTAGACTCCATATATATGTGTTAGGATACTATACTTGTCTTTCTCTTTTTGACTTACTCCATTTTTTATGATAGGTTCTAGATCCAACCACCTCATTAGGACTGGTTCTTCTGCGTTTCTTTTAACAGCTGAGTAGTATTCCATTGTATATATGTACCAGGGCTTCTTTATCCATTGATTCGTCAATGGGCATCTAGGTTGCTTCCACGTTCTACCTATTGGTAAAAGGGGGGGCTTATTATTAGCAATGTTAAGAAAATAGGAAATTGAATCCTTTAGTTTCTGGTTTAACCTTCCCTGATGTTAGAAAATACATTCTCAAAAAAAGATGCAGGCTTGTTGAAAAACACTGGTGCCCAGGTGAAGTAACTGTTACTATTTTGAGCAACAAAATAAATATGATAGAACTTGATTCTTACCAAAAAAAGTCCAAATAATAGTGAATCCATAAGTATATAAGGACAACTCTTAATATATGTATAAGTACCACTCTTAAAATATATATTAACCAAGAAATAAAGATAGTAACTGTAGAATGGAAGAAGCAGGAGAAGCAACGTCATCAATGGTAGCACATAACAGCAGTATGAACCTTTGGAAGTGGTACCCTAAGAACTCAAAATCAGCCCTGTGATATTCTTGACGAAAAAATACATAGGAATGAAGAACTCTCACACTCAACCAAATTGACATACCTTAGATACAATTTTATCAATATTCTATTTTTTTAAATTAATTAATTTATTATTTTGGTAAATTTTTTTTAAAAATTTATTTCTTTATTTTAAAGTTTTTACAGAGTTTTGTTGTTCACAGACATGCATGTTCCCAGATCAGTCATATGAATATCACTGGTACCCACCCCCGAGGCCCCCTCATCCCACCCCTCCAGGCCATCGCATCAAGCCATTATAAGTACTCCTATTCCCTTAGTGCAACAATAGCTATCTTTTTCACACATGATAGTATAGCTTTCCATGTTACTCCCTCTATGCCTCCCATCCACTGTTCATACCCCACAATGTCCATATGTCTCTTTTCTTTGTCTGTTTTTCCATGGATTCACTGTGTGTGTTACCATTACCCTTTTACTAGACTCCATATATATGTGTTAGGATACTATACTTGTCTTTCTCTTTTTGACTTACTCCATTTTTTATGATAGGTTCTAGATCCAACCACCTCATTAGGACTGGTTCTTCTGCGTTTCTTTTAACAGCTGAGTAGTATTCCATTGTATATATGTACCAGGGCTTCTTTATCCATTGATTCGTCAATGGGCATCTAGGTTGCTTCCACGTTCTACCTATTGTATAGAGAGCTACAATGAACATTGGGGTACGGGTGCTTCTTTCAGTTTTGATTTCATCAGGGTATAAGCCTAATAGTGGGATTGCTGAGTCCTATGGTGCTTCTATTTTTAGTTTTTTAACAAATCTCCATACTGTCTTCCATAGAGGCTGTATCAGTTGACATTGCCACCAGCAATGCAAGAGTCTTCCCTTTCTCCACACCCTCTCCATCATTTATTGTCTGTTGATTTGTTGATGATGGTCATTATGACGGGTGTGAGGTGGTATCTCATTGTAGTTTTGATCTGCATTTCTCTAACAATAAGCAAGGCTGAGCATCGTTTCATGTGATTTCTGGACATCTGCATGTCCTCTTTGGAGAGGTGTCTGTTTAGGTCCTTTTCCCATTTTTCGATTGGGTTGTTCATTTTTCCAGTGCTGAGTTGTCTGAGTTGCTTATAGATTTTGGAGATTAATTCTTTGTCTGTTATTTCATTTGCTGTTATTTTCTCCCACTCTGTGGGCTGTCTGTTCAGTTTTTTTTGTAATTTCTTTTGCTCTACAAAAGATTTTAAGTTTCATTAAGTCCCACATCAATATTCTTTGAAGATGTCTAGGTCATGAAAGACGAGGGAAGGCTGAGGAGCCTACTGATGAAAAGAGATGAAGGAGAAATCATAAGCAAATACAAGGCAGGATCCTGGATTTGATCTTGGAGCAGAAAGAAAATGTTAGTAGAAAAGCTGATGAAATGTGAACAAGGTCTTTGTTTTAATTCATAGTATTGTACCAATGTTCATTTTCTGTTCTGACATTATACTATGGTTATGTAAAGTAGAAATATTAGAGAATGCTAGAGGAGGGATGTATGCAAACTCTTTGTAGACATTTTAAACTATTCTCTAAGTCTGAAGTTAGTTTTAAAAAACTTTTAAAAGGTCCCTAGATTTTTTTGAGATTCAAATATTTTATTAATAATTTTCAGAATTGTGGGTAGCTTTAAATGTTTTTCATGCCAAAATTTGAAGTGGTATCTAACTTGAATCCCAAGTTCAACAATGTTTCCAATACACTGTGTTCTTTCAAATTTTGGGGGGATATTCAAAGTGCAATTTGTTAATGCATTATACCTCAAGTCTATTGTTAGACATTATAAAATATGAAGCTCATTTTTTTAAAAAAGGATTCATATACCCCATTCTTGGCTCCTCTAAAAATAATCCATAAACTCCTCCACTTAATTTTGTAGTTTCTCAATTACTCTCTATAAAAGAGTGAGAAATCCAAGATTTATCTTTAAGAAGGCTGTAGACTCTCCTTTTTTATGTAGATCTTAGAACTGGAGAGCAGAGAAAAACCACTTAGAATATTTTTATATTCCTTTCCTATCTTAAGCTTGTTCTTAAAATTAGTTGCTTCAGATTATCTCTGTGGTTTTGTAATACTTTTTCTGCTTCTTTGGATGACATGAAAAATTTTTGATAAGACAGCATGTAATTTTAAAAATGCTATCAATAAAGAACAAATAATTATCAATGCATATCATAAAGAATTTCCTTTCTAGATTTTTCTTTAAACTTTAGTTAAAATGATGCTTCCTGATTTGTCGTTATTTTTTTTTTCTCCCACTCTGTGGGCTGTCTGTTCAGCTTTTTTGTAATTTCTTTTGCTCTACAAAAGATTTTAAGTTTCATTAAGTCCCACATCAATATTCTTTGAAGATGTCTAGGTCATGAAAGACGAGGGAAGGCTGAGGAGCCTACTGATGAAAAGAGATGAAGGAGAAATCATAAGCAAATACAAGGCAGGATCCTGGATTTGATCTTGGAGCAGAAAGAAAATGTTAGTAGAAAAGCTGATGAAATGTGAACAAGGTCTTTGTTTTAATTCATAGTATTGTACCAATGTTCATTTTCTGTTCTGACATTATACTATGGTTATGTAAAGTAGAAATATTAGAGAATGCTAGAGGAGGGATGTATGCAAACTCTTTGTAGACATTTTAAACTATTCTCTAAGTCTGAAGTTAGTTTTAAAAAACTTTTAAAAGGTCCCTAGATTTTTTTGAGATTCAAATATTTTATTAATAATTTTCAGAATTGTGGGTAGCTTTAAATGTTTTTCATGCCAAAATTTGAAGTGGTATCTAACTTGAATCCCAAGTTCAACAATGTTTCCAATACACTGTGTTCTTTCAAATTTTGGGGGGATATTCAAAGTGCAATTTGTTAATGCATTATACCTCAAGTCTATTGTTAGACATTATAAAATATGAAGCTCATTTTTTTAAAAAAGGATTCATATACCCCATTCTTGGCTCCTCAAAAAATAATCCATAAACTCCTCCACTTAATTTTGTAGTTTCTCAATTACTCTCTATAAAAGAGTGAGAAATCCAAGATTTATCTTTAAGAAGGCTGTAGACTCTCCTTTTTTATGTAGATCTTAGAACTGGAGAGCAGAGAAAAACCACTTAGAATATTTTTATATTCCTTTCCTATCTTAAGCTTGTTCTTAAAATTAGTTGCTTCAGATTATCTCTGTGGTTTTGTAATACTTTTTCTGCTTCTTTGGATGACATGAAAAATTTTTGATAAGACAGCATGTAATTTTAAAAATGCTATCAATAAAGAACAAATAATTATCAATGCATATCATAAAGAATTTCCTTCTGATTTCCAAAATCAGCACTTTCATTCTTTAAACTTTAGTTAAAATGATGCTTCCTGATGCTAAATTATGAAATAATACTAACAGTAATTACTGGATGCTCATCTTGCACTTTGATTTGGTGCATTTTCCAATGCCACATTTTTATTTGATTGGTAGATTGTTACTTAAATGCCATTAGTGCTTGTTAAAGCATGCAGAAAATTAAGCTCACAGCTGTATGCTGAATATTATAGACAATTCTGTGGTGATACTGGTATTAATATTGATCTATTAAAGTTTCTAAAGTTAATGAAATTAATGTATTACTGTGGTATACAAAAATTAATCATTGGCTTAAACATCCTCATTGAGATATTTATCAGTAAAACAGAGGTCTTATTAAAATTATAGGTTTGGAAATTATTAGGGCAAACTTTCCAAACTTATTTCCTTGAATCTTGTACTATAACATCTGTAATGTCATCCTTTAAGTAACTGATTTTGTGTGTGCTTCATTCCAATTTTGATTAGCTAATTGAGAAGATTATAATTGTCATTTTAACTTAAAACTTAAAGTGAAGTTGCTTCTAAGAAAGGTTCTGGGCAGAAACACACAGAGACAAATCCATTTAAACAAGCACATTACTTTGAGAATCCCACAGAGCTGAACTCAATGGGAGCTGTTGATAATGCAAACCCTGGGGGCATATTCGTCTGCCCACCAAGTGGACTATGTGTGAACTCTGTGGGTTAGCAACAGTCAATAATTTAAAACTGATGGAAGAGAAATTTGATTCTTTGGCTCCTCAAAAATCTAAACTCCTCCACTTAATTTTGTAGTTTCTCAATTACTCTCTATAAAAGAGTGAGAAATCCAAGATTTATCTTTAAGAAGGCTGTAGACTCTCCTTTTTTATGTAGATCTTAGAACTGGAGAGCAGAGAAAAACCACTTAGAATATTTTTATATTCCTTTCCTATCTTAAGCTTGTTCTTAAAATTAGTTGCTTCAGATTATCTCTGTGGTTTTGTAATACTTTTTCTGCTTCTTTGGATGACATGAAAAATTTTTGATAAGACAGCATGTAATTTTAAAAATGCTATCAATAAAGAACAAATAATTATCAATGCATATCATAAAGAATTTCCTTCTGATTTCCAAAATCAGCACTTTCATTCTTTAAACTTTAGTTAAAATGATGCTTCCTGATGCTAAATTATGAAATAATACTAACAGTAATTACTGGATGCTCATCTTGCACTTTGATTTGGTGCATTTTCCAATGCCACATTTTTATTTGATTGGTAGATTGTTACTTAAATGCCATTAGTGCTTGTTAAAGCATGCAGAAAATTAAGCTCACAGCTGTATGCTGAATATTATAGACAATTCTGTGGTGATACTGGTATTAATATTGATCTATTAAAGTTTCTAAAGTTAATGAAATTAATGTATTACTGTGGTATACAAAAATTAATCATTGGCTTAAACATCCTCATTGAGATATTTATCAGTAAAACAGAGGTCTTATTAAAATTATAGGTTTGGAAATTATTAGGGCAAACTTTCCAAACTTATTTCCTTGAATCTTGTACTATAACATCTGTAATGTCATCCTTTAAGTAACTGATTTTGTGTGTGCTTCATTCCAATTTTGATTAGCTAATTGAGAAGATTATAATTGTCATTTTAACTTAAAACTTAAAGTGAAGTTGCTTCTAAGAAAGGTTCTGGGCAGAAACACACAGAGACAAATCCATTTAAACAAGCACATTACTTTGAGAATCCCACAGAGCTGAACTCAATGGGAGCTGTTGATAATGCAAACCCTGGGGGCATATTCGTCTGCCCACCAAGTGGACTATGTGTGAACTCTGTGGGTTAGCAACAGTCAATAATTTAAAACTGATGGAAGAGTCACTCTAAACATTTCAAATGCAGTCACTTACCCTTTTCTGGCATTTAAATTAAAACGAGTCAGTGTAAAGTTGGTGAAATAGATTTGAGACTCTCGAAAGTGATCCATAAAGTTGTCATGTGGTTTTGTAATTCCAACTTTAAGTTGAATACAAATGTTTAACCTATCAAGGATTTCCTCTTTTTGCCAAGGTGGGATGAGGGACATCAAATGTCATCAAAGGTCAATTGAGTGATTATAGTTCTTGGTCTCCAGAAAGAAGAAAGAAAACTAAACTAAAACTAAAATGTGTTCCAACAAAATAATTTCCAAATGGCTGATGTCTGTATTATTTTTTTGACAATAGAAAGATGAAGATAATGTAAACTATTTTAAATTTAAATACGAAAAGAAGGGACACAGTTAGATAGGGTGTGACTGTCGAAGTTTCAAGAAATGGCCCATGAAAACTTGTGCCCCCACTGATGTCCTCAAGTGTGTCTTTACTCTTCCTCTGAAAGTGTTACATGTGTTACTAACTTACTGTGTCAACTTTGTATGTATACTAAAGAGAGATGTAAACCAAGATAAACTTTCACTCTGTTCATATGTGTACTAGAGACAACAGAATTTATAAGTAGTCACATGGAATTTGAAGTTTAAAGTATTTCAGTGATCAATCCCAAATTCACTCATTAACTCATTATTTTTGTCTTTTTGGTCATTTCACTGGGAATCTTGGAAACTAAAGTTTTTCAAGTTATTCCATTACTGGAAAATCTAGACATTGAAATTCCCCATCCTCTATCATGGAAAGTTACTAAAATATATCAAAGAATATATAAACCACATAGGATTTTCTAATGCAATTTATATAAAATCTGCAAGCTTCCTAATGAAAAACAGCTAAGGAAAATCTGACAGCAGTGCCATTAGAAGAGGCATAAGGCAGAAGCTTATTCACAGATTCACTTACAAGATGAAAACACAAGGGTTGCTAGGCTCACAGAAACTTTTTGTTCTGTATTGTATAGTTGTGGACTCAAGAATAGTTACTGGTGAATTATGACACTTCTCTTTACCATCCCCCCAAAAGGATATGTATGTTTTGAAGCCTCACCTTCAAGTGAAATTTAATACTTTGGTGTCGATTCTACCTCTAAGTCTTTTCAGTTAGCCTTTTCAGTCTTAAGTCATAGCATTTTTAAAAGTAAGACAAAAGCTGCATCATCAAAACTGGCTTTGCTTTGGTTTGACATTATTAGAATACAGTTTGTATGGACTCTTGTGTTTTTGCTATAGCATCCACACTTAATATTTTGGTGTTAATAGCTGTACTTTCAATGATTTAAAATGGATCAGAAGTTGTGAATAGTTTTCTTAGATTATAGTTCTTGGTCTCCAGAAAGAAGAAAGAAAACTAAACTAAAACTAAAATGTGTTCCAACAAAATAATTTCCAAATGGCTGATGTCTGTATTATTTTTTTGACAATAGAAAGATGAAGATAATGTAAACTATTTTAAATTTAAATACGAAAAGAAGGGACACAGTTAGATAGGGTGTGACTGTCGAAGTTTCAAGAAATGGCCCATGAAAACTTGTGCCCCCACTGATGTCCTCAAGTGTGTCTTTACTCTTCCTCTGAAAGTGTTACATGTGTTACTAACTTACTGTGTCAACTTTGTATGTATACTAAAGAGAGATGTAAACCAAGATAAACTTTCACTCTGTTCATATGTGTACTAGAGACAACAGAATTTATAAGTAGTCACATGGAATTTGAAGTTTAAAGTATTTCAGTGATCAATCCCAAATTCACTCATTAACTCATTATTTTTGTCTTTTTGGTCATTTCACTGGGAATCTTGGAAACTAAAGTTTTTCAAGTTATTCCATTACTGGAAAATCTAGACATTGAAATTCCCCATCCTCTATCATGGAAAGTTACTAAAATATATCAAAGAATATATAAACCACATAGGATTTTCTAATGCAATTTATATAAAATCTGCAAGCTTCCTAATAAAAAACAGCTAAGGAAAATCTGACAGCAGTGCCATTAGAAGAGGCATAAGGCAGAAGCTTATTCACAGATTCACTTACAAGATGAAAACACAAGGGTTGCTAGGCTCACAGAAACTTTTTGTTCTGTATTGTATAGTTGTGGACTCAAGAATAGTTACTGGTGAATTATGACACTTCTCTTTACCATCCCCCCAAAAGGATATGTATGTTTTGAAGCCTCACCTTCAAGTGAAATTTAATACTTTGGTGTCGATTCTACCTCTAAGTCTTTTCAGTTAGCCTTTTCAGTCTTAAGTCATAGCATTTTTAAAAGTAAGACAAAAGCTGCATCATCAAAACTGGCTTTGCTTTGGTTTGACATTATTAGAATACAGTTTGTATGGACTCTTGTGTTTTTGCTATAGCATCCACACTTAATATTTTGGTGTTAATAGCTGTACTTTCAATGATTTAAAATGGATCAGAAGTTGTGAATAGTGCTTTGCTTATGTTATTTCATTGAGTCTTCTCAGTAGCGTATTTGATCACTTTTATATAAAAGATTGAAAATGTGATATCACACAGTCAGGTGGAAGATTTAAGTCCACACCTGACTGATTGGCTCCCTTGTTCGACATTTCATGAATACATAAATTTATAAGAAATTGGATAAGCAATTAGATTAGTATTCATAGTCCTTAAAATTGGTTTTCCATCACTCAAAGTAAACATTTGCTGGTGAAGTGTACATTTTTTTTTCTTAATTCTAAAAAAAAAGAACACACACTCAGAATTTTACTTGCAATACTTCCAGCTGGACCTTTTTTTCACAGCTTTAGGTTGACCAGCAGGTAGGTGATTAAAGTATTTTTTTCCCACACGAATATTGTATTTTCTGGACTAGCATTTTTATAGTTCCAGAGAAAGCCCAAAGTAGTGATCACAATTCATATTCTGACAGACTTCTGAGAAATTCCTCTCTAGCTAAGAGAAAAATACTTTCAGTGCTTCAATCGTTAAGTCATGTCCAACTCTTCCGTGATCTTGTGGACTGTACCTCACCAGGCTCCTATGTCTATGGGATTTTTCAGGCAAGAATGCTGGAGTGGGTTAACCTTTCCTTCTCCAGGGGATCTTCTTGACCGAGGGATCAAATCCATATCTCCTGCATTGAAGGCCGATTCTTTACCACTGAGCCAGCAGGGAAGCCCTTGGTCCAAATTAGGCCAATGATATTTTCCCCTCCTAGAATTTAAATCCGAACTAACAGAAGCCCATTCATTCTGGAGGTAATACTCTATTGTCCTATAGGGACTACCTTTTGTTCCTAAAACTTCTATCTTTCTCTTCTGTGAACTAGTTTATATAGTGTTTTTTTTTTTTTGGTCAAGTTAGCTTGTCTTTGGTGATTAAACTCCCCAAACTATTATCCCTTTAATTTCGTATGCTGAGCCACCATTAATTTTGTATTTTTATTCCAAAGTGTGACATGATGTATTTAAATCTAAAATATATCTGCCTTGAAATTTGTCAGTTTTCATTGCTTACATTATAGCATCATTTTTCTGTATCAGTGATTGTCCTTTTAAAAATAATAATTTGTTATTCACAGAGGGAATTTTGGTATTAACTTGCATTTTAGTGTCCCATTCCAATCTAAATAAGATTGCATCACCTTTCTGAAACTCAAGCAGATATTATATATTTACAATTCCTAGATTAGACCCCTTGTCGTAAGAGACAAATCAGAATTTTTGTGCATGACAAAGGGCTTTGGTCAGGAGTAATATTTCCTCTACAAATGTTAAGCCATCACATTTTTAAAGGCAGTTCTGATTATGTATTTTTTATTTTTATTTTATTTTTTATTATTTTTTTATTTTTATTTTATTTTTTTATTATTTTTTTTATTTTTAAAATTTTATTTATTTATTTTGGGGGGAGGTCGGGTTGGGGAGGGAGGGGGGCGGGTGGGCCAGCTCTGTTGGTCTTTCATTTATCTATATTCATCCACCTTTGTTCTTCGGCCCTTCTGGGCCTCCCATTGCAGTGGCCTTCGCTGTCGCAGAGCACTGGCTCTGGGCGCAGGATCTCCAGAGCTCCAGCTCGGCAATTGGACACATCAGTCCAGCCGCTCTGCGGCACGTGGGATCTTCCCAGGCCAGGGATCGAACTGGCGCACCTTGCACTGCAAGGCAGTGTCCTTACCCACTGGACCACCAGGGAAGCCCTATTTTTTATTTTTAAAATTGAAAAACTTGTAAAATTTCAAAGGTTACTTTTATTTTGAAGTAACTACAAAGTATTGGCTATATTTCCCATATGGTACAATATATCCTTGAGCCTGTGTTACATCCAGTAATTTGTATCTCTCTACCACTGTATCTCCCCTCTCCACCACTTGTAACCTCCAGTCTATTCTCTGTAACTGAGAGTCCACTTCATTTTGCTATATATAGTTTGTTGTACATTTTAGATTCCACATATATGTGATGTCATACAGTCTGTGTTTTTCTTTGTCTAAGTTACTTCACTTAGCATAATGCCCTCCAGGTCCATCCATATAGTTGTTAATGGCAAAATTTAATTCTTTATGATGACTAAGTAGTATTCATATATGTGTACTTTTTTTGTATGCTTCTATGATCTTTTATCATATATTTTTATATTCACTTTCTTTATTGCTATCACTAGATTCTGGGACCTTATGATAGGAATTATAATTTTTAGATTTTAAAATCCTTAGTTTTCACAATAGTATAAAGGAAGAGATGACAATCTACATTTAGAGATTTAATTAATAAGAATTACAAGTATGCTTTCAGAGTCACTTCACTGGCATAATTTTATTAAAATATGTACTGGTATAATCTTATTAAAATATTATGTCATGTGAATGCTAATTACATTAAGTTTAAACTATAACAATTGCTATTTCTTTCACACATTCTATTTATGAACTTTCAGTTTTCTCCTCACACATTAAGTGTGTGAAATATCCTTATTCCATGTCATTTGTTTTCAAAACTTCTTAAAAAAGATATATAACACTTATCCTTCTTATTCACACTTTCACATCTTTCATATTGACTACCTGACTTCATGTAAAAATTTTATCTGTGTAACTTACTCCAGTCCCAGAGATCTGCTTTCTACTCTGGCTGTGTTGCTGGAGCACTTTGTCTTGAAATACAGGTTTTATATGATTGGGTAAGGCAAGGCCAGTGTTTCAGGAGATGGCTACCACTAAGAAGAGTTGCTAAACTCAGAGAGTCAAAGGGAAATGGGCACCCCATACCCTGGGAGATCACATGGGGAAGCATCAGATGCAGTCAGGAGGCAGAGAGGTCAAGGGGGGAAGTTGGGCTGTAGTCTTTGTTGCGGTTTCCACCATGAACAAAGCAGAGAACAGAGCTGAGTTGCTGATTGTGAGTCCTGTACAGTTGGTGTGTAGTGTGTAGGTTCTAGAATGTTGGTTTACAGAATAGGCAAGTCCTTTTATTTATTTATTTATTTTGGTTGGAATACAATTGTTTTACCAAGTTATGCTTGTTTTTGCCTTTATAGCAGTGTGAATCAGCCATCAGTATACATATATCCCCTACCTCTTGAACCTCTCCCTCTCCCTCCACTCACCCCCATTCCCATTTCACTCCTCTAGGTTGTTACAGAGCACCAAGCTGAGCTCCATAAGTTATACAGCAGTGTCATACTAACTTTCCATTTTATGCATGGTAATGTAAAAGAGAAAAACAAATATTGTGTATTAACATCCATATATAGAATCTAGAGAAATGGTATCGATGAACCTATTTAAAGGGCAGGAAAAGAGACGCAGGCCTGGGGAATGGGCTTGTAGGCACAATGGGGGAAGGAGAACGTGGGATGAAATCAAGAAAGTAGCACTGAAACACAGGCAAGTTTTTTGATCTAAGGAGTACCTCACCCTGCAAGAAGCAGTTCCTCTAGTATCAGTTCAATTTAGTTCAATCGCTCACTTGTGTCTGACTCTTTGCAACGCTATGAACTGCTGTGCACCAGGCTTCCCTGTCCTTCACGTGTCTTGCGTCCTGCTAAAAGTCGTGTCCATTGACTCAGTGATGCCATCCAACCATCCAGAGGACTTCTTCCTTTGAGATTATCCCAGGGCAAGAATTCAGTGAAACTGCCTATTATTGATTCCATCTGGCTGCCAAGCATAGGCTTTCACATCTGTTTATAGCTCCCTGGGTACTTTAGGGACCCTCCATAGTGATAAGTATGGCCCAGTGGAAATATCTAATTACAAGTTTGGAATGGCAAATTGTATATTTTGAATAATGGCTACCACTAAGAAGAGTTGCTAAACTCAGAGAGTCAAAGGGAAATGGGCACCCCATACCCTGGGAGATCACATGGGGAAGCATCAGATGCAGTCAGGAGGCAGAGAGGTCAAGGGGGGAAGTTGGGCTGTAGTCTTTGTTGCGGTTTCCACCATGAACAAAGCAGAGAACAGAGCTGAGTTGCTGATTGTGAGTCCTGTACAGTTGGTGTGTAGTGTGTAGGTTCTAGAATGTTGGTTTACAGAATAGGCAAGTCCTTTTATTTATTTATTTATTTTGGTTGGAATACAATTGTTTTACCAAGTTATGCTTGTTTTTGCCTTTATAGCAGTGTGAATCAGCCATCAGTATACATATATCCCTACCTCTTGAACCTCTCCCTCTCCCTCCACTCACCCCCATTCCCATTTCACTCCTCTAGGTTGTTACAGAGCACCAAGCTGAGCTCCATAAGTTATACAGCAGTGTCATACTAACTTTCCATTTTATGCATGGTAATGTAAAAGAGAAAAACAAATATTGTGTATTAACATCCATATATAGAATCTAGAGAAATGGTATCGATGAACCTATTTAAAGGGCAGGAAAAGAGACGCAGGCCTGGGGAATGGGCTTGTAGGCACAATGGGGGAAGGAGAACGTGGGATGAAATCAAGAAAGTAGCACTGAAACACAGGCAAGTTTTTTGATCTAAGGAGTACCTCACCCTGCAAGAAGCAGTTCCTCTAGTATCAGTTCAATTTAGTTCAATCGCTCACTTGTGTCTGACTCTTTGCAACGCTATGAACTGCTGTGCACCAGGCTTCCCTGTCCTTCACGTGTCTTGCGTCCTGCTAAAAGTCGTGTCCATTGACTCAGTGATGCCATCCAACCATCCAGAGGACTTCTTCCTTTGAGATTATCCCAGGGCAAGAATTCAGTGAAACTGCCTATTATTGATTCCATCTGGCTGCCAAGCATAGGCTTTCACATCTGTTTATAGCTCCCTGGGTACTTTAGGGACCCTCCATAGTGATAAGTATGGCCCAGTGGAAATATCTAATTACAAGTTTGGAATGGCAAATTGTATATTTTGAATAATGTAAGGTTTTTACTTTTGGATTCCTTTACATATAGTGGATGTCAGTTTATTTTAATAGATTATTCAAATTCAGGTTTTTTTTTTATTTTTTAAATGCTAGGTTAGTTTGCATATCTTAAATTATGTTCGAGTTTCAGAATCTTTTCAAACAAACATTTAAAAATTTTGTTATCTCTCAAGTTGTTCCTTGCTCTTCATATTTTAAATAAAACCATTGTTCTGTGAGGAAATGACTTGTTCACTTAATGCATGTTTTGCAAACATTTCTTCTATTTACTAGGCTTTTTATTTCTTAATGGAATTTTTATTTAAAAATTTAATAAAATAATTTTATAAAAATTTTATAGAATCTAATTTGTCAGTCCTTTATCATCATTTTCTGTTTTTAGGTCAAGCATAGGAAGGTCTTCAAACATAAAATTATTTAACCGAATTTTCTTCTAATAGCTTATATTTCCCTATTATATGTTTACTATAGATGTTTTAGCCACTTAGAATTTATGTTGGTATGAAAATGTCCTTTTAATCATGTAGCAAAATCCAGTACATATATGGGATTGTTTATAGACTTCACTGTTTTCTCTAGTGATAGACTTATTTTTTGTGAATAATGATAAATATTTTAGTAACTGGAAAATCCTTTATTACTCTATGATTTTACCTTATCCTCACCATGTTCTAACTCTTTTTACATGCTTAATTTTCAACAGCTTTAGTAAAATATTTTAACTTTTCCAGAAAAAGGTTATTTTAATTGGTATTAAGTCCAAAACTGGTATTTTCAGGAAATTGGTGCTTTTAAATATTTTTAACCCATATAAACACGACTTAAATATTGTCTTCCAACTCTGAAAGTGATAAATGCCCTCCATCTTCTAGTATTTACATTCTATTTCCTGTACATGTGGGAGGGACCTGCAGCTTGTTTCTAACAGACAGACTATTTCACAGATAATGGAATGACATTTCCAAGATTATGCTTCATAAGATTGTGATTTCTACCATGTTTGAACACCCTCTTCCCTCCATAGTGATAAGTATGGCCCAGTGGAAATATCTAATTACAAGTTTGGAATGGCAAATTGTATATTTTGAATAATGTAAGGTTTTTACTTTTGGATTCCTTTACATATAGTGGATGTCAGTTTATTTTAATAGATTATTCAAATTCAGGTTTTTTTTTATTTTTTAAATGCTAGGTTAGTTTGCATATCTTAAATTATGTTCGAGTTTCAGAATCTTTTCAAACAAACATTTAAAAATTTTGTTATCTCTCAAGTTGTTCCTTGCTCTTCATATTTTAAATAAAACCATTGTTCTGTGAGGAAATGACTTGTTCACTTAATGCATGTTTTGCAAACATTTCTTCTATTTACTAGGCTTTTTATTTCTTAATGGAATTTTTATTTAAAAATTTAATAAAATAATTTTATAAAAATTTTATAGAATCTAATTTGTCAGTCCTTTATCATCATTTTCTGTTTTTAGGTCAAGCATAGGAAGGTCTTCAAACATAAAATTATTTAACCGAATTTTCTTCTAATAGCTTATATTTCCCTATTATATGTTTACTATAGATGTTTTAGCCACTTAGAATTTATGTTGGTATGAAAATGTCCTTTTAATCATGTAGCAAAATCCAGTACATATATGGGATTGTTTATAGACTTCACTGTTTTCTCTAGTGATAGACTTATTTTTTGTGAATAATGATAAATATTTTAGTAACTGGAAAATCCTTTATTACTCTATGATTTTACCTTATCCTCACCATGTTCTAACTCTTTTTACATGCTTAATTTTCAACAGCTTTAGTAAAATATTTTAACTTTTCCAGAAAAAGGTTATTTTAATTGGTATTAAGTCCAAAACTGGTATTTTCAGGAAATTGGTGCTTTTAAATATTTTTAACCCATATAAACACGACTTAAATATTGTCTTCCAACTCTGAAAGTGATAAAATGCCCCCCTCCATCTTCTAGTATTTACATTCTATTTCCTGTACATGTGGGAGGGACCTGCAGCTTGTTTCTAACAGACAGACTATTTCACAGATAATGGAATGACATTTCCAAGATTATGCTTCATAAGATTGTGATTTCTACCATGTTTGAACACCCTCTTCCTTCCTTGCTTTGATAAAACAAATTGTTATGTTCAGTACTCTTGTAGAGTCTCCCATACGAAGGAACTGAGTGTGACCTCTAGCTGAGAGCCAGGAAAAAATTGATGCCTTTAGTCCAACAGTTCAAAGGAATTAAATTCTGCCAATAACACATGATCATCAAAAAATATCTTACCCCTTCCAGACTCTAACCCAGAGAGAAATCTCGTTTCATGCATGCAACATGCAGATGTGTACACAATTATGAATTTAATAAGCTTGAACTTTGAGTTTTTGGCATAGACCCTTTTTAGTTAAACTAATTGACAGTTTTCACTCTTCCATCTTTCACACAAAAGAAATTGGTACTAATGCTTTATTGACTAATTTAAAAATATTAAATTATTCTCTAACCTTAAAAAACTATACTGTGTATTACGTTCTTCATTATAACTTGTAAAAAACTCTTGCAGTTTCCTCATAGAAACCCTATTAGAGGAAAATGGGATAAGTTGTGTAAATCTCTTTAGAGCTTGAAATGTTTGGTATTCAGTAACATAAGTTTTATTAATGATATCATTTTGAAATTTTCACTAGTTTCTTCCAAGGAATTTAACTGTTTAGGTTTTCTGTCACAGAATGATATTTAAATATTGTACTTTATGTTTTATCTAATGCTTCAAATTTTTTGCATGAGTTTTACAATGCAATTTTTGGCTCTTTTAATTTACTCTGCATATGTTGTGATTTTTCTAATTTCAATGCTTTATGTGGCTTCTCCACATCATTTATTTTTGTTAGGGTATTTTTCTTAGGATTATTTCTTGTATATATTTATTATTCTACTCATTCACCATTTTTTGTTGTTGTTCATTAATTTTTTTATTTTTTAAAATATTTCTACAGAGTTTTGTTGTTCACATACATGCATGTTCCCAAATCAGTCATATGCATAAACTTGTCTCCCTCCCCCGCCCCAGTCCCCCCCACCCCTCCAGGCCATCACACCGTGCCCCTGCAGGATCCCCTATTCCCACAGCGCAACAACAATAGCTATCTTTTTCACATATGATAGTATAGGTTTCCATGTTACTCCCTCTATGCCTCCCACCCACTGTTCATTCCCCTCAATGTCCATGTATCTGTTCTCTTTGTCTGTTTTCCATTGCTTCACTGCATGTGTTATCATTACCATCTTACTAGATTCCATATATGTGTGTTAGTATACTGTATTTGTCTTTCTCTTTTTGACTTACTTCACTTTTTATAATAGGTTCTAGATCCAGCCACTTCGTTAGGGCCGATTCTTCTGCATTTCTTTGTACAACCGTGTAGTATTCCATTGTATGTATGTACCAGGGCTTCTTTACCCATTCATTCGTCAATGGACATCTAGGTTGCTTCCATGTTCTAGCTATCGTATAGAGAGTTGCAATGAACATTGGGGTACAGGTGCTTCTTTCAGTTTTGATTTCATCAGGGTATAAACCTAATAGTGGGATTGCTGTGTCATAGGGTGCTTCTATTTTTAGTTTTTTAACAAATCTCCATACTGTCTTCCATACTGTCTTAGAATCCTTTGGATTTCTGCATTATCTGTTTTAATCTCTCCTTTTTCGTTTTTGATTTTGTTGATCTAGTTCTTCTCTTTTTCTTGATGAGTCTGGCCAGTGGCTTGTCAATTTTGTTTATCTTTTTAAGAACCAGCTTCTCTTTTTGTTTATCTTTGCTATTGTTTCTTTCCTTTCTTTTTCATTTCTTTCTGTTCTGATCTTCATGATTTCCCTTCTTCTGCTGGCTTTGGGGTGTTTTTGTTCTTCTTTCCCCAGTTGGTTTAAGTGTAGGATTAGGTCGTCTGTTTGATATTTTTCTTGTTTCTTGAGGTATGATTGTATTGCTATAAATTTCCCTCTTAGAACTGCTTTGGTGGTATCCCATAGCTTTTGCACCGTCGTGTGTTCATTGTCATTTTCTTCTAGAAATTTGTTTATTTCTCCTTTGATTTTCTTGGTAATCAGTTTGTTTTTTAGGTATGTGTTGTTTAATCTCCATGTGCTTGTGTTTTTAGCGTTTTTTTTCCCTGAAGTTGATCTCTAGTCTCATTGCATTGTGGTCAGAGAAGATGTTTGATATAACTTCAGTTTTCTTGAATTGACTGGGGTTTGATTTGCGTGGCCCAAGATGTGGCCTATTCTGGAGATCGTTCCATGAGCACTTGAGAAGAAAGTGTATTCTTCTGCTTTTGAATGGAAGGTCCTAAAGATATCCATGTGGTCCATCTCTTCTTGTGTGGCATTTAAGGCTTGTGTTTCTTTATTAATTTTCTGTTTGGATAATCTATCCATTGGTGTGAGAGGAGTGTTAAAGTCTCCTACTATGATTGTGTTTTGTCAATTTCCTCTTTTATGTCTGAAATTATTTGTCTTATGTACTGAGGCACACCTGTGTTGGGTGTATAGATATTCATGACTGTTATGTCTTCCTCTTGGATAGATCCCTTGATCGTGATGTAGTGACCTTCCTTATCTCTTATAATCCTCTTTATTTGAAAGTCTATTTTGTCTGATATGAGGATTGCTACTCCAGCTCTCTTTTGATTTCCATTTGCAAGGAATATCTTTTTCCATCCTTTCACTTTCAGTCTATGAGTGTCTCTAGGTCTGAAGTGGGTCTCTTGTAAAAAACATATATATGGGTCTTGCTTCAGTATCCATTCAGCTAGCCTGTGTCTTTTGGTTGGGGCATTTAGTCCATTTACATTCAAAGTAATTATTGATACAAATGATCCTATTGTCTTCTTCTTAAATGGTATGGTTGGTTAGTTTTGTAGATCTTTCTCTTCTCGTGTATTTTTTGTCTATAGAAGTCCCTTTAACACTTGTTGTAAAGCTGGTTTGTTGGTACAGAATTCTCTTAGTTTTTGCTTATCTGTAAAGCTTTTGATTTCTCCATCAATTTTGAATGAGATCCTTGCCAGATAGATTATTCTCGGTTGTAGATACTTCTGTTTCAGTGCTTTAAATTTGTCTTGCCATTCTCCTCTTGCCTTCAGGGTTTCTACTGAGAGGTCAGCAGTTAGTTGTATAGGATTCACCTTGTCTGCCACATGTTGTTTAATCTCCATGTGCTTGTGTTTTAGCGTTTTCCTGAAGTTGATCTCTAGTCTCATTGCATTGTGGTCAGAGAAGATGTTTGATATAACTTCAGTTTTCTTGAATTGACTGGGGTTTGATTTGCGTGGCCCAAGATGTGGCCTATTCTGGAGATCGTTCCATGAGCACTTGAGAAGAAAGTGTATTCTTCTGCTTTTGAATGGAAGGTCCTAAAGATATCCATGTGGTCCATCTCTTCTTGTGTGGCATTTAAGGCTTGTGTTTCTTTATTAATTTTCTGTTTGGATAATCTATCCATTGGTGTGAGAGGAGTGTTAAAGTCTCCTACTATGATTGTGTTTTGTCAATTTCCTCTTTTATGTCTGAAATTATTTGTCTTATGTACTGAGGCACACCTGTGTTGGGTGTATAGATATTCATGACTGTTATGTCTTCCTCTTGGATAGATCCCTTGATCGTGATGTAGTGACCTTCCTTATCTCTTATAATCCTCTTTATTTGAAAGTCTATTTTGTCTGATATGAGGATTGCTACTCCAGCTCTCTTTTGATTTCCATTTGCAAGGAATATCTTTTTCCATCCTTTCACTTTCAGTCTATGAGTGTCTCTAGGTCTGAAGTGGGTCTCTTGTAAAAAACATATATATGGGTCTTGCTTCAGTATCCATTCAGCTAGCCTGTGTCTTTTGGTTGGGGCATTTAGTCCATTTACATTCAAAGTAATTATTGATACAAATGATCCTATTGTCTTCTTCTTAAATGGTATGGTTGGTTAGTTTTGTAGATCTTTCTCTTCTCGTGTATTTTTTGTCTATAGAAGTCCCTTTAACACTTGTTGTAAAGCTGGTTTGTTGGTACAGAATTCTCTTAGTTTTTGCTTATCTGTAAAGCTTTTGATTTCTCCATCAATTTTGAATGAGATCCTTGCCAGATAGATTATTCTCGGTTGTAGATACTTCTGTTTCAGTGCTTTAAATTTGTCTTGCCATTCTCCTCTTGCCTTCAGGGTTTCTACTGAGAGGTCAGCAGTTAGTTGTATAGGATTCACCTTGTCTGCCACATGTTGTTTCTCCCTTGCATATTTATGTATTCTGTCTTTGTGCTTAGTCTGTGTTAGCTTGATTAATATGTCTTGGCATGTTTCTCCTAGCATTTATCCTGTATGGGACTCTTTGTTCTTCTTGGACTTGATTGACTATTCCCTTTCCCACGTTGGGGAAGTTTTTCTACTCTAATATTTTCAAAAATCTTTTCATATCCTTTCTTTTTCTCTTCTTCTTATGGAATCCCTATTATTTGGATGTTGGTGCATTTGATATGATCCCAGAGGTCTCTGAGACTGTCCTCAGTTCTTTTCATTCTTTGTCTTGTTTTCTGTTCTTCAGCCTTTATTTCTACCATTCTGTCTTCCAGCTTGCTTATCCGTTCTTCTGCCTCGGATACTCTACTATTGAGTCCTTCCATGGTATTTTTAACCTCATCAACTGACTTGTTAGTTTCCATTTCTTGTTTTTTAAGTTCATCAATTGAGCTGTTTGTCTCTTATATATTTTTTAAGTTCCTGCCTTTCTTTCTCCAGTGTGTCAGTTCTATTATTCTATTTTCAGAGTTTTGAATCATCTTTACTATCAGTCTTCTGAATTGTTTTTCTGATAGATTGTCTATTTCTTCTTCAGTCATTTGGGTCTGTATGTTTATAGTTTGTTCCTTCATCTGTGCAGAGTTTCTTTGTCTCTTCATTTGTATGTATTTTTTGATGATTTATGTTTGAATCTTTGTGTCGGTGTTTTCTCTCTGGGAATTCCTAGTGTTGATCTTTGGCTAGTGTGTGCAGAGTCCACTTCTGATTTGTTATGCTATTCAGTGGTACTAGTCCAAATATAAAGGTTTGAGAGACAAAAGGTGTATCCCTGATAACTTGCAATTATAAAATTGTGCTACTATAATGAAACACAATGGAAAGACATATATACATATGTATCTATAACTAAATCTAGATGGTCCAAAGGGGAAAATGTATAGAAGATTATCCTGGCAAACAATCCAACCAAAGCTAATACCCAATTGTTAAGATCTAACCTAACTGAATTACTCCCCGGCTAGCAAAATTAGAACAATATCCCCACTGGAGAAGTGTTAATTAAAGCAGTTATTCACTAGTTAATATGGTGGGGAAAGGAAGGAGGAGAATGGATAGGTATTGAGGAGGCATGGGATAGTGATGCAGGGATATGCAGGGAAAGATAGTGAAGATTTGTATATAAGGAGGTTTATTATATAAGGGAGAAAGCAATAGAGAGATCTAGGAGAGGAATAGTTATAAAGAGATTAGCAGTAGATATTATAATTTATAAGTGTTAATAGGAATAGAAAGAATTGTGGTTAATGAAAAAATTATAAAAGCAAAAAGAGTAAGTAGGAAACAGTACAGAGGCAACAACAACATCAAACAAAAAGAAAAGAAATGAAAACAAAATCAAACATTTCAAGATAAAGAAAAACCCCCAACAGGAAAGTCTGTTCCTGGTTCTCGGTTGTGACCTCATCTTCTCTTTTGTGTAAGGATTTCTGCCAGTGTTCACTCCTCTCTCGCTCAGTCTCTGGAGCCACTATGCTGGTCTCTCGCTCTGCGTACAGCCACCAGCAGGGCCGCCGAGTGGGTCTCTCACTCCGCGTTCCAAGGGTCTCTCGCTCCACACTCCCCGGACGGGGCCACCGCCCTGGTGAAAAGTCTTGTCGTGGCTTCTCCTTTGCTCTTACACATGGTGTATCCTTTAATTTTTTTTTGTCCTCGAATCCGACTCCTGTTGTTGATAACTTTTTAACAATCTGTTGCAATTCTGGCCTTTTTGCAGGAGTAGATGAGTTACACGTCCTTCTACGCCGCCATCTTAGCTCCGCCCCTCATTCTCCACTTCTTAACCCACTTTTTTCTGTAGTATTATGTCTAAATTCTTAAAGTAGATTATTAATTAAATTTTATTCTGTCATGTAGCCTTGCAATAGAATTTAAACTGATTTTTTTACTTTCGGAAAAAATTTAAGTATCTATAAGTTTATACGTGATCTTTAAAGTATTTTTCAGATATTTAGCAGTTTTGGTAGTAATTTCCATTTTGGGTGAAAACATTTTTAATTTTTTAATAGTTTTGTATCTTTGTTTTGATATTCTTTTTAGGCATTTATATTTTTACTTCATTTTTTATATTGTTCCAAGTAAATGATCTATATTATTTGATAAATTTTGAAATTGAAATTTCCCTGGCAGAATAATATATAGACAATATTTAAAGATGTTTCATAAGGATTTGATAGGGAGTTGTATTTTTCAGGGCATAGAATTCAATGTATTTTTAAAATCCACGTTATTGGTTAAATATAACTTAATATCCTTTCTTGCTTTACGGTATGTTGTCTAATACACAGATAGAGGCAAGTTAGTTTTTTGTTTCCATTATGCTTTTGCTGAATACATTTTAATATTCCTATACCTTATAACAGTAATTTAGTTTTTAAAGGTTCATGGCATTTCTATTCTCAATGTAGATTTTATTATCATTTTATAGTATCTTTTGATCTCATATAGTATATTATCTTATGTAAAAACGTAATTGATGTCCTTATTGTAAATCAGATTGTTTTCAGCTAATTCTTCTCCAGCAATTTTTAACCATATTCTACTGACCTTGGTATACTTTTAGTCTTGATTATAGATATACATAATGCATTGTGTGGAAGTAATGAACTACACAGACCCATAACATTGAGGCCAACATGTTCTGAAACTATCCTTTCAATGTTCTAAACAAGGCAGTTCTTATGGCAATTACATTAAAGAGACAAACAATTATGCATCTCCCTGTGGTATAATTCTATCAGGGGAAGAACTTATGGGAACGGGAAGCACATTGTAGGTTTGAGATCAGTGTTATTTTAAGCACTAAAATGCAACTTGCTGAGGCTAAATAACCCAAGTAATGGCATTCACAGAACATCCCTAGAGTTGAGGTTAGCAAATTTTATCAGTCTTTGGCTATATAACCTACTCTGTAGAATCACAAGCAGAAATGTATTGCCAAAAAGAATATCTCAAACGATAGAAGACAACTCAATTTTTAACATTATAGACCTTACATAGTACTTTATTAGACTTCTGACTTTTGATGTAATCAAATACAAGAGACCATAATTCAAGTAGTTCTTTCCTAAAAATATTAAAAACTTGTATATTCATCTCTTTTATTCAAACTTTGCAGAAGCATAATGTTGCTTATTTCATAGAAGAATGTGAAACAGAAATGGCTTTTATGATCAAGAACTCATGGTGGTTTAGTTTTTGCTACACACTTAGCAGCAACATAACCATTGCCACATACACATAATTTGTATAGGGTTTTCTGTTGTTCACCTATTGATCACTCTTTTAGATCAGTATGTTGATTTTATTCAGGGTTTCTTGATAAATTATAAAGCTTTTCCTGAGGAATGGATTGCTGGATTCTCTGCTTTGATGCATATCACAATGTACTTATTTATATTCATTGTAATGGTTTTTACTATATGTGATACCTAATCTTATAGGTCAACATGAATGGGTTGATTTGGATAGATAAGCATTTAAATTATTGAACTCTGAATAAGCAGATTGCTTTCCATATTGTGGATGGGCCTTATCAAATCAGATGACAGCTTGACTAGAATAAGATGCCCCCCCCAACCATCAGATTGTTTTCAGCTAATTCTTCTCCAGCAATTTTTAACCATATTCTACTGACCTTGGTATACTTTTAGTCTTGATTATAGATATACATAATGCATTGTGTGGAAGTAATGAACTACACAGACCCATAACATTGAGGCCAACATGTTCTGAAACTATCCTTTCAATGTTCTAAACAAGGCAGTTCTTATGGCAATTACATTAAAGAGACAAACAATTATGCATCTCCCTGTGGTATAATTCTATCAGGGGAAGAACTTATGGGAACGGGAAGCACATTGTAGGTTTGAGATCAGTGTTATTTTAAGCACTAAAATGCAACTTGCTGAGGCTAAATAACCCAAGTAATGGCATTCACAGAACATCCCTAGAGTTGAGGTTAGCAAATTTTATCAGTCTTTGGCTATATAACCTACTCTGTAGAATCACAAGCAGAAATGTATTGCCAAAAAGAATATCTCAAACGATAGAAGACAACTCAATTTTTAACATTATAGACCTTACATAGTACTTTATTAGCCTTCTGACTTTTGATGTAATCAAATACAAGAGACCATAATTCAAGTAGTTCTTTCCTAAAAATATTAAAAACTTGTATATTCATCTCTTTTATTCAAACTTTGCAGAAGCATAATGTTGCTTATTTCATAGAAGAATGTGAAACAGAAATGGCTTTTATGATCAAGAACTCATGGTGGTTTAGTTTTTGCTACACACTTAGCAGCAACATAACCATTGCCACATACACATAATTTGTATAGGGTTTTCTGTTGTTCACCTATTGATCACTCTTTTAGATCAGTATGTTGATTTTATTCAGGGTTTCTTGATAAATTATAAAGCTTTTCCTGAGGAATGGATTGCTGGATTCTCTGCTTTGATGCATATCACAATGTACTTATTTATATTCATTGTAATGGTTTTTACTATATGTGATACCTAATCTTATAGGTCAACATGAATGGGTTGATTTGGATAGATAAGCATTTAAATTATTGAACTCTGAATAAGCAGATTGCTTTCCATATTGTGGATGGGCCTTATCAAATCAGATGACAGCTTGACTAGAATAAGATGCCCAACCTCTGCAAGCAAGATAAAAATCTCTGGCTGACTGGCTTTGGACTTCATCAGAAACATGAGCTTTCTTAGGTCTCTAGTTTGTCATTCTCTAGATTGGAGCTGCATTGTTAGCGTTCCTGTGCCCAAAATTTCCCACCCCACACTGCAAATTTTAGACTCTCTAGCCTCCTTGATCACACGAGCTAGTTTCTTATAGTAAATTTCTCTGTATGTAGTTACACATTCTGTTGACCCTTTTTCTTTAGAGAACTGACCATTATACTGTGTTTTCAAAACTTTAAAAAAATCTTAAAAATATTTTATCTCCCAAATGCCTTCTTTTTTCATGTGAAATTAAAAATATATTGCTGGGCTTCCCTGGTGGTCCAGTGGGTAAGAACACCGCCTTGCAGTGCAAGGGGCGCCAGTTTGATCCCTAGCCTGGGAAGATTCCACGTGCCACCAAGTGGCTGGACCGATGTGTCCAGTAACTGAGCCGGAGCTCTGGAGCGCATGCGCCCAGAGCTGGTGCTCTACGACAACAGAGGCCACCGCGATGGGAGGCCCACATGGGCCAAAGAACAAAGATGGATGAAAATAGACAAATGAAAGACCAATAGAAATGGCCCTCCCGCCCCCTTCCCTCCCCAACTTGCCTCCCCCTCAAAATAAATAAATAAATAAATAAATGTTTAAAAATGTATTGCTAATATTTTAACACAATTTTACTAGAAATTAAATATAAGCCTCTGTGTGCCCCATCCATTATTTAGAACTAAAATCAAAGCTTAACTTTGCAAAAGAAATTTGTACTGACTATGTGGAACATAATTTCAATGGAGGCAGAACAGAAGGTAACAGTCCAAATGAATCACTAGTATATTAAATCAGGTAAGATAGAAATGACTTGTACCAATGAAATGTCAGTAGGTATTAAGAGGTTATGTCAGATCTAGAACATAGTTTGGATCCTATGTGATAGTCTGTGGGTTGATTTGGATAGATAAGCATTTAAATTATTGAACTCTGAATAAGCAGATTGCTTTCCATATTGTGGATGGGCCTTATCAAATCAGATGACAGCTTGACTAGAATAAGATGCCCAACCTCTGCAAGCAAGATAAAAATCTCTGGCTGACTGGCTTTGGACTTCATCAGAAACATGAGCTTTCTTAGGTCTCTAGTTTGTCATTCTCTAGATTGGAGCTGCATTGTTAGCGTTCCTGTGCCCAAAATTTCCCACCCACACTGCAAATTTTAGACTCTCTAGCCTCCTTGATCACACGAGCTAGTTTCTTATAGTAAATTTCTCTGTATGTAGTTACACATTCTGTTGACCCTTTTTCTTTAGAGAACTGACCATTATACTGTGTTTTCAAAACTTTAAAAAAATCTTAAAAATATTTTATCTCCCAAATGCCTTCTTTTTTCATGTGAAATTAAAAATATATTGCTGGGCTTCCTGGTGGTCCAGTGGGTAAGAACACCGCCTTGCAGTGCAAGGGGCGCCAGTTTGATCCCTAGCCTGGGAAGATTCCACGTGCCACCAAGTGGCTGGACCGATGTGTCCAGTAACTGAGCCGGAGCTCTGGAGCGCATGCGCCCAGAGCTGGTGCTCTACGACAACAGAGGCCACCGCGATGGGAGGCCCACATGGGCCAAAGAACAAAGATGGATGAAAATAGACAAATGAAAGACCAATAGAAATGGCCCTCCCGCCCCCTTCCCTCCCCAACTTGCCTCCCCCTCAAAATAAATAAATAAATAAATAAATGTTTAAAAATGTATTGCTAATATTTTAACACAATTTTACTAGAAATTAAATATAAGCCTCTGTGTGCCCCATCCATTATTTAGAACTAAAATCAAAGCTTAACTTTGCAAAAGAAATTTGTACTGACTATGTGGAACATAATTTCAATGGAGGCAGAACAGAAGGTAACAGTCCAAATGAATCACTAGTATATTAAATCAGGTAAGATAGAAATGACTTGTACCAATGAAATGTCAGTAGGTATTAAGAGGTTATGTCAGATCTAGAACATAGTTTGGATCCTATGTGATAGTCTGTTCTGTGATGACTTCAGTTTGTTGCTTCATCTAGGTTTAATATGCATGTATTCTAAGTCACTTCAGTCATGTCCAACTTTGTGCAACTCTATGGACGATAGCCTGCCAGGCTCCTCTGTCCATGGGATTCTCTAGGCAAGAATACTAGTGTGGGTTTCCACTTCTCCTAGGGAATCTTCCTACCCAGGGATTCAGCCCATGTCTCTTATGTCTCTACAATGGCGGACAGGTTCTTTATCATTGACACCACCTGAGAATCCCTTATCTAAGTATGAGAAATCATTTAATTACTGTTTCCTATTTTATTTGTACAGACGTCAGGCTACCCTACCAGATCTTAGACTGCATTTATTTTTTAAACTTCATAACAGTTTTAAATTGGTAACAAGCTCTAGCCTGTCTTATCCTCCTCTAGCTTTTTGAAATTTTAATAATGTGGCCTTTTATAACATTCGTCATTAATCAGTCTTTTCCCAGTGCTTTTGTGCTTTCTTCCCTCTTTTTATTTGAAGGATGCTGGCTCTTCTCCTACATTCTTGTAAAATTTAGCTATTTTGATTATTGTTATAAACTAATATAAATCCCATCTCATTGCAAATTGTTTTCATTGGTAGGGACTATAAACTTTTATTCATCCTGGTTTTCTTTGCTAGGAAATGTTAAACATGCTTACAAGCCTTCAGTCATATCTGATTCTGTGTGACCCTATGGACTATAGCCCTCCAGGCTTCTCTGTCCATGGGATCCTCCAGGCAAGAATACTGGAGTGTGTTGCTATGCCCTTCTCCAGGGGATCTTCCAGACCAGGGGATGGATTTGTGTCTCTTAAGTCTCCTGCATTTGCAGGTGGTTCTTTACCACTAGCACCACCTAAGAAGCCCAGATTAAACAAGGGTCTTTAATGTGTCTTGGATATTTTCTCATTCAGCCCCAGATTCTGGCTCTTTCCTGAATCTTGGATCTGCCTTTCATTTGTGTTGGTACTCTTGTGTTTTGGAGATATGTAGAACATATTTTTCATCCTATGCAATAGTCTATTTTGTGGTAGCTTCAGCTTGATGCTTCATCTAGGTGTCTTGTGCTTATATTTCGTCTTGACCCAAGGCTCCCTAGAAAGACTTTGTGTCAACTAACCCATCTGACTCCTACTACTCAAAGTTCGTCTTTACTTTGTCTAATTTTTATTTTGTCTAATAAAATGTAAAGTTCAGATTTTATTAACAGTAGGATCATATTTTCATTATGAATTTTGCATAAGGTGGTATAGATTAAGCTTATACTTAGACAACATACAGCCCCCCAAAATCATTACTTTAAAACAGCATTTTCTTCTTAACCCATGGATTCAGGATTCACCCCTGAAGGAAACAGGGAGCATGAATCGCTTATATTGGCAGTTTTATATTTTGTTCCGTAAGTGTCATCTGCCATTTTCATCACAAACCATTGACTTGGGTTAATCAAATAGCTTCACCTAAGAACACTGGAAAGTGTTGTCTTTTGTCTTTTGCAGGTATGGAGGAGATGTGAACTAGGTATTGGTGACCATTGGTAATGTTACTGTAACAGCATTTCTAGAAACCCTGGGTATCCCACTCTAAAAACCATAATAAACATTCAGTTATCCTTTCTTTTAAGTTCTAATGAATACATTTAACAAAGCTATATATAACTTACAGTTGTTTAAGATACAGTAAATGAAAGTCTAGCAGAAAGAAAGACAGTGCATCACTAATAACTACTGATAATCAATATATGAAAGTGTCCTTTGTACATAGCCCACACATAAATTCTAATAAGTAGCTAAGAAAATTACAAATACTGTGTCCTGTAGTTTTCACCTATGTAGCATTTTTACAAATTCAGAGTTGGTGAGACTGTCCATAAAAGTTATACACTATGTTAGAAAAATTTTACTTAACCAATTGGCTAGGTTGGCTATTAAAGTCATTGAAATGCTTTAGTATTATTTAGTAGTACACCAGTAAACATCTTAGCACTTCAATCTTACATTTAACATAAATTTTCAAGTATAGTGATACTCAACTTTGTGATGTATTATGATTTTATATTTTTATATAATTATAATTATTTGCATTCCCTTTGCTACTTTTCACTCTATTTGTGACTTCATTCCATTAAGCCTGACTAAATTAGATATTTATTTAAACTTTTAAAGGAAAAAAATACTTCTAAAAGAAGATATTTTCAGTATCAGTATGTAATGGCCTAAAAGTTAGATTTTAAGTAATACCACTTTCAACAAAATATCTCCAGGGAATATTTGCCTTTCCCCAATTCAAAGCAAAATGTTTTCTGCCAATTATCAGCTTGTAATGACTTCTCTTCCTATTAATAAGCCTTGTATTTTCTTCTTAACCCATGGATTCAGGATTCACCCCTGAAGGAAACAGGGAGCATGAATCGCTTATATTGGCAGTTTTATATTTTGTTCCGTAAGTGTCATCTGCCATTTTCATCACAAACCATTGGCTTGGGTTAATCAAATAGCTTCACCTAAGAACACTGGAAAGTGTTGTCTTTTGTCTTTTGCAGGTATGGAGGAGATGTGAACTAGGTATTGGTGACCATTGGTAATGTTACTGTAACAGCATTTCTAGAAACCCTGGGTATCCCACTCTAAAAACCATAATAAACATTCAGTTATCCTTTCTTTTAAGTTCTAATGAATACATTTAACAAAGCTATATATAACTTACAGTTGTTTAAGATACAGTAAATGAAAGTCTAGCAGAAAGAAAGACAGTGCATCACTAATAACTACTGATAATCAATATATGAAAGTGTCCTTTGTACATAGCCCACACATAAATTCTAATAAGTAGCTAAGAAAATTACAAATACTGTGTCCTGTAGTTTTCACCTATGTAGCATTTTTACAAATTCAGAGTTGGTGAGACTGTCCATAAAAGTTATACACTATGTTAGAAAAATTTTACTTAACCAATTGGCTAGGTTGGCTATTAAAGTCATTGAAATGCTTTAGTATTATTTAGTAGTACACCAGTAAACATCTTAGCACTTCAATCTTACATTTAACATAAATTTTCAAGTATAGTGATACTCAACTTTGTGATGTATTATGATTTTATATTTTTATATAATTATAATTATTTGCATTCCCTTTGCTACTTTTCACTCTATTTGTGACTTCATTCCATTAAGCCTGACTAAATTAGATATTTATTTAAACTTTTAAAGGAAAAAAATACTTCTAAAAGAAGATATTTTCAGTATCAGTATGTAATGGCCTAAAAGTTAGATTTTAAGTAATACCACTTTCAACAAAATATCTCCAGGGAATATTTGCCTTTCCCCAATTCAAAGCAAAATGTTTTCTGCCAATTATCAGCTTGTAATGACTTCTCTTCCTATTAATAAAGCCTTGTATGGTGTGTCTTTTGAGTTTTCTCTCCTCTGAACATTTCCTGGTGATTCTATGATGAGAGAATATTTTTTCCTCACTGATTTTAGATGATGGCTTTTGCTCAGTATTGGCGTTACGTCTGATAGAACCGTCGGAATCATACACCTTTCTAAGAAACAAGTTAAATGAATCCCTCTGCCTTAGCAGTTTGAGTTTTAATAGTATACAAACTCATCTCAGTTCTATAAATTGTATAATTTTCCTCACGTACTAGAGAACTGTCTTGATACCAGTGGAGTTCATAAGCTAATTTTAAGTGACAATCTCATAAATTTATACCAGATATATTTTGAATAGAATTACTGCTGAAATGATGACACTCACAGAACACGGTGGATTCAGGTTGACCTGTGGCAGTAAACAACAAAACTCTGTAAAAAATAAATAAATAAAAATAAAGTACTTATTTTGCTGTATTATGCTTATTATTGATTCAGATCTGATACTTTGCCTAAGAACCAAGTGTATTCTCACTATAAACTTTTTCACACTGATTTTCTTTTATTACTGTACTTCCTTTACTATATTTATATTTGTGTATATATATATATATTTAGCTTGTCCTTTTCATATTGTTTTTGAAATTTTAAATGATGTCCTCTTGTATCTATGATGTTTCATTCAGAAAGCTGTAATTATATAAACACAGTAGTCAGAGGATGTTCTTTTCTATTTGGAAGACAGTAATTGCTTTCTCTTTGACATATCATAGATGCAGAATGGAAGTATGGAAAAATAACATTTATACAGAAAAGATAATGTGAAATATTTCCCCAAATTGGGAAGTTGTAATGGCCTCATTTTCAACATGAAGATAGTTTATACCTAAAAATTGAGAAAGACATGTTTGGAAATAAAGACGCTTAAAATCATATCTCATATGTTGCTATAAAAAGAAATGCTATTTTTATGGACTTAATAAAATCTCAGCTTTCAAAAGACTTGTTAAAAAAAAAAGACTTGTAAAATTTATTCTTAAGTAGGGTCTGTGCTGCAGTTAAATAAAATATTTAAAAAGATTTTGATAACTTTTTCTTTTGGATTGCACTGTAGTTAGCTAAACTGTTTCATGGTCTTTGTGTCATAGAAAAATGAGAAACTTCTATGCATACTCCAACATACGTAAATGATTAAAGTGAAACTCTTTTTAAAAAGTTCATTTTATCAGGGTATAGTTGATTTACAATGTTTGGTTAGTCTCTCTTGTACAGCAAAGTGACTCAGTTACACACATATATATATATCTACTCTTTTTAAGATTGTGTTCCCATGTAAGTCATTAGAATACTGAGTAGAGTTCCCTATGGTATACAGTAAGTTCTTATTAGTTATCTATTTTAATCCTATATTTAAAGTTTTTACTTTTAAAATTGGGTCAAAGACATCTTTATACCCCAATGGTATCTATTAGTATCAGAAATAAATACTATTAGTATCATTAGACCAGATATATTTTGAATAGAATTACTGCTGAAATGATGACACTCACAGAACACGGTGGATTCAGGTTGACCTGTGGCAGTAAACAACAAAACTCTGTAAAAAATAAATAAATAAAAATAAAGTACTTATTTTGCTGTATTATGCTTATTATTGATTCAGATCTGATACTTTGCCTAAGAACCAAGTGTATTCTCACTATAAACTTTTTCACACTGATTTTCTTTTATTACTGTACTTCCTTTACTATATTTGATATATATATATATATTTGTGTATATATATATATATTTAGCTTGTCCTTTTCATATTGTTTTTGAAATTTTAAATGATGTCCTCTTGTATCTATGATGTTTCATTCAGAAAGCTGTAATTATATAAACACAGTAGTCAGAGGATGTTCTTTTCTATTTGGAAGACAGTAATTGCTTTCTCTTTGACATATCATAGATGCAGAATGGAAGTATGGAAAAATAACATTTATACAGAAAAGATAATGTGAAATATTTCCCCAAATTGGGAAGTTGTAATGGCCTCATTTTCAACATGAAGATAGTTTATACCTAAAAATTGAGAAAGACATGTTTGGAAATAAAGACGCTTAAAATCATATCTCATATGTTGCTATAAAAAGAAATGCTATTTTTATGGACTTAATAAAATCTCAGCTTTCAAAAGACTTGTTAAAAAAAAAGACTTGTAAAATTTATTCTTAAGTAGGGTCTGTGCTGCAGTTAAATAAAATATTTAAAAAGATTTTGATAACTTTTTCTTTTGGATTGCACTGTAGTTAGCTAAACTGTTTCATGGTCTTTGTGTCATAGAAAAATGAGAAACTTCTATGCATACTCCAACAAACGTAAATGATTAAAGTGAAACTCTTTTTAAAAAGTTCATTTTATCAGAGTATAGTTGATTTACAATGTTTGGTTAGTCTCTCTTGTACAGCAAAGTGACTCAGTTACACACATATATATATATCTACTCTTTTTAAGATTGTGTTCCCATGTAAGTCATTAGAATACTGAGTAGAGTTCCCTATGGTATACAGTAAGTTCTTATTAGTTATCTATTTTAATCCTATATTTAAAGTTTTTACTTTTAAAATTGGGTCAAAGACATCTTTATACCCCAATGGTATCTATTAGTATCAGATAACAATAGCCAACTGAGCTAATTCAGTAAAATATCTCATTTAGTCTTTCCAACTACCTGACTGTGTGCTTATAATTGTCCATTACTTACCAACTTACTTGGTTTGAGCATGCTTCAATCATGCTTTCTCATCTCCCTTTAGCTTACCCTTAAACTTCAGTAAGCACTAAGGTATATACATGCCCCTTATCAACTCATTCCTAGAACTAGCTAACCCAAGAGAGATCATCTCCAACTAGCATGAACCATTCCTATTTTCTGTCCACTCCTACTAGTTCTGCTCACCACCACTGGATGCCACTTCCCTAACAGAGTTTCTGCTGGTCATACTTATACTTCCCAATAATTAACACATGAATTTGTTTTTCTGTTTAATTTTTGAGATGCTTCCAGAACTTGTGATAAGAGTTTTCTTCTTGTTATAATTTTTATTTTTTCAAAAAAGACTCCCCTTCTCTAAGTCCAGATTTATTATTTGGTATATACACTTTATTGTCATTATTCTCACTTAGTCCATCTAGGAAACAGCGCATAAAAGAAATAAAATTATTTAGCAAAGATTACTTATATACTGATGTTGCTATTAAAATTTTAACAGAGATCTTATTGATTGCATAGTTTCATTTTATACTTCCCCAAATGTGATGATATTTATTAGAAAGATTGCACATTTTAAAACACTAGATAGGGTTTTTTTTTTTTTTTTTTTTTTTACCCTGCTGCTAATCTGTTCATCACACTGCCTGCATTCTGGGGATGGGTCTTGCTAAGTAGACCCACCCACTGCTAAGTAGAACATATGTATATATACACACACACTTTCTGCACTTGGTCACATCTTTCGTCCTCAGAATTACAATGTTTGGTTAGTCTCTCTTGTACAGCAAAGTGACTCAGTTACACACATATATATATATCTACTCTTTTTAAGATTGTGTTCCCATGTAAGTCATTAGAATACTGAGTAGAGTTCCCTATGGTATACAGTAAGTTCTTATTAGTTATCTATTTTAATCCTATATTTAAAGTTTTTACTTTTAAAATTGGGTCAAAGACATCTTTATACCCCAATGGTATCTATTAGTATCAGATAACAATAGCCAACTGAGCTAATTCAGTAAAATATCTCATTTAGTCTTTCCAACTACCTGACTGTGTGCTTATAATTGTCCATTACTTACCAACTTACTTGGTTTGAGCATGCTTCAATCATGCTTTCTCATCTCCCTTTAGCTTACCCTTAAACTTCAGTAAGCACTAAGGTATATACATGCCCCTTATCAACTCATTCCTAGAACTAGCTAACCCAAGAGAGATCATCTCCAACTAGCATGAACCATTCCTATTTTCTGTCCACTCCTACTAGTTCTGCTCACCACCACTGGATGCCACTTCCCTAACAGAGTTTCTGCTGGTCATACTTATACTTCCCAATAATTAACACATGAATTTGTTTTTCTGTTTAATTTTTGAGATGCTTCCAGAACTTGTGATAAGAGTTTTCTTCTTGTTATAATTTTTATTTTTTCAAAAAAGACTCCCCTTCTCTAAGTCCAGATTTATTATTTGGTATATACACTTTATTGTCATTATTCTCACTTAGTCCATCTAGGAAACAGCGCATAAAAGAAATAAAATTATTTAGCAAAGATTACTTATATACTGATGTTGCTATTAAAATTTTAACAGAGATCTTATTGATTGCATAGTTTCATTTTATACTTCCCCAAATGTGATGATATTTATTAGAAAGATTGCACATTTTAAAACACTAGATAGGGTTTTTTTTTTTTTTGTTTACCCTGCTGCTAATCTGTTCATCACACTGCCTGCATTCTGGGGATGGGTCTTGCTAAGTAGACCCACCCACTGCTAAGTAGAACATATGTATATATACACACACACTTTCTGCACTTGGTCACATCTTTCGTCCTCAGAATCAAAGAACAGAGACCACATGTCACCTGTGCATAGCACAGCAACACTGTTTCCTGGCTGCCTGGCAGACCCCTCTGTGGCACCCCATGCTCAGCTGATGAGGTCGTTTGGATCTTGCCCTTCATCTGAACACTCCTGCCACCTTATCCCTCAGAGTCCTGAAGTGTGATCTAATAATCACACTGCAGGAATTGATTGCAATTGAACAGGAAACAATGAGATACAATTCTTAAACCCAAAGGAGTGATCCTATGAATTCCAGTCTTACTGGATGGAATTTCAGGAATTTGAACAAGTGAAATTTCTTAGAAATGGGGTTCTTCAATTTGCTTTGTTCAAATCATACCACAGAGGGAAAAAACCAAGTTATCCATGGACTATATTGAAGAATGTATCCCCAAATCCTATCACTTTGCACATTCACTGTAGAATAAATGGATTATTGCTGCCCCAGTTTTCATCTCTATATAGAAACCATCAAAGGTGAATTTCTTTGCTTTCCAATTCCTCGTATAATTTTAGGATAACTTATGAACACCATTCCAGTTTCTGATTGTTGTTTGATGCATTTATATAAGAATAGATAGAATAAATCATAAAATGTTTTTGTGAACAGTTCAAAATGTGGTAGGTGATGAAATTATTTATCAGTCCTATAGCATATGTTCTCCATTGTGTTCCTTCCACTATGTAACCCATATAATTTGCGGACTGAGCTTCTCTTAGAATAAATAGGAGGTCTGGGCACAAAAGTAGCGAGATATATTCTGACAACAGAATAAAAAATAATTCTGGGATCCTAAGTTTAAGATGTTAACTAATTTTTATGCCTTGCCACAAATAATAAGAGAAGTTCATATCTATCTTTACTCTGGGATAGAGAAGCAATCATTGATGCATGGCTACGTACAAAGATTAGCAATGGGAAATTACTTTTTCAGGTTATGCAGTAAGAAATGTCAAGCATAAGTTTATATTCAAGCTGCCATCTAAAAACGGCATCATGTGCTCAGGAGCATGCCATTGTGTTATGCTTTTCTCTTTTGAAATATTTTCCTGTTATCCTCCAGAAGTGCATGGCCAATAAACTATGGAATTACAAAATATCTTCAGTAAAAGCAGTGCCAAAATTAATACAAAAAACAGAAATGCAAAAAATCAAGTTAAATGAAGAGAAACAGGAAATAAATGAAGCATTTGGTGGTAGAATTCCAGCTAATTAATAACTTTTTAGACTTCTTTTTTTTTTATCTATTTTAACAGACATTTAGCCTTGCTAAATTTGAGATAAATTTAGCATTTAAATTCCATGAAGTGAAATTTAAAATGTCAAATGTATAAAAACAATTTATTGTGCCTCAAAGGAAGAACACACACCCATACAGATATATATATGTGTGTGCGTGTATTTATATATATATATATATACACATATATATATTTCTGTATTTAGATGTGGTATACTTTGTAAGTTAAAAATAATTTTATGTTGTTGGGACTCCAGTTTTGATTGTATTATTGTAGAAGATTACTTTTCATTTGTAAAAGTTTTGACTTTATGTTGAATATTGAAAAAATTAGGTACAGTACAGTAGTCCTTGGTATCAGGGTGGACTGATTCCAGGACCCACTATGAATACCCAAATCCTTGGATGCTCAAGTCTCATAGTCAGCCCTATGTGCCCAAGTTTCTGCATCTGTGGATTCAAACAACTGTGGATCATATAGTACTGTATTTACTGAAAAAAAAAAAAAAAAAAATCTGCATGCAAGTGAACCCAAGCAGTTCAAACTTGTATTGTTCAAGGGCTGACTCTCTCTTTTATAATTTTATTTTTAAATTTCCTTCCCTATTTTAAGTAACTGCACCCTCCATAATCTGAAGGTCTTTCAGTCATGTCCAATTGTTTGAGACCCGAGGAGGAGCCATGTAATTCTCCAGGCAAGAATACTAGAGTGGGTAGTCTTTCCCTTCTCCAAGGGATCTTCCCACTGTATGGACTGAACCCAGGTCCTCCACATTGCAGGCAGATTCTTTATCATCTGAGCCAGCAGGGAGGCTAAAAATTAATTTCCCTGTTTTCAATAGTTCCAACCTCCATAGTTTAAACTTCTCCTTACCCGACCAAATTGGACTTATTTGATATATTCATAAAATCAAATTGCAAGTTCTAATCAGAACTAGAATATGATTTCTTATATTAATCACATATATAGTCTGCATTCAAGTTTTCTATGGAACTCCTAGTTTGAGTGAGTGATGGCAGTTTAAACAATTCTGTAACTAATGTAAGAGCAATGTGTGGTGACTTATCTGTTCAAAGTCAAATGTTTCATAGTATTTATAAAATGAAAAAAATTGGAAAATAACATTTATGGAAAGAGAGGCTTTGTGTTAAGACATTAAATATTTTTTTGTACTTGCTATAGATTTAATCTGCTCTCTACCCCATCCAGTTCTGAGGTCATTAATTAAAATATAGGTAGATGTGAGAGTTTGGGACTCTCCAGGCAAGGATATTAGAGTGGGTAGCCATTCTCTTCTCCAGGGAATCTTACTGACACAAGGATCAAAGCCAGATTGGCTGCATTGCTGACAGATTCTTTACCATCTGAGCCACCAGAGAAGCTCCTTTAGAGGTGAGATTTTTGAAATTATATACAATTACTTTAATTCTCACAGTTTAGATTTGAAGTTGGTAGGCAGATATGTCAAGGCAACAGTTAAAAACATTGGCTCTAAGTTCAAGAGAGAATTTTTTCTCATGAATGTAAAATTTGGGAATTACATATATTTGGTCATAGACTTTGTTAAAGTTTACTGCCATCCAATAGTCTCAGGATAAAGCTGTATTGAAGTTTGACAAGGATTCTCCGCTGATCCTAGTGATTTGAAACTGATAAATATCCAAGTGAAAACACAAATGCATCAGAAATTTTGAAGCCATTAAAATTCTAAAAAGTAGATAATTTGTTAAAATAGTGACTGGAAAGGCAAGGATTTATTTAGAATAATTAGAGTGAACTGGTAGATGCATGATGTTGAATGCTGCTACGTGTGCTGTAATCTGTTAGACAGAGTTAGGACACTATTCCAGCTACTAGAGAGAACCTTTGGTAGGTAATCTGATCCCAAACATTCCAGGGAGGGGATGAGGGCCCGTTTGTCTGAAGTTTAAGAGTGTAGTAAAACTAATAGCATGAGAAATTGGAGTTACAGGCATAAATGTGCAACATAGATATCTGGAAATGAATGAAGTTTTCTTGGGAGTTCTATAGATTGAGAAAAGAAAATAGAATGGCAAGGACTGGTAGGGGACAATATCCTGTTAGGAACATATGGGGAATAACTGTTGATGGAAAATAAGTACATTTGCAAAAGAAATTTGAAAGGAAAAGTCATAAAGTATCTCTGGGAGTTCTAAAAGTCTCAGACAACTAATGAAAAGAAATCATAGTTTCATATTATTTCCTCTATAAAATGAAAAAAATTGGAAAATAACATTTATGGAAAGAGAGGCTTTGTGTTAAGACATTAAATATTTTTTTGTACTTGCTATAGATTTAATCTGCTCTCTACCCCATCCAGTTCTGAGGTCATTAATTAAAATATAGGTAGATGTGAGAGTTTGGGACTCTCCAGGCAAGGATATTAGAGTGGGTAGCCATTCTCTTCTCCAGGGAATCTTACTGACACAAGGATCAAAGCCAGATTGGCTGCATTGCTGACAGATTCTTTACCATCTGAGCCACCAGAGAAGCTCCTTTAGAGGTGAGATTTTTGAAATTATATACAATTACTTTAATTCTCACAGTTTAGATTTGAAGTTGGTAGGCAGATATGTCAAGGCAACAGTTAAAAACATTGGCTCTAAGTTCAAGAGAGAATTTTTTCTCATGAATGTAAAATTTGGGAATTACATATATTTGGTCATAGACTTTGTTAAAGTTTACTGCCATCCAATAGTCTCAGGATAAAGCTGTATTGAAGTTTGACAAGGATTCTCCGCTGATCCTAGTGATTTGAAACTGATAAATATCCAAGTGAAAACACAAATGCATCAGAAATTTTGAAGCCATTAAAATTCTAAAAAGTAGATAATTTGTTAAAATAGTGACTGGAAAGGCAAGGATTTATTTAGAATAATTAGAGTGAACTGGTAGATGCATGATGTTGAATGCTGCTACGTGTGCTGTAATCTGTTAGACAGAGTTAGGACACTATTCCAGCTACTAGAGAGAACCTTTGGTAGGTAATCTGATCCCAAACATTCCAGGGAGGGGATGAGGGCCCGTTTGTCTGAAGTTTAAGAGTGTAGTAAAACTAATAGCATGAGAAATTGGAGTTACAGGCATAAATGTGCAACATAGATATCTGGAAATGAATGAAGTTTTCTTGGGAGTTCTATAGATTGAGAAAAAGAAAATAGAATGGCAAGGACTGGTAGGGGACAATATCCTGTTAGGAACATATGGGGAATAACTGTTGATGGAAAATAAGTACATTTGCAAAAGAAATTTGAAAGGAAAAGTCATAAAGTATCTCAAAGTCAGGAAATCCGAGGAAGAATGATTTCAAGAATGCTAAAGAGGTTAGCAATGTTGAACAACTCTCAGACAACTAATGTAATAATTTAAAAGCAGTTAATCATTAGTTTCATATTATTTCCTCTGCTCATCTGTTCATCCTTTATAAAAAGGATAACCCTAACCCTTCCCCAGAAAGGAAGTAGCAAGGAATGTAGTTCTTCACAGGTTTGGAAGGCATGTTTAGAATGTATAACTTAAAATGAATGAGATATGCTATCTTCAAGTTTCACTTTTGGAACTGTGTGTGTAGGTAGAGTGTGCATGCCTCTGTGCATATATGTAGAAACATTTCAAATAAGTAGAAGAAGACCTGAGGCTCAGGTAACACCCAAAGCCTGGTAAGGCATTCTGTGTGTACTAAGAGTTCATAAAGAAAAATTTAAAACCAGTGAACTCTGATTTGTCCTGATTTATTATTTAGGCTTATTAAGGTTTGTATGAAAGATTTAACAGACAATATATAAGAAACACTTAACATAGTACACAGCGTGCTGTATAAATCTTAGTCATTAATAATTGAATGCAATTCCCTGGTGGCTCAGATGATAAAAAATCTACCTGCAATGCAGGAGATCCTGGTTCCATCCATGGGTCAGGAAGATCACCTGGAAAGGGAATGGTAACATACTCTGGCCTGGAGATTCATCAACTGCTGCTACGTGTGCTGTAATCTGTTAGAAGTTAGGACACTATTCCAGCTACTAGAGAGAACCTTTGGTAGGTAATCTGATCCCAAACATTCCAGGGAGGGGATGAGGGCCCGTTTGTCTGAAGTTTAAGAGTGTAGTAAAACTAATAGCATGAGAAATTGGAGTTACAGGCATAAATGTGCAACATAGATATCTGGAAATGAATGAAGTTTTCTTGGGAGTTCTATAGATTGAGAAAAAGAAAATAGAATGGCAAGGACTGGTAGGGGACAATATCCTGTTAGGAACATATGGGGAATAACTGTTGATGGAAAATAAGTACATTTGCAAAAGAAATTTGAAAGGAAAAGTCATAAAGTATCTCAAAGTCAGGAAATCCGAGGAAGAATGATTTCAAGAATGCTAAAGAGGTTAGCAATGTTGAACAACTCTCAGACAACTAATGTAATAATTTAAAAGCAGTTAATCATTAGTTTCATATTATTTCCTCTGCTCATCTGTTCATCCTTTATAAAAAGGATAACCCTAACCCTTCCCCAGAAAGGAAGTAGCAAGGAATGTAGTTCTTCACAGGTTTGGAAGGCATGTTTAGAATGTATAACTTAAAATGAATGAGATATGCTATCTTCAAGTTTCACTTTTGGAACTGTGTGTGTAGGTAGAGTGTGCATGCCTCTGTGCATATATGTAGAAACATTTCAAATAAGTAGAAGAAGACCTGAGGCTCAGGTAACACCCAAAGCCTGGTAAGGCATTCTGTGTGTACTAAGAGTTCATAAAGAAAAATTTAAAACCAGTGAACTCTGATTTGTCCTGATTTATTATTTAGGCTTATTAAGGTTTGTATGAAAGATTTAACAGACAATATATAAGAAACACTTAACATAGTACACAGCGTGCTGTATAAATCTTAGTCATTAATAATTGAATGCAATTCCCTGGTGGCTCAGATGATAAAAAATCTACCTGCAATGCAGGAGATCCTGGTTCCATCCATGGGTCAGGAAGATCACCTGGAAAGGGAATGGTAACATACTCTGGTATTCTTGCCTGGAGAATTCCATGGACAGAGGAGCCTGCTGGACTAACAGTCCATAGGGTCACAAAAAGTTGGACACAACTGAATGACTAACATATACATTAATAATTGTATACACTAGCTAACTTCCAAGCTTCTTTATGCCTACAAACTCTATCATCAGATGTAGTGTCTCAATATGTGATAAATCGGAAATTATTCTTGCTGAGTGGAGGTGGGTTCGGTTGGGGGCCTCGCAGTATATTTCAACTCCTACTTTTTCCTTAAGGGGCCCAACAGTGCTTCAAGAAGCAGAGGCTGAAGACAATTGCCCTGACAAATCAGACAATTAGCAGGTTATCTTTTTTGGCGGGGTGGGGGTGGTTGGGGAGGGAAGGGGGCGGGCCAGCCACTTCTATTGGTCTTTCATTTATCTATTTTCATCCATCTTTGTTCTTTGGCCCGTGTGGGCCTCCCATCGCGGTGGCTTCTGTTGTCGCAGAGCACCAGCTCTGGGCACATGCACTCCAGAGCTCTGCCTCGGTAACTGGACACATTGGTCCAGCCGTTCCACGGCACGTGGAATCTTCCCAGGCCAGGGATTGAACTGGCGCCTCTTGCACTGCAAGGTGGTGTCCTTACCCACTGGACCACCAGGGAAGCCCCAGCAGGTTATCTTTTTAAAGAACAATGGTAGAAATGTAAAGCACAAGCCCATGTCAGTGTTTCACATCTCTGACTATAATGCAGATAATTATTGTCAAGATTTTCAGTTTTAATCTGTCTCTTTCCTCTGTGGTCTGAGGACTGGCACTGCCCTATTTCCAAAACTGTATACATGATTTAAACTATGCTATCAAAATCACTTCTGGCTTTTAACATAACAAGTGATTATCTCTTTGGATTCTGATCTATCACATAATTCTAGGTTAACTGTATGTTCGCTAAAAAGACCTCCAGAATTTCCTCAGCTGTTTCCTTTGGCCTCAAGGCTTGACATAGATGTATATACAGATGATACAACCTGGAGATTTTACAGACAGTGCTTTCTATTAAGTGCACCATGGAGAATGATAAAATGTCTTAAGTGAATTCCAGTTGGGCTTTTATTTTGGTTGTCTTTTCTTCTAAGGGAAAAAAAAAATTGCAAAAGCTATTCCCTGCATGAACTTGTCCCATCCCATGGTATTTCTGGTTCAATAGGAGATTAGTTACCTACTCCAGTAATTAAGCTACTAATTTGGCAAGTCATATTCTTTTTTCCTGTGCTTTTTTCCTCCATTCTATCCCCTAGGGATTTCTTAGCAATGACTTCATTAACATTGAATTCGCTTTTTTTATGGAGGTTGGAACTCCCAGTAGCTTTTAAAAAATATTTCACAAGCTGTGCAGCCCTTGACTAATTGATACTTTGCCCTTTTTCTAAACAGTCCTAAATATCTGAATCAAGCAAAATCTGAAATATTTTAAATCTAATACTGAATACTTATATGAGAGTCCTTTTTTTGTGTTTATTAAAATAAACTTCATGTAATATTCAAAAATGAACATGGAAATTACAGCTTATAAAATTCAAAATATGAGTAATTATTCTAACACATATTTGGAGTAAGCTATTTCCTCAAATGCTTTAACTAAGAGATCAATTAACATCTTTTGAATGTTTTATGTTAATATTGAGATTTGTTGCATGTATATTAGGGCATCAACGACTCAATGGGCATGAGTTTGAGCAAGCTCAGGAAGATGTTAAAGGACAGGGAAGCCTGGCACGCCCAGTTCATGGGGTCACAAAAAGTTGGACACAACTGAGCGACTAAACAACAGTAGTGATAAGCTTTGTGTAAAACTTAAGCCATGAATTAAATTAATCTTAAGAAATTGAGATTTCTATGTAGATTAATACATATTATAATTGAACTAATTCAGAAATATCCGATTAATTTTTTATTAGATGATTCAAAAATCATCTGTTATTTAATATGTTTCAAAAATGTCTGCTACTTGCCAACTACTTTGGTAGGCATTGATAGAGCTGGATATTTAAGAATCATTTGAAAAATTTAAAATTTCCTCTTTAGAGTTTTTTTTTTTTTAAAGTTGAGTTGATTTAAAATATATTTTTAGTTTCAAGTTACAGAAAAGTGATTTGGTTATATCACTTTATTTTCCCTATCATATTAAGTGCACCATGGAGAATGATAAAATGTCTTAAGTGAATTCCAGTTGGGCTTTTATTTTGGTTGTCTTTTCTTCTAAGGGAAAAAAAAAATTGCAAAAGCTATTCCCTGCATGAACTTGTCCCATCCCATGGTATTTCTGGTTCAATAGGAGATTAGTTACCTACTCCAGTAATTAAGCTACTAATTTGGCAAGTCATATTCTTTTTTCCTGTGCTTTTTTCCTCCATTCTATCCCCTAGGGATTTCTTAGCAATGACTTCATTAACATTGAATTCGCTTTTTTTATGGAGGTTGGAACTCCCAGTAGCTTTTAAAAAATATTTCACAAGCTGTGCAGCCCTTGACTAATTGATACTTTGCCCTTTTTCTAAACAGTCCTAAATATCTGAATCAAGCAAAATCTGAAATATTTTAAATCTAATACTGAATACTTATATGAGAGTCCTTTTTTTGTGTTTATTAAAATAAACTTCATGTAATATTCAAAAATGAACATGGAAATTACAGCTTATAAAATTCAAAATATGAGTAATTATTCTAACACATATTTGGAGTAAGCTATTTCCTCAAATGCTTTAACTAAGAGATCAATTAACATCTTTTGAATGTTTTATGTTAATATTGAGATTTGTTGCATGTATATTAGGGCATCAACGACTCAATGGGCATGAGTTTGAGCAAGCTCAGGAAGATGTTAAAGGACAGGGAAGCCTGGCACGCCCAGTTCATGGGGTCACAAAAAGTTGGACACAACTGAGCGACTAAACAACAGTAGTGATAAGCTTTGTGTAAAACTTAAGCCATGAATTAAATTAATCTTAAGAAATTGAGATTTCTATGTAGATTAATACATATTATAATTGAACTAATTCAGAAATATCCGATTAATTTTTTATTAGATGATTCAAAAATCATCTGTTATTTAATATGTTTCAAAAATGTCTGCTACTTGCCAACTACTTTGGTAGGCATTGATAGAGCTGGATATTTAAGAATCATTTGAAAAATTTAAAAATTTCCTCTTTTAGAGTTTTTTTTTTTTTTTTTAAAGTTGAGTTGATTTAAAATATATTTTTAGTTTCAAGTTACAGAAAAGTGATTTGGTTATACATATATATATATTCATTCTTTCTCAGATTTGTACCCATATCAGTTCAGTTCAGTTGCTCAATCATAGAAAACTCTTTGCAATCCCATGGACTGCTGCATGCCAGGTTTTCCTGTCCTTCACCATCTCCTGGAGCTTGCTCAAACTCATGTCCATTGACTCAGCGATGCCATCTTACCATCTTGACCCTTTCTTATCTTGTTGACCCCTTCTCCTATTTTTCCCATCATCAGGATCTTTTCCAGTAATTTGTCCCTTTGCATCATGTAACCAAAGCATTGGAGCTTCAACTTCAGCATCAGTTCTTTCAATGAATACTCAGGGTTGATTTCCTTCAGGATTGACTGGTTTGATCTCCTTGCAGTCCAAGGGACTCTGAAAAGTTATCTTCAGCACCACAATTCAAAGGCATCAATTCTTCAGTGTTCATCTTCTTTATAGTCCAGTTTTCATATCTATCCATGACGATTGGAAAAATCATAGCTTTGACTGTACAGACTTGTGTCAGCAAAATGATATCTCTGCTTTTGGATATGCTCTCTAGGTTTGTCATAGCTTTTCTTCGAAGGAAGAAGCATCTTTTAATTTCATGGTGGCAGTCACCATCTGCAGTGATTTTGGAGCCCAAGAAAATAGCCTGTCACTGTTTCCATTGTTTGCCCATCTATTTGCTCGACGTGATGGGACCAGATGCCATGATCTTCGGTTTTTAAATGTTGAGTTTTCTTTTTTTTAAAGAAATGAAGCATTTTTTCCCCCTTTTTTGAGGTAGTGGGGTGGGGAGGGAGGAGGCAGGCCGGCCACTTTTATTCGTCTTTCATTTATCTATTTTCATCCATCATTGTTCTTTGGCCTGTGTGGACCTCCTATCACAGTGGACTCTGTTGTCACAGAGCACCAGCTCTGGGCGCATGCGCTCCAGAGCTACTACTTGGTAATTGGACACATCGGTCCAGCCGCTCCGTAGCACGTGGGATCTTCCCAGGACAGGGATCAAACTGGCGCCCCTTGCACTGCAAGGTGGTGTCCTTACCCACTGGACCACCAGGGAAGACCAAATGTTGAGTTTTAAGCCAGTTTTTCCTGTCTCTTCTTTGACATTCATCAAGAGACTCTTTAGTTCCCCTTCACTTTCTGCGGTAAGAGCGGTATCATCTGCATATCTGAGGTTATTGATATTTCTCCTTGCAATCTTGATGCCAGTTTGTGCTTCATCCAGACTGGCATTTCACATGATGTACTCTTCATATAAGTTACATAATTAAACATATATTCTTCCTTGCAATCTTGTTGACCCTTCTCCTATTTTTCCCATCATCAGGATCTTTTCCAGTAATTTGTCCCTTTGCATCATGTAACCAAAGCATTGGAGCTTCAACTTCAGCATCAGTTCTTTCAATGAATACTCAGGGTTGATTTCCTTCAGGATTGACTGATTTGATCTCCTTGCAGTCCAAGGGACTCTGAAAAGTTATCTTCAGCACCACAATTCAAAGGCATCAATTCTTCAGTGTTCATCTTCTTTATAGTCCAGTTTTCATATCTATCCATGACGATTGGAAAAATCATAGCTTTGACTGTACAGACTTGTGTCAGCAAAATGATATCTCTGCTTTTGGATATGCTCTCTAGGTTTGTCATAGCTTTTCTTCGAAGGAAGAAGCATCTTTTAATTTCATGGTGGCAGTCACCATCTGCAGTGATTTTGGAGCCCAAGAAAATAGCCTGTCACTGTTTCCATTGTTTGCCCATCTATTTGCTCGACGTGATGGGACCAGATGCCATGATCTTCGGTTTTTAAATGTTGAGTTTTCTTTTTTTTAAAGAAATGAAGCATTTTTTCCCCCTTTTTTGAGGTAGTGGGGTGGGGAGGGAGGAGGCAGGCCGGCCACTTTTATTCGTCTTTCATTTATCTATTTTCATCCATCATTGTTCTTTGGCCTGTGTGGACCTCCTATCACAGTGGACTCTGTTGTCACAGAGCACCAGCTCTGGGCGCATGCGCTCCAGAGCTACTACTTGGTAATTGGACACATCGGTCCAGCCGCTCCGTAGCACGTGGGATCTTCCCAGGACAGGGATCAAACTGGCGCCCCTTGCACTGCAAGGCGGTGTCCTTACCCACTGGACCACCAGGGAAGACCAAATGTTGAGTTTTAAGCCAGTTTTTCCTGTCTCTTCTTTGACATTCATCAAGAGACTCTTTAGTTCCCCTTCACTTTCTGCGGTAAGAGCGGTATCATCTGCATATCTGAGGTTATTGATATTTCTCCTTGCAATCTTGATGCCAGTTTGTGCTTCATCCAGACTGGCATTTCACATGATGTACTCTTCATATAAGTTACATAATTAGCAGGGAGACAATATACAGTCTTGACATACTCCTTTCCCAATTTGGAACCAGTATGTTTCTCCATGTCTGGTTCTAACTGTTGCTTCTTGTCTTGTCTACAGCTTTCTTAGGAGGCAGGTAAGGTGGTCTGGTATTCCCATTACTTTAAGAATTTTCCACAGTTTGTTGTGATCCACACAGTCAAAGATATCACACTGTAAGATGAACTCCACAGGTTAGTAGGTGCCCAGTATGCTACTGGAGAATAGCAGAGAGCTAACTCCAGAATGAATGAAAAAGCTGATTTATCCATATAGGTTATTACAGAATGGTAAGTAGAGTCCCCTGTGCTATATAGGAGGTCCTTGCTGATTATCTATTTTGTATATAGTTTTGTGTGTATGTTAATCCCAAACTCCTAATTTATCCTTCCCCAGCATGTTTCTCCCTTGGTAACCATAAATCTGTTTTCAAAATCTGGGAGTGTATTTCTGTTTTGTAAATAAGTTCATTTGTGTCAGTTTTTAAAATTAGATGCCACATATGAATGGTATGATATTTATCTATCTTTCCTTGTCTGGCTTGTTACATTTAGTATGATAATCTAGGTGAGTCTGTGTTGCTGCATGGCATTATTTCATTTTTTGTGGCTGAATAATATTCCATTGTAATACATCTTATTTTAATATTTATTTTTAATTGATTTGCTTTACAATATGAATTTGATTTCTGTCATATATCAACATAAATTAACCATGGTGTACATATGTCTCCACCATCTTAATTTTAATTTTATTTTCTAATGATTTGCTTTACATATGAATACTGTCTGCCGCTCCGTAGCACGTGGGATCTTCCCACGTCAGGGATCAAACTGGCGCCCCTTGCACTGCAAGGTGGTGTCCTTACCCACTGGACCACCAGGGAAGACCAAATGTTGAGTTTTAAGCCAGTTTTTCCTGTCTCTTCTTTGACATTCATCAAGAGACTCTTTAGTTCCCCTTCACTTTCTGCGGTAAGAGCGGTATCATCTGCATATCTGAGGTTATTGATATTTCTCCTTGCAATCTTGATGCCAGTTTGTGCTTCATCCAGACTGGCATTTCACATGATGTACTCTTCATATAAGTTACATAATTAGCAGGGAGACAATATACAGTCTTGACATACTCCTTTCCCAATTTGGAACCAGTATGTTTCTCCATGTCTGGTTCTAACTGTTGCTTCTTGTCTTGTCTACAGCTTTCTTAGGAGGCAGGTAAGGTGGTCTGGTATTCCCATTACTTTAAGAATTTTCCACAGTTTGTTGTGATCCACACAGTCAAAGATATCACACTGTAAGATGAACTCCACAGGTTAGTAGGTGCCCAGTATGCTACTGGAGAATAGCAGAGAGCTAACTCCAGAATGAATGAAAAAGCTGATTTATCCATATAGGTTATTACAGAATGGTAAGTAGAGTCCCCTGTGCTATATAGGAGGTCCTTGCTGATTATCTATTTTGTATATAGTTTTGTGTGTATGTTAATCCCAAACTCCTAATTTATCCTTCCCCAGCATGTTTCTCCCTTGGTAACCATAAATTTGTTTTCAAAATCTGGGAGTGTATTTCTGTTTTGTAAATAAGTTCATTTGTGTCAGTTTTTAAAATTAGATGCCACATATGAATGGTATGATATTTATCTATCTTTCCTTGTCTGGCTTGTTACATTTAGTATGATAATCTAGGTGAGTCTGTGTTGCTGCATGGCATTATTTCATTTTTTGTGGCTGAATAATATTCCATTGTAATACATCTTATTTTAATATTTATTTTTAATTGATTTGCTTTACAATATGAATTTGATTTCTGTCATATATCAACATAAATTAACCATGGTGTACATATGTCTCCACCATCTTAAATCTTTCTTCCACCTCCTGCCCATTTCTATCACTCTAGGTTATAATACGGTCCCAGTTTGAGTTCCCTGAGTTATAACAGCAAATCTATTTACATATATTAGTGTATATGCATCTATGCTACTCCCTCTATTTATCTGACCATCTCCATCTTCTCCACACTTGTCTGTAAATTTGTAATCTATATCTGCATCTCCATTGCTGGTCTGTAAACATATTCATCTGTACTGTCAATCTAGATTCCATATATATGTGTTAATATTTGACATTTGTTTTTCTCTTTCTGACTTACTTAACTCTGTATAATATAAGTTCATTCTCCTCATTAGAACTGACTCAAAAGCATTCATTTTTGTGACTGTGTAGCTTTGCATTGTATATATGTACCACAGCTTCTTTATCCATTCATCTGTCAGTAGACAAGTAGGTTGTTTCCATGTCTTTACTACTGTAAATAGTAAAAATATGGAATGTTTCACAAATTTGTGTATCATCCTTGGGGAGGGGCCATGCTAATCTTCTCTGTATCATTCCATTGTTAGTATATGTGCTGCCTCAGATAGCACTGTATGTACCACACCTTTTTCCATTCCTCTGTATATGGCATTTAGCTTCCCTGTCCTGTCTATTGTAAATAGTGCTGCAATGAACATAGGGATACATATATCTTTTCAAATTGTGATTTTCTACAGATATACACCAGGAGTAGAATTACTGGGTCATATGATAGTTCTGTTTCTAATTTTAAAAGAAACTCTGTACTGGTCCAAGGTTGTACTCCAACCTATTATGCATATTTGGGAGTGTATTTCTGTTTTGTAAATAAGTTCATTTGTGTCAGTTTTTAAAATTAGATGCCACATATGAATGGTATGATATTTATCTATCTTTCCTTGTCTGGCTTGTTACATTTAGTATGATAATCTAGGTGAGTCTGTGTTGCTGCATGGCATTATTTCATTTTGTGGCTGAATAATATTCCATTGTAATACATCTTATTTTAATATTTATTTTTAATTGATTTGCTTTACAATATGAATTTGATTTCTGTCATATATCAACATAAATTAACCATGGTGTACATATGTCTCCACCATCTTAAATCTTTCTTCCACCTCCTGCCCATTTCTATCACTCTAGGTTATAATACGGTCCCAGTTTGAGTTCCCTGAGTTATAACAGCAAATCTATTTACATATATTAGTGTATATGCATCTATGCTACTCCCTCTATTTATCTGACCATCTCCATCTTCTCCACACTTGTCTGTAAATTTGTAATCTATATCTGCATCTCCATTGCTGGTCTGTAAACATATTCATCTGTACTGTCAATCTAGATTCCATATATATGTGTTAATATTTGACATTTGTTTTTCTCTTTCTGACTTACTTAACTCTGTATAATATAAGTTCATTCTCCTCATTAGAACTGACTCAAAAGCATTCATTTTTGTGACTGTGTAGCTTTGCATTGTATATATGTACCACAGCTTCTTTATCCATTCATCTGTCAGTAGACAAGTAGGTTGTTTCCATGTCTTTACTACTGTAAATAGTAAAAATATGGAATGTTTCACAAATTTGTGTATCATCCTTGGGGAGGGGCCATGCTAATCTTCTCTGTATCATTCCATTGTTAGTATATGTGCTGCCTCAGATAGCACTGTATGTACCACACCTTTTTCCATTCCTCTGTATATGGCATTTAGCTTCCCTGTCCTGTCTATTGTAAATAGTGCTGCAATGAACATAGGGATACATATATCTTTTCAAATTGTGATTTTCTACAGATATACACCAGGAGTAGAATTACTGGGTCATATGATAGTTCTGTTTCTAATTTTAAAAGAAACTCTGTACTGCTGTCCATAATGGTTGTACTAATTTACATTTCAACCAACAATGTAGGCAGAAATTGTCCCTTGTCTCCAAACCCTCTCCAACATTTATTGTTTGTAGATATTTTGATGTTGGCCATTGTTATTAGTGTGAAGTATTAATTCATTGTAGTTTTGATTTGCATTTCTCTGATAATTAATGATGCTGAGTGTCTTTTCATGTTGTTTTTTTTTTCTGATCCTCTGTATGTTGTCTTTGGAGAAATGTCTGTTTTGATCTTCTGTTCATTTTTTAATTGTAAAATCTCTGTATTTTGTACTTACTGCTATTTAAGTACATGAATGATTTTAAGTGTGTTTTATTAAATAAGTAACATAAAAGGTATATGAGGAGCTCATAATATTGACAAGAAAGAAAAGATCAGTAAGGCAATGGAGCAGGCTCACCTTATTCTCTTTTTGTCTCAAATTCCTAAACAAATCACATAACATGTGTGTTGTATGCACATGGACATGCATATATATATATATATATATATATATATAAACATACATACACAAACATGTTTCTATACATGTTCTAACCACTTGTATACTTATATATTAATATATGTGTAGCATACATCATATGAAATTCTCCAGTATCTTAACAAGAGGATAGAGAATATTGAAATGTGTATCAGAAAGACTCAACATGGAATATGTTTTTTTTTACAAATAGAGTCATTGCAAATGCAGTCGGTTGAGATGAGGTCATACTGGAGTAGGGTGGACTCCTGATTAAGATGGTTGGTGTGTTCATGATAGCGAAAATACTTTTAATATGTTCACAAATCACGGAGTCTTCCAGATTGGCATTAAAGTTAAAGTAGATAAATGCAAATAAAAGCAGTAAATGTTATTTCAGTGTATTTGCAAACTATGCGACACAATACATTTTATAGTATTACTAGGTGTTGCCTCTGATACATAAACTCTTAAAAAAGAACAACTAGACAAAGGACTCCACAGAGTTAAGTCAATATCTATATCTTATGCCAAAATAAATATATTTCGTTTATAAAATTTCTTTCTGTATAAAAAATATGAAGTATAATAAGCTATAGTTGTGCTATTTTATTATTGGTCTTATTGTAGTGAAGAGAATGCATGTTCAATTTGTTATTGTACCCTCAGGAACTTATTTTCTCCTAAAATAAAATACAAGGCATTGGTTTTTGTATTTAAATCCCCAGGGATTTAGCCCTTAATCTCTGTCTGTCACAGAAATGTAGATCAAGCACCCAAAATAAAGTGAGAATTGTGTGTTCTGTCAAACCTCACAGAACTTCCACTTGATTCTTTTCCTGTTTCATCCTTTGAGATATTTTGTTCAAAGAAATGTATGTATAGTTTAATAACTAAGTATTAAGGATTTTAATATTTAGATTTTATACTCTCTATCTTATTAACTAGTATGAAGATAAAACCCATCACATATGAACAAAGAAATATCCTGAAAATTATTTGATTGATATTCTCCATTGATTAGTATATGACAAATAGACAACTGATGGAAAAAAGAAAAAAATTCAAAAAGGCAATGTGACTCTGACAGCTACTGCTCGGTAATTTGACTAATTTTCTAGAATAGATGTTTTTTTTGGTGGGGGCAGATTGGGGAGGGAGGGAGTGGGTCGGCCACTTCTATTGGTCTTTCATTTACCTATTTTCATACATCATATGAAATTCTCCAGTATCTTAACAAGAGGATAGAGAATATTGAAATGTGTATCAGAAAGACTCAACATGGAATATGTTTTTTTTTACAAATAGAGTCATTGCAAATGCAGTCGGTTGAGATGAGGTCATACTGGAGTAGGGTGGACTCCTGATTAAGATGGTTGGTGTGTTCATGATAGCGAAAATACTTTTAATATGTTCACAAATCACGGAGTCTTCCAGATTGGCATTAAAGTTAAAGTAGATAAATGCAAATAAAAGCAGTAAATGTTATTTCAGTGTATTTGCAAACTATGCGACACAATACATTTTATAGTATTACTAGGTGTTGCCTCTGATACATAAACTCTTAAAAAAGAACAACTAGACAAAGGACTCCACAGAGTTAAGTCAATATCTATATCTTATGCCAAAATAAATATATTTCGTTTATAAAATTTCTTTCTGTATAAAAAATATGAAGTATAATAAGCTATAGTTGTGCTATTTTATTATTGGTCTTATTGTAGTGAAGAGAATGCATGTTCAATTTGTTATTGTACCCTCAGGAACTTATTTTCTCCTAAAATAAAATACAAGGCATTGGTTTTTGTATTTAAATCCCCAGGGATTTAGCCCTTAATCTCTGTCTGTCACAGAAATGTAGATCAAGCACCCAAAATAAAGTGAGAATTGTGTGTTCTGTCAAACCTCACAGAACTTCCACTTGATTCTTTTCCTGTTTCATCCTTTGAGATATTTTGTTCAAAGAAATGTATGTATAGTTTAATAACTAAGTATTAAGGATTTTAATATTTAGATTTTATACTCTCTATCTTATTAACTAGTATGAAGATAAAACCCATCACATATGAACAAAGAAATATCCTGAAAATTATTTGATTGATATTCTCCATTGATTAGTATATGACAAATAGACAACTGATGGAAAAAAGAAAAAAATTCAAAAAGGCAATGTGACTCTGACAGCTACTGCTCGGTAATTTGACTAATTTTCTAGAATAGATGTTTTTTTTGGTGGGGGGGGGGGCAGATTGGGGAGGGAGGGGAGTGGGTCGGCCACTTCTATTGGTCTTTCATTTACCTATTTTCATCCATCTTTGTTCTTTCACCCGTGTGGGCCTCCCATCGTGGTGGCCTCTGTTGTCGCAGAGCACCGGCTCTGGGCGCACGTGATCCAGAGCTCCGGCTCAGTAATTGGACACATCGGTCCAGCCGCTCTGTGGCATGTGGGATCTTCCCAGGCCAGGGATTGAACCGGCGTCCCTTGCACTGCAAGGCAGTGTTCTTACCCACTGGACCACCAGGGAAGCCCTAGAATAGATGTTTTTATTAGAATCTTTTTTTTTTTTTTTTAAGTAAGAAATGGTTTTATTCAGATTTAGAGAAAGCACACTCCATAGACAGAGCGTGGGTCATGGTTGAGCAAATCCAGAGGCCTTTATTATAATCTTACAATGTAGGCTATGTACAGAAGACAGAGTAGAAAGAGAAAGAGACCACACAGCCCTTCCCATTCCCAATACAATGGCAAATGATACATGTAAGGAAGGTTTTTAGTTTTGACTAAGTGCTCATGTGGTGAAGTAGTAAGGAATCCACGTGTCAATGCAGGGAATTCAGGAATCACAGGTTTGAACCTTGAGTCAGGAAGATTCCCTAGTGTAGGAAATGACAACTTTCTCCAGTAATCTTGCCTGGAAAATTCCATGAACAGAGGAGCCTGGTGGGCTACAATCCATGGGGTCACAAAGAGTCAGACATGACTAAGCAAGCTGAGCGTGTACATCCTCAAATGTATTTGGAGCATCAGAGAATAAATTATATTCAGATAAGTTTTAACTTTAAATATTTTTATTATGCTCACTGCTCTTAGAAAATCGTTTAAAAAAATAATACTGTGAAAATGCAATGAAACTCCTTTGAATTACCTAGAGATCAGTTATTCACATCAGGAGAAATTGTGTTTATTCTTCAAATGCCTTTCATTTGGCTTCATGAATTAAGATTGCTTTTTATATTTTTTGACATTGCTTCCGTTTCCTCTATTCATGTGAACTAATGCTTTTCACTCATAATAGTTTCAACACAGAATTTCCTGATTGCTTCTAAAATATGTCCCAATGTTATTTCTTCCTTTTAAATTATTGTGATTCCATCTCATAAGAAAAATTTTAAGTTTTATTTAAAACCAAAAACTAAATGTGAAGAAATTATTTGGGTTGAAATAAAGCTGTGTTTTCATCCAGCACTAATTTCTTCTTAAATAGATCTTACTTTTTTCCAACATGGTTTTTGTCCTACTTCAACACTGAACGGAAAATGTAATGATGGTCTGCTGACCTCAGCTTATGCCTGCAAAGATACCTCTCTACAAACATTTCCTTTTTTAAGTTTTTTTTTTTTTGGCCACTCTATTGGTCTTTCTTTTACCTATTTTCATCCATCTTTGTTATTTGGCCCCTGTAGGCTTCCCATTGCAGTGGCCTCTCTTGTCACAGAGTACCGGCTCTGGGCGCATGCGCTCCAGAGCTCTGGCGCAGTAGTTGGACACATCGGTCCAGCCACTCTGTGCCACATGGGATCTTCCCAGGTCAGGGATTGAACCGGCGCCCCTTGCACTGCAAGGCAGTGTCCTTACCCATTGGGCCACCAGGGAAGCCCTCTACAAACTTTTGAATGCAACTCTGCACAATTTACTGTTGTTAAGTCGCAAAGTTTTGTCTGACTCTTTGTGACTCCATGCACTACAGCACTCCAGGTTTCCCTGTCCTTCACTGTCTCCCAGAGTTTGCTCAAACTCATGTCCATTGAGTCAGTGATGCTATCCAACCGTGTCATCCTTTGTTGCTCCCTTCTCCTTCTGCCTCCTATGTTTCCCAGCATTAGAGTCTTTTCCAGTTAGTTGACTCTTCCCATCAGGTAGTCAATGTGTCAGACCTTCAGCTTCAGCATCAGTCCTTCCAATGAATATTCAGGATTATTTTCCTTTAGGACTGACAGGTTTGATCTCTTAGCCGTCTAAGTGACTCAAGAGTCTTCTCTAAGACCACAGTTTGAAAGCATCAATTCTCCAGTGCTCAGCCTTCTTTATGGTTCAGCTCTCATATTCCTACATGAATACTAGCAAAACCAGTAATTTACTATACAAGAGACAAAAAGTTTAGTTCAAAGAAGGAAATAGTAGAAATTAATTAGAAGGTAGCTGATCATCATGATTAATAAGTTCAGTACACATACTTCTTTAATCTAGCAGACCATAGCTTTTAATTCTTCTATTTTAGCATAAAACTAGCTGATGCTATCTCATAATTTCTTCTTAAATAGATCTTACTTTTTTCCAACATGGTTTTTGTCCTACTTCAACACTGAACGGAAAATGTAATGATGGTCTGCTGACCTCAGCTTATGCCTGCAAAGATACCTCTCTACAAACATTTCCTTTTTTAAGTTTTTTTTTTTTTTTGGCCACTCTATTGGTCTTTCTTTTACCTATTTTCATCCATCTTTGTTATTTGGCCCCTGTAGGCTTCCCATTGCAGTGGCCTCTCTTGTCACAGAGTACCGGCTCTGGGCGCATGCGCTCCAGAGCTCTGGCGCAGTAGTTGGACACATCGGTCCAGCCACTCTGTGCCACATGGGATCTTCCCAGGTCAGGGATTGAACCGGCGCCCCTTGCACTGCAAGGCAGTGTCCTTACCCATTGGGCCACCAGGGAAGCCCTCTACAAACTTTTGAATGCAACTCTGCACAATTTACTGTTGTTAAGTCGCAAAGTTTTGTCTGACTCTTTGTGACTCCATGCACTACAGCACTCCAGGTTTCCCTGTCCTTCACTGTCTCCCAGAGTTTGCTCAAACTCATGTCCATTGAGTCAGTGATGCTATCCAACCGTGTCATCCTTTGTTGCTCCCTTCTCCTTCTGCCTCCTATGTTTCCCAGCATTAGAGTCTTTTCCAGTTAGTTGACTCTTCCCATCAGGTAGTCAATGTGTCAGACCTTCAGCTTCAGCATCAGTCCTTCCAATGAATATTCAGGATTATTTTCCTTTAGGACTGACAGGTTTGATCTCTTAGCCGTCTAAGTGACTCAAGAGTCTTCTCTAAGACCACAGTTTGAAAGCATCAATTCTCCAGTGCTCAGCCTTCTTTATGGTTCAGCTCTCATATTCCTACATGAATACTAGCAAAACCAGTAATTTACTATACAAGAGACAAAAAGTTTAGTTCAAAGAAGGAAATAGTAGAAATTAATTAGAAGGTAGCTGATCATCATGATTAATAAGTTCAGTACACATACTTCTTTAATCTAGCAGACCATAGCTTTTAATTCTTCTATTTTAGCATAAAACTAGCTGATGTTCTCTCTACCATATTTTCAGTTATTAAAAGTACATTCAGTATCTCCAGAGACAACTCATCTATAACCTGATATAGTCCCTTACTTCTTTAAGCATTCTCTAAGATCTTATTTTCTACCCAACTCCACCTACCACTTCTTTGGCCATGTTCTAGAATTTACCATTACCTTTTATTGCACCATTAAAATACCTATTTCAGTGGCCTCATTGTCTGACCATCACTTTCGAAATTCGATCAGATTCCCCCTCTTGGTACATTTCCTTATGAAACTTGAAATAACTGAATGGTGAACAACCACTGTCACACTTCGAAAGAACAGACATAATTGGTCACTGATAATGATGCATATCTCTTATTTTCTTAGTGATTTGTGGACAAGAAAACCAACATCAAAGTTTGTGTAGTTACTTACCATTAGTATAGTTCAGTAACTGAAATTTAAATAGTATTGTTGGAAAACTGGCATTATTTTACTAATGTATGATAATGGAGAAATTCAAGATTGCTTTACTTGTGTTCTTTTATACTTTAGAAAGTGTTTTTGATATAGGGACAATATCAGAAATATTGAAAATAGTTTGTTTCATAAACTAAGGCAAATTTACTCTTCTAATTTTTCAATAGTTAAGAAACAGTACTGCTTTTATGCTAAAGAGAGATTAATTTCCATTCTGGGTTGTAAGAATGGAAGGCTTTCCTTCTGTGTTATGTCCCCCCTTCCTACATGTCTGTGTAACATTCTTAGAGTTATGCAATATGTTGCTTACTCTCCCTGTTTCTATGCAGTCTAGTTACTCACTGCTTTTCATAAAGGAAATAAATGATCTCTAAGGGTTGCTGAAGTTCAGAAATAGGAGATAATTCTGAAAAGAGAATTTAAGCCCAAGTCCACATTGAAAGAGACAGTAAAAACTCTATGTTCACCTTTTTAATACTTTGTTAATCTGAATAGGTGTTCCATATAGAGGAACAAAAGGGAGGGATTCATTAAAGAATATAGATAATGAACTAGGAAAAATATGTTTTGTGAAAAATACCACCAATTTGAAATCTTGATAACCATTTAGAATCATTTTTTTCTTATCAGTATAATCTGAGCATATCTAAAACAGTAGGCAGTAATTCTCTGTTTCTCCAGTTTTTCAAGAATGTTATGATTTTAGAACTTCAATTCTTCAGATTTTTTTGAATTTCCAGGAAGCTCCTGAATGGCAGGCTTAAAAGGATTAGGAACCAGATTTGAATAGCTGAAGTCAAAATAATGACTTTGATTTTTCTTTGTTCCTTTACTTCCAAAAGCAAAGGAGAATCTCTTCAAAGTAGGAGAATGAAGGTCAACAGACAGGAGGTCTTGAGCAGCCTTAATTTAACTAATATGCAAATGAGTTAAACATTCTTTTTATAGAATTTTGGTCAATTACTAAATCTGACATGAAAGGTCTAAATTTCAAGGAATTTAAGCTTGGGGTTTAAAAGTAACCAGTGCTCAGCACAGAGCGTGATGTTGCATAAATAAGAAAATGGAATTACTCTCCAGCTCTATGGATTTATGGTCTGTGAGGAAATGACTTTCAATGTGGATATTTTCAAACTTAAAGTACTGCCACGGCAAAAAATAGCAAAATTGGAAGGAAAAAATTCACTGTGTTATTTTTGAGGATAAAAAAGTATATTTGGTCATTTTAGATGATTTTGTCTTCATACAGAGAACAGACAATTTTGAAAAGTCTCAAAGGGATTTAGTATTATCTGTTTGCAGGAAAGTAAATTATTGACTATTTTATGAAATACAGTAATTCAGTTACTAACCAAGACGCCAGGTGCTTCAGAGAGTTGGCAATATGCAAAATGAATGCAAAGTTTGTAGTCATACAAACAATGTATAGATCAAATATAGCTTTGCTACTGGGAAAGACTTTTGGTGTAAAAGGATTAAGTTTTCCAGATCTTAAGTTCCTTAATTTTATAGCGGTTTAGTGGTACTTACTATTTGTTCACTGGATTGATGTTATGATTTACTGGCATAATATTAATGTATCCTGGATTCAAAACTTCATTAAAGAATATAGATAATGAACTAGGAAATATGTTTTGTGAAAATACCACCAATTTGAAATCTTGATAACCATTTAGAATCATTTTTTTTCTTATCAGTATAATCTGAGCATATCTAAAACAGTAGGCAGTAATTCTCTGTTTCTCCAGTTTTTCAAGAATGTTATGATTTTAGAACTTCAATTCTTCAGATTTTTGAATTTCCAGGCAGCTCCTGAATGGCAGGCTTAAAAGGATTAGGAACCAGATTTGAATAGCTGAAGTCAAAATAATGACTTTGATTTTTCTTTGTTCCTTTACTTCCAAAAGCAAAGGAGAATCTCTTCAAAGTAGGAGAATGAAGGTCAACAGACAGGAGGTCTTGAGCAGCCTTAATTTAACTAATATGCAAATGAGTTAAACATTCTTTTTATAGAATTTTGGTCAATTACTAAATCTGACATGAAAGGTCTAAATTTCAAGGAATTTAAGCTTGGGGTTTAAAAGTAACCAGTGCTCAGCACAGAGCGTGATGTTGCATAAATAAGAAAATGGAATTACTCTCCAGCTCTATGGATTTATGGTCTGTGAGGAAATGACTTTCAATGTGGATATTTTCAAACTTAAAGTACTGCCACGGCAAAAAATAGCAAAATTGGAAGGAAAAAATTCACTGTGTTATTTTTGAGGATAAAAAAGTATATTTGGTCATTTTAGATGATTTTGTCTTCATACAGAGAACAGACAATTTTGAAAAGTCTCAAAGGGATTTAGTATTATCTGTTTGCAGGAAAGTAAATTATTGACTATTTTATGAAATACAGTAATTCAGTTACTAACCAAGACGCCAGGTGCTTCAGAGAGTTGGCAATATGCAAAATGAATGCAAAGTTTGTAGTCATACAAACAATGTATAGATCAAATATAGCTTTGCTACTGGGAAAGACTTTTGGTGTAAAAGGATTAAGTTTTCCAGATCTTAAGTTCCTTAATTTTATAGCGGTTTAGTGGTACTTACTATTTGTTCACTGGATTGATGTTATGATTTACTGGCATAATATTAATGTATCCTGGCACTTTGAAGACATTGAATAATCAGAGTTTTTTTCTTTTAAAAGAAGTAGCTCAGTAATGAGAAGCAACCACATGGTTATCTTTCGTGTCCTCATCCCAATTGCTCACAACCTCCCTCACCTCTACATAAATAACTGCTTGCCTAATATTGATATTTATTGTCATCATGAATTTCTCTATTCTTGTAGCACATATATATTCCCATAAGTGTTATCTTACGTTTTTAATCTTGTTCAATGTAAATATTATATGTATTCTTCTATAACTTGTTATTTGACATTTTACTGTGAGTCACATCCTGTTGATGTGCAGAATTCAAATACTTTCACTTTTACAACTTATTAGTCTTTCTAATATATAAGCTGAGCTTTATTTTTGCTGAGTAATTTATTTTTAATTTTTTATTATTATAGATAATGCTGTGAATTTTTATACATATCCAAGTACACTTGTCAGAGAGGCACTCTGGAAGATATATCTATGAGTAGATTGTTGGATAATATATGCTCATGGCTTCCCAGATGGTGCTGGTGATAAAGAACTTGCCTGCCAATGCTGAAGACGTAAGAGACATGGGTTTGATCCCTAGGTCAGGAAGATGTCCTGGAGAAGGGCATATCAACACATTCCTGTATTCTTGCCTGGAAAGTCCCATGTACAGAAGAGCCTGATGGATTATAGTCCATAAGGTTGCAAAGAGTCAACATGACTGAAATGACTTAGCATGCATGTGTTTATATATTTTCTACTTTTCTAGACCAGTAAAATATTATCTCTACTTTGTGTTAATTTTGAGTGTTTATCCTTCTGCCTTACAAATAATTAGTCCAGATATCTGGCTTTTCCACTTTAAATCACAATTCTTTACTGTTTATGCTTCTCATATCTTTAGATATGTATCCATCCCTCAGAATATAGCTATTCCTTCTACATTGCTAAATTTTTAAAGTTTACTTTTTATGTTGATGTCATCAATCCAGAACACTTATAGAATTATGTAAGAGAGGAATGTAGTTCTTTTTTCTTTTTTTTTTACTCAGATTACTGGTTAGTTCACATTTCTCCACTTATCTGGCTTACCACCTCAGTCAAACACCAAATTTACATGTACACAAATGTTTGCTTTCCTGGTGGCTCAGACAGTTAAAGTATCAGCCTTCAATGCCAGGAGGCCTAGGTTCAATCCCTTGATCAGGAAGACCCCCTGGAGAAGGAAATGGTAAGCAATGCTAGTATTCTTGCCTGAAGAATTCCATAGATAGAGGAGACTGGCAGGGCTATAGTCAATGGGGCCACAATGACTCAGACACAACTGAGCAACTAACAAAGGTTTGCTTAGGGATCTTGATTTTTTCCAGTACACTTCCTTTCTGACATAAATTTCACTTTGTTTACCTTTGATAGGTTTATAATTTGACACCCAGTAGAACAGAATCCTCTGTCTTGTGTTTTTGTTGGTTATTGCTAAGTTTTAAAAAATCTACAAATTTAGGGGCTTCCCTGGTGGTCCAGTGTGTAAGGACACCACCTTTTTGTGCAAGTGGCGCAGGTTTGATCCCTGGCCTGGAAAGATCCTGCGTGTGGCAGAGCGACTGGGCCGATGTGTCCAACTACCGAGCCGGCATTCTGGAGTGCATTCACCCAGAGCCGGTGCTCTGCAGCAAGAGGGGCCACTGCGATGGGAGGCCCACACGGGCCAAAGAACAAAGATGGATGAGAATAGATAAATGAAAGACCAATGGAAGTGGCCCCCCAAAAAACCAAAAACCTACAAATTTAGCAGTTTAAGCATACCCATTTATTATCATAGTTTGATGGATTAGATGTCTGGACATCGCATCACTTGATTTTCTTTTCAAGATCTTCTAAACTAAAATCTAGATGTAGACTTCCCCTCTGGAGCTTGACTCCTCCCCCATAATCATGCTACCAGGTCAGAAATCAATTCCTTGAACTTGTAGGACTCAGATCCCCGATTCCTTGTTGGCTGTCCCATGTGATTCATTCTCAACTCCTGGAGGACAGCTACTTTTGTCACATGGCCCCTCTATCTTCAGAAAACATGGCCCTTTATCTGCCTTGCAATGAATCCCTCTCATGCTTTAAATATCTTCTTCTAAAAATGTGCAGTCTATTTTAAGGACTGATTTGATTATACTAAATTCACTTCTGATAATCTCTCTTTCTCGGAGGCAATTGGGCCATATAGTATCACAGCAGGCAAGACACAGGAATGAATAGATAATCACATCACAGATTCCATGAAATATATAGGGGGCATGTCCAAAAGTAGGAAGAGGCTTTAAGGGCTGTGATAGGCTACAATTCTGCCTATCACATTATTCTAATGTAAGTGTCCCTTGGCTGTCATCTATATTTTTTTGTAGAAATTTTATATTTGTCTTATAAAATTTAACAGAATTATGATTATTTTTTTTTACCATATTTACATTTAATATATCAGTATAAGACAAATCAACCTTTTATGATATTCCTCCACTTCCCAATGTGACATATAACTCCATTCATCTTAGGATACATTCATACATTTAATCAGTTGCATTATTTTCTCTCTCCTAGTATTGAACATTTTTTTTGTATTCATTCTGAGTAATTAATTTCTCTTCTGATTGACATTGTGAGTGATAGTTGATAAAACCACATTTGAAATTGTGATAGTTGAGTTTGAGAAGTCAATTAAAATATTTTTGGAAGTACAAAAAATACATATGTGCATATGTATATGCACAAAATAAAAAATGTACAGCCTAGCAATTTTCAAATAGTGAATCACCTTTGAAACTAGTGCCCAAATTAAGAAATGGAAACAGTAACTGCATCCAAAAGACACTAGTTATTATCCCTGCCATCTGGCTCACCACTTTCTATTAGACAATACCCTGATTTCTTATCTTTTTTTGTAATAGAGGTGAAATTCACATAACATACAATTAAACAATTAACTCTTTTAATGTATACAAGTAAGTGGAATTTGGAACATTCTAAATGTTTTACAAATATCATGTCTCTAGTTTAAAATCTTTTCATCATCCTAGAGCACTGGGTACTTTTTAATCAATTTTTTCAATACTGTTTTGTAATTTTCCATGTATAAGGATTTCACCTTTATGGCAGCTTATTCCAAAATATGTAATATTTTTAAGGCTAGTATAATTAGAATTGTTATTTCTCTTTTAAATTTTTCACTGAAGCTGTGTAAAAACACATTTATTATGTTATCTTGTACCAAATCATATCATTTATAAATTAGAGATAATTTTCTTCTTCTCTTCCTATTTGGACATGTGTTATGCCTTTTTCTTGTCTAATTACTCTGGCTAGGACTTCCAATAATGTAGTGGTGAAAAGAACAGTCGTCCATACAGTATTCCTGATCTTCGTGTAAAAACTTTCTGTTTTTCATTACTGAGTATGATGTTAGCTTTAATTATTTTTCAGGAAGTTCTGTGCCTAAGTTATTTATTCTCATGATATTAAAGTATGTCTTTTAAAGAAAATAATTTCCTAATACTCATCAAGTCCCATTTTCAATTTTTTCACTTCATTGTCCTTAATTTCTATGCCCTAAGATAGAAACCTCTGCATATAATCAGGTTGTAAAACTTCTTTCCTATTTTCTCCTAAAAAATTATGTTGCTTTACTTTTCACATTTTAATCTGTAATCACATAGAATGTATTTTATATATAATACTATAGAATGAATATATGTACAGATAAATATATGTAACCATATATACATGTATAAAATGGCACTGATTAATTTTTCCATATTAGTCAATTGACTCTGAGTGATTATTGAAGTGGGAATCACTTTTTTTTTTGTACTGTAGTTTCACCTTATAAATAAGGAGGCTATATGTGTGTGTCTATCTATAAAATTATTCTATTCAACTGAACATTGCTTTCTTTGTACCAATGAAACAGTTTCCTGCTTACTAGAGCATCAAAATATGTAGGTGTTCAGTTATAATCATGCTCTGTAGCCTGCCTAATCATTTTTATTTAATGACTGATGTTGTGTACAAAATATATAGGAGCCTCAGATGACGTTGTGTTCCTGTAAAGAGGTTTCACACTTTACTAGGCATAAATAGAGCTGACTAATAGGTTTATTGTAGTCAAGAACTCTTATGTGAGGCTACATTTTGCCTCTACAATGGGCTTCTATGGTGGGTTAAGTGGTAAAGTATCAGTCTGCCAATGCAGGAGACATAAGCAGGAGACACAGGTTTGATCCCTGGATTGAAAAGATCCTTTGGAGGAGGAAACAGTGACGCTCTCCAGTATTCTTGCCTGGAAAATCCCATGGGCAGAGGTGCTTTGTGGGCTATTACTCCATGGCATCACAGAGTCAGACATGACTGAGCCCAGCACAGCAGCATGTACCTCCAGTAAGAATCAATTAGCCTCTAGTTCATTGGCTTCTATCTAGTGTTTCCATATGCTGAACCAATTGCATTCTGCAAATTTCTCTCCCTTTAGGACCATTCTGAGATCTGGCTATGCATTACACCTTGACCTTATTCTGAGCCCCTTGCTGGCATTTTGGACCCTCTTTCAGCAAGGGCCTAATTTAGTATTACCTCTAATGCTGGGTTTGGTAAAATCCTCCATTCAGATTAAGTCCCCTATCCTTCTTCACTTCCTCAGAAGTTCATGGTGTCTTAAGGATTAGAAGTGTTTTTATACATTATAACACTGAAAAAAATCAGTGAGAAAGTTTTAGGTTATATGAAAATTAAAAGTCCAGTTTCCAGGGCTTCTGTGGGGGGACAGTGGTTAAGACTCCGAGCTCACAATGCAGGGGGCTGGGTTCAATCCCTGTCAGGGAAATAGATCCGACATGCTGCACCATATACTGCAACTAACACCTTGCACAGCCCAATAAAAAAACTTTAAAAATATAAAGGTTACAAGCATAGTACCTATAATGGGTTTGTGTGTCTATCTATAAAATTATTCTATTCAACTGAACATTGCTTTCTTTGTACCAATGAAACAGTTTCCTGCTTACTAGAGCATCAAAATATGTAGGTGTTCAGTTATAATCATGCTCTGTAGCCTGCCTAATCATTTTTATTTAATGACTGATGTTGTGTACAAAATATATAGGAGCCTCAGATGACGTTGTGTTCCTGTAAAGAGGTTTCACACTTTACTAGGCATAAATAGAGCTGACTAATAGGTTTATTGTAGTCAAGAACTCTTATGTGAGGCTACATTTTGCCTCTACAATGGGCTTCTATGGTGGGTTAAGTGGTAAGTATCAGTCTGCCAATGCAGGAGACATAAGCAGGAGACACAGGTTTGATCCCTGGATTGAAAAGATCCTTTGGAGGAGGAAACAGTGACGCTCTCCAGTATTCTTGCCTGGAAAATCCCATGGGCAGAGGTGCTTTGTGGGCTATTACTCCATGGCATCACAGAGTCAGACATGACTGAGCCCAGCACAGCAGCATGTACCTCCAGTAAGAATCAATTAGCCTCTAGTTCATTGGCTTCTATCTAGTGTTTCCATATGCTGAACCAATTGCATTCTGCAAATTTCTCTCCCTTTAGGACCATTCTGAGATCTGGCTATGCATTACACCTTGACCTTATTCTGAGCCCCTTGCTGGCATTTTGGACCCTCTTTCAGCAAGGGCCTAATTTAGTATTACCTCTAATGCTGGGTTTGGTAAAATCCTCCATTCAGATTAAGTCCCCTATCCTTCTTCACTTCCTCAGAAGTTCATGGTGTCTTAAGGATTAGAAGTGTTTTTATACATTATAACACTGAAAAAAATCAGTGAGAAAGTTTTAGGTTATATGAAAATTAAAAGTCCAGTTTCCAGGGCTTCTGTGGGGGGACAGTGGTTAAGACTCCGAGCTCACAATGCAGGGGGCTGGGTTCAATCCCTGTCAGGGAAATAGATCCGACATGCTGCACCATATACTGCAACTAACACCTTGCACAGCCCAATAAAAAAACTTTAAAAATATAAAGGTTACAAGCATAGAGCCTCAGACTGTGCCACACAAATATTAAAAAACGAAAAGTTCAGTATCCATCAGTATAAATTTATTGGAACTCAGATATATTTACCCATTTAAGCTTTACCTAACGGTTCTTACTCTACCATCAAAAATGAGTAGTTGAGACAGAGACCATATATGGTGTTTTCTTTGTGCTACTGCTTCTGGCATTATAAGTCGTAGTGAGCATTTATGACATGCGGCATAATAGGTGCCACCCATGTTGCCTGTCTGTGAGAAAAGTCATTTTTCAAGATGAAATATGGAAAATCTCTTTACAGATTAGCATTAGTAGATGAGTGTTTGCAGTTTTGAAGACAAGGAAAAAAACTTTAAACCCCAGCTAGAAAAATTTTTCCCTTAAAAAAGTTTCATTTTGGGCTTCCTTAGTGGTCCAGTGGGTAAAGAGTCCACCTTGCAGTACAAAGGGCACTGGTTCGACCTCTGGCCTGAGAAGATCCCACGTGCCATGGTGTGGCTGGACCGATATGTCCAACTACTGAGCCAGAACTCTGGAGTGCACGCGCCCAGAGCAGGTCCTTTGCAGTGAAAGAGGCTACTGCAGTGGGTGGCCCACAGAGGCCAAAGAACAAAGATGGATGAAAATAAATAAATGAAAGACCAATAAAAGTGGCCACAAAAAAAATTTTAAAAAGAAGTTTCATGTTGATTTTAATACATTTGTATTTTTTAAAATGCTATAATTTGTTATGTTTTAAATTTAATTAATATGATTTTTAGATATTTATTATTTCTTAGTTATGTAAGTCTCTGTATGAAACTTCTAGTTTGCTCTTTGGCCTACAAAGATTAAAATATGTATTATCTGATCCTTTACAGGAAAAAAAAAATTGTCAAACTCCGCTCTAACAGGTCCTAAATTCTAAGGAGATGACAGATAAATGGATAGATGATAGAAAATTTAGCAATTAATAACAAATGACTTTGGAAAATATTCACTCAACATATGTGTGTATGCACCATCAGAAAGTAAAACACTTGTCATTTCCATGTGCCATGTGAGCTATAATTCAACAAACATTTTCCTGTAATTCAACCAAATTCTGAAGTGTGTCTTGATGTATTAAAGTAAATAATGGCTCACTATGTTGAGAGGAACAATTTTTTGAGGAGGTGATAGGGTCAGTTCATGGACTAAGTGGCTTGCAGAGGACGCTCCATGAGGGTAGGAAGAACAGGGGGAGAGAGAGGTTAGGAAAGTAAGGAGCATTACCATATGCCCTCTTTGCAAAGCTTAAGCATTCATTAGCTTACTCTTTTTTAGTACTACGGGATAATAAAATTAGGATGTCTATGTTTGTGTATCCATGTACTGTATATGGGCTATAGGTCTACAGTGGAGGTGACAAATAGATTTAAGGGATTAGATCCAGTAGAAAGAGGGTCTGAAGAAATATGAACAGAGGTTTGTAACATCGTATAGAGATGGTGAAAAAAACCATCCCAAAGAAGAAGAAAGCTTCTTGTATACAAGAAGACAGGAAAGTGGTTGTCTGAAGAGGTTTATAAAAAGCTAAGAAAAGAAGAGAAATGAAAGGCAAAGGAGAAAGGAAAGAGCTGGAACTCCCAAATGAATGCAAAGTTTCAGAGAAGAGTTAAGGAGAAATAAGAAAACCTTCCTAAGTGAACAATGCAAAGATTTAGAGAAAAACAATAGAATAGGAAACACTAGAGAACTCTTCAAGAATATTGGAGAGATCAAGGGAATATTTCATGCAAAGATGATCAGAGTAAAGGACAAAAACTGCAAGAAACTAACAGAAGCAGAAGAGATTAAGAAGAGGTGGTAAGAATACACAAAAGAATTATACAAAAAAGGTCTTAATGATTCAGAAAATCATGATTTTGTGGCCACTCCCCTAGAGCCAGACATCTTGGAATGTAAAGACAAATGGTTCTTAGGAAGCATTACCAAGAACAAAGCTAGTGGAGGTAATGGAATTCTTGCTGAACTATTTAAAATCCTAATATGATGCTATTAATTTAAAAAAAAAAACATTAATAACAAATGACTTTGGAAAATATTCACTCAACATATGTGTGTATGCACCATCAGAAAGTAAAACACTTGTCATTTCCATGTGCCATGTGAGCTATAATTCAACAAACATTTTCCTGTAATTCAACCAAATTCTGAAGTGTGTCTTGATGTATTAAAGTAAATAATGGCTCACTATGTTGAGAGGAACAATTTTTTGAGGAGGTGATAGGGTCAGTTCATGGACTAAGTGGCTTGCAGAGGACGCTCCATGAGGGTAGGAAGAACAGGGGGAGAGAGAGGTTAGGAAAGTAAGGAGCATTACCATATGCCCTCTTTGCAAAGCTTAAGCATTCATTAGCTTACTCTTTTTTAGTACTACGGGATAATAAAATTAGGATGTCTATGTTTGTGTATCCATGTACTGTATATGGGCTATAGGTCTACAGTGGAGGTGACAAATAGATTTAAGGGATTAGATCCAGTAGAAAGAGGGTCTGAAGAAATATGAACAGAGGTTTGTAACATCGTATAGAGATGGTGAAAAAAACCATCCCAAAGAAGAAGAAAGCTTCTTGTATACAAGAAGACAGGAAAGTGGTTGTCTGAAGAGGTTTATAAAAAGCTAAGAAAAGAAGAGAAATGAAAGGCAAAGGAGAAAGGAAAGAGCTGGAACTCCCAAATGAATGCAAAGTTTCAGAGAAGAGTTAAGGAGAAATAAGAAAACCTTCCTAAGTGAACAATGCAAAGATTTAGAGAAAAACAATAGAATAGGAAACACTAGAGAACTCTTCAAGAATATTGGAGAGATCAAGGGAATATTTCATGCAAAGATGATCAGAGTAAAGGACAAAAACTGCAAGAAACTAACAGAAGCAGAAGAGATTAAGAAGAGGTGGTAAGAATACACAAAAGAATTATACAAAAAAGGTCTTAATGATTCAGAAAATCATGATTTTGTGGCCACTCCCCTAGAGCCAGACATCTTGGAATGTAAAGACAAATGGTTCTTAGGAAGCATTACCAAGAACAAAGCTAGTGGAGGTAATGGAATTCTTGCTGAACTATTTAAAATCCTAATATGATGCTATTAATGTGCTGCACTCAATATATTGACAAATATGGAAAACAGCAGTGGCTACAGAACTGAAAAAATTCAGTTTCCATCCAATCCCATAAAAAGGCAATTGCAAAGGATGTTCAAACTACCTTAGTGTTGTACTCACTTCACATGCTAGCAGTAATATGCAAAATCATTGACACTAGGCTTTAGCAGTATGTGAACCAAGAAATTTCAGAAGTACATGCTGGATTTAGAACAGGCAGAGAAACCAGAGATTAAATTGCCAGCATCTGTTTGATCATAGAAAAGGAAGGGAATTACAGAAAAACATCTACTTCTGCTTCATTGACTAGGCTTACTCATTTGTGTTTGATCACAACAAACTGGAAAATTCTTAAAGTGATGAGAATACCAAACCACATTACTGACTTCCTGAGAAACCTCTGTTCAGGTCAAGAAGCAACAGTTAAACTGCACATGGAATAACTGACTGGTTGAAAATTGGGAGAGGAGCATGTCAAGGCTCTATATAGTCACCCTGCTTTTTTAATTTATATGCCAAGTACATCATGTGAAATGCTGGACTGGATGAATCAAAATGTAGAGTCCAGATTGCTGGGAGAAATATCAACAAGCTCAAATATGCAGATAATACCACTCTACTGGCAGTAATCAAAGAGGCACAGAAGAGTCTATTGATGAGGGTGAAAGAGAAGAGTGAAAAAGTTGGCTGGAAACTCAGCATTCAAAAAACTAAGATCATGGCATCTGATCTCATCACTTCATGGCAAGTAGATGGGGAAAAAAATAGAAACAGATTTTATTTTCTTGGGCTCCAAAATCACTATGGAGGGTGACAGCACCTGTAAATTAAAAGACACTTGCTCCTTGGAAGAAAACCTATGACAATCCTAGACAGCATCTTTAAAAAGTAGAGACATCTTTAAAAAGCAAAGGACCGTATAGCCAAAGCTATGGTTTTTCCAGTAGTCATGTACGGATGTGAAAGTTGGACTATACAGATGGCTGAGCACAGAAGCATTACCAAGAACAAAGCTAGTGGAGGTAATGGAATTCTTGCTGAACTATTTAAAATCCTAATATGATGCTATTAATGTGCTGCACTCAATATATTGACAAATATGGAAAACAGCAGTGGCTACAGAACTGAAAAAATTCAGTTTCCATCCAATCCCATAAAAAGGCAATTGCAAAGGATGTTCAAACTACCTTAGTGTTGTACTCACTTCACATGCTAGCAGTAATATGCAAAATCATTGACACTAGGCTTTAGCAGTATGTGAACCAAGAAATTTCAGAAGTACATGCTGGATTTAGAACAGGCAGAGAAACCAGAGATTAAATTGCCAGCATCTGTTTGATCATAGAAAAGGAAGGGAATTACAGAAAAACATCTACTTCTGCTTCATTGACTAGGCTTACTCATTTGTGTTTGATCACAACAAACTGGAAAATTCTTAAAGTGATGAGAATACCAAACCACATTACTGACTTCCTGAGAAACCTCTGTTCAGGTCAAGAAGCAACAGTTAAACTGCACATGGAATAACTGACTGGTTGAAAATTGGGAGAGGAGCATGTCAAGGCTCTATATAGTCACCCTGCTTTTTTAATTTATATGCCAAGTACATCATGTGAAATGCTGGACTGGATGAATCAAAATGTAGAGTCCAGATTGCTGGGAGAAATATCAACAAGCTCAAATATGCAGATAATACCACTCTACTGGCAGTAATCAAAGAGGCACAGAAGAGTCTATTGATGAGGGTGAAAGAGAAGAGTGAAAAAGTTGGCTGGAAACTCAGCATTCAAAAAACTAAGATCATGGCATCTGATCTCATCACTTCATGGCAAGTAGATGGGGAAAAAAATAGAAACAGATTTTATTTTCTTGGGCTCCAAAATCACTATGGAGGGTGACAGCACCTGTAAATTAAAAGACACTTGCTCCTTGGAAGAAAACCTATGACAATCCTAGACAGCATCTTTAAAAAGTAGAGACATCTTTAAAAAGCAAAGGACCGTATAGCCAAAGCTATGGTTTTTCCAGTAGTCATGTACGGATGTGAAAGTTGGACTATACAGATGGCTGAGCACAGAAGAATTGATGCTTTCAAACTGTTGTGCTTGAGAAGATTCTCGAGAGTACCTTGGGCTGTAAGGAGATCAAACCAGTGAATCCTAAAGGAAATCAGCTCTGAATAATCATTGGAATGACTGATAACTGAAGTTGAAGCTCCAATACTTTGACCCCCTGATGCAAAGAGATAACTCATTAGAAAAGACTCTCATGGTGGGAAAGATTGAGGGCAGGAGGAGAAGGGGGCAACAGAGAATGAAATAGTTGGTTGACATCATTGACTCAATGGACATGAGTCTGACAAAACTCTGGGAGATAGTGAAAAACAGGGGAGCCTGGTGTGCTGTGCTCCATGGGGTGACAAAGAGTTGGACAGAACTTAGGAACTGAACAATAGCAATGTAAATGAGTTACAGATGATCTATGTTATTTACTTCTTTAGCTTGTTCAGTTGCCCAGTCATGTTGACTCTTTGAGACCCCATGACTTCTGCATGCCAGGCCTCCTTCTCCCTCACCATCTCCTAGAGATTGCCCAAGTTCATGTCCATTGCATTGGTGATTCCTTACAGCCATTGCGTTCTTTAGCTTATCCAAGCTCAAATTCTTGCACATGTAATTATTTGAAATATAGCCCCAATAAGCAGTTTGGAGGAGGTTGGCTTTGTTTACTTCTCTCAAATATACCCAACATCTGCTAACCAAGAGTAGAATAGAACTTTGTGTTATAACTGCCCTGAAGCCTCTTCTGCCCTTTGGAGATCATTGACTCAGGGATTCCTCATAGTTATGCTGAATGACAAAATTTACATACTAAAACTCCTTTTCACATTTCCCCAGTCTCCTGGGAGACCCTTTGATCTCTTCCCTTTCTGGATAATAGACACATTCTAATGGGCCATTTCTACTGGCTCCTTTCAGACATCTTAGGGATTTCCCACGTGCAAAAGTATCAAAATACCACCCAAGTAAAGCTCTTTGTGTGCTATTGCCACCTTGTGGTCAAAACCTTTTTCCTTGATGAATTTCGAAGTCTCTCCAAACTCAAGACTTTCCATTATGGAAATACCATTCCAGAGTTTGAATTCCATTCCATACTGACCGATGAGAAGTTGTTATTAAAGAAGGAAATCTGAAGCATGATTCTAAGAGAATGTTCCTTTGTTTCATATGCTATGAGGTTCACCCTTGGTTTTCTAAGCAAATTTTAGCAAAGAATTACCAGTGACTATTAGCAGCAGCCTAGAGGGCCAGAGTAGAAACTCAAAGCGGAAAAAAAAAAACCAAAAACGTTTTAATGATTACGTGCAAAGAAACAGCCCTCTTTGAGGTTTGTAGCCACTGGAATCATTGAATTCTTCACAATATCTCTAGAAAATGAGGTCTACTTCCAGAAATGACAAAATAGCTTATATCAAATTAACTTTCACCTAGGAAATAATTATAATCTTAGGACCAAAGAGAAAAGTACTAATCAAAACCAGAACACAGCAACTATGTTATCAGCAAGGAAATGCAGGTTATTTGACCCTTGAAATAGGGCATCACTATGTGAGACCCACATTCATAAGGTTTCTTTCCTCGTGTCATGTCCAGTTCCCATTGTTGTTGTTTAGTTTCTAAGTCTTGTCCAACTGTTTTGTGACACCATGGATCATAACCTAACCAGACTCCTCTGTTCATGGGATTTTTCAGGCAAGAATGCTGAAGTGGTTGGAATGGGTCCTTCTCCAGGGGATCTTCCCAACCCAGAGATTGAACCCATGTCTGCTGCATTTTTAGGCAGATTCTTTGCACTGGGCTCCATGGTGTGGACTTAAAAGGAGAACAACTTGAGAGTTGTGGGTTTAGTTTTATTTGGGGCTCAATTAGGGCTTCAGCCCAGGCAGCAGCACCTCAGATAGCTTGGAGAGACCACTCCAAAGAGGCAGCAGGAGGAAAATCGATATATAAGGTTTTGATGAATTGGGGCGGGAATTTCGGTACCATTAAACACTCATTTTACAAAGAGAGTTTCGGTTAGTCATGAGGATCTGATATCACCATGACGGGATTTAGTGCTTTTCTGGATGTGAGGAGATGCAAGGATTGAGATAATAAAATCCATTCCTAAAAGTATCCACCTATCTAAAGACCTGCCCACCACTTTCTCTGGAACACAGTGTGCCTCACACCACCATGAACAATCTCAGGGGGTGTTGACAGTCAGCAGCTCTCAACAGCAGAGGGTTCAGTCCTTGGAGGTGGATGACAAATGCCCTTGTGTCCAGTCATTGGCAATGTAACTGATAAGTGCCAATTTGTAGTTGACACTAGGAAGCCCATTCCCATACAGAAATGAAATTGGAACACAAACTGAAAGCTCCAGTCATAGGAGGGGAAAGTTAGATAAGGACAGGTGTGCCAGAACGTTTGACATTGGAGGAAGAAAAAATTCTGGAAGAGAAAGTCATAGAGAAGAGGAAGTAAAGTATGAATGTAAAACCCTTCAGATTCCAAATACTGAATATCAAAAATTAGAATCTAAAAAACAATCAAAGGAAGTAAAAGCTTTGATTACATACATGGAAAAGCCAATAGGAATGACAGTTGACTTAGCACAGACACAGAGGCAAGAATATGAATATAATCATTTTGAAATATAGTTGTTGTGAAAGCATCATTAAAGGGGCAAAATTTTTTTAGAAAGATATTTTCAACTTAAAATTCTTTGTCTACTGAAATGCCTTTCAAGAGTGGAAATGTAATATTTCAGATTAAAGAATAGCAAGAGAATTTGTCTGAAGCAGACCTGCACCCAAAGAAATATCTTTAGAATGAAAAGGAATGAGAGGACATGGCATTTTAGATCTCCAGATAGAAAAAGAAAACAAAAGAAGTGAGTAAATACAAACCATTATTTTTCTGCTTCTTTTTTCTTGAATTGTTTAAAAATCAGTTGCTAAAGGTGAAATAACAATGAAACCTCAGGTGTATATGATATGTAGAAAAATATGTACCTAGAAGATGGTAAGGTGAGATAGTAGTCATATAAAAATCCTCTTGCTAATTATATTTAATGGAATAGATTAAATTTCAAAATAGTATAACAAAAAAAATTAAGACTGAACTATATGCTGTCTAAAAGGAATGCTTAATGTGTCTTAAGAGATATACCATGTAAGTAACAATAATTGGAAAGTTGCAGGCTGCAAAACATGTGATAGCAGAGATAAAGAGGAACATGCCATATATCTAAGTGAAAGTTAGTACTTTAATAGTCTTAGGAATATAGAAAGGAAAAACTGATAGAAGTGAAGGGAGAATTAGGCAATTCTACAATTTTGTGAAAATTTTTACAGTTCTTTCTCCAAGTTTTCTTAAACCACAGATTAATCTACCTCTCAAATCACCTCCAATGCTTCTCAGTCAGAATAAAGACTAAATCCTTGATTTTGTCCTCTAGCACTTTATAGAGAACCCCGTTTCCCAAAACCTTTTACAGTCCCTCTCTAACAAAATACTTCACATCTCCTCTCCATGTAACTGCATTGCAAAACCTCCATCCTCCTCCTGTTTCAGAGTGTTAGTATTTTAGATTTTTCTCTTTTGAGAACAACTTTCCTACAGATATATACATGCTTTGTGACCTCCTCTGTCTCAGGTCTTTGTTTGAACATTATATTCTTACTGCAGCTTCCTCTGTCCACCATTAAAACGTCAACCACTTTCCTCAGCACTTTCCATTCTCCTTTCATCCTGATTTTTACTTAGTTGTGCTTACTAGCACTCAATACCCTTCCTATGTGTTACAGTTGTCTATTTATTTATTATTTGTTTCCAGGCATTCACTGGGATATAAATTCCATGGAAGATGTTCAACTATATCCTAAGTGCTTAGAACAGGGCTTGCTCATGAAAGCAAAGTGAAAGGGTTAGTTTCTCAATGAAAAGGAATGAGAGGACATGGCATTTTAGATCTCCAGATAGAAAAAGAAAACAAAAGAAGTGAGTAAATACAAACCATTATTTTTCTGCTTCTTTTTTCTTGAATTGTTTAAAAATCAGTTGCTAAAGGTGAAATAACAATGAAACCTCAGGTGTATATGATATGTAGAAAAATATGTACCTAGAAGATGGTAAGGTGAGATAGTAGTCATATAAAAATCCTCTTGCTAATTATATTTAATGGAATAGATTAAATTTCAAAATAGTATAACAAAAAAAATTAAGACTGAACTATATGCTGTCTAAAAGGAATGCTTAATGTGTCTTAAGAGATATACCATGTAAGTAACAATAATTGGAAAGTTGCAGGCTGCAAAACATGTGATAGCAGAGATAAAGAGGAACATGCCATATATCTAAGTGAAAGTTAGTACTTTAATAGTCTTAGGAATATAGAAAGGAAAAACTGATAGAAGTGAAGGGAGAATTAGGCAATTCTACAATTTTGTGAAAATTTTTACAGTTCTTTCTCCAAGTTTTCTTAAACCACAGATTAATCTACCTCTCAAATCACCTCCAATGCTTCTCAGTCAGAATAAAGACTAAATCCTTGATTTTGTCCTCTAGCACTTTATAGAGAACCCCGTTTCCCAAAACCTTTTACAGTCCCTCTCTAACAAAATACTTCACATCTCCTCTCCATGTAACTGCATTGCAAAACCTCCATCCTCCTCCTGTTTCAGAGTGTTAGTATTTTAGATTTTTCTCTTTTGAGAACAACTTTCCTACAGATATATACATGCTTTGTGACCTCCTCTGTCTCAGGTCTTTGTTTGAACATTATATTCTTACTGCAGCTTCCTCTGTCCACCATTAAAACGTCAACCACTTTCCTCAGCACTTTCCATTCTCCTTTCATCCTGATTTTTACTTAGTTGTGCTTACTAGCACTCAATACCCTTCCTATGTGTTACAGTTGTCTATTTATTTATTATTTGTTTCCAGGCATTCACTGGGATATAAATTCCATGGAAGATGTTCAACTATATCCTAAGTGCTTAGAACAGGGCTTGCTCATGAAAGCAAAGTGAAAGGGTTAGTTTCTCAGTTGTATCCCACTCTTTGTGAGTCCATGGTCTGTAGCCCACCAGTCTCCTCTGTCCATGGAATTCTCCGGGCAAGAATTCTGGAGTCCTCCTCCAGGGGATCTTCCTGACACAGGGATTGAACCTAAGTCTCTTGCATTCTGGGCAGATTTTTTTTTTTTTTTTTAACCACAATTGCTACATTGTCAAAGAAAATAGTATATAATTATACAATATTATTTTCTAATCCAAATCTAATTGATCTCATATTCAAAAATATCCTATAAGCAAGCAAAAAACAAATTAAGGCATTATAAAATAAGATGCAAATAATTAAAAGTTTGGAAGAGAACATTTTTGTTTAGCACCAACCTTTCATTTTATTATCAAGATTACCTAGAGGCCCAGGAAATTTCTCTAGTGTACAAAAAAGTGAGTTTCAAATTATATCAGTGTATACATTTTCTACTTCAATATGGTGGCCATCCTATATTTTGGGATCATTGAAGTTTTCTGTTTGTCTCACATTGATTTTTCTTTAATGACTTAGTTGCCAATGTTTAGCACTGCATATTTCTCATAAGAGCCTAAATATCAACTTCTCTTGAAAAATTGGAACATTTGCAACACAAGATCCATGTTTGCATTTGGCAATAATTTCCACTGCTCAGATGGTTCATGTGTCCTCAAATCTGCTACCCTCTATTTCTTTTTAAACTGTATCTTCCGAATCCTTGAACCCGTTTCCCAAAACCTTTACAGTCCCTCTCTAACCACTTTCCTCAGAAAACTTTCCCCCATTCTTTTGAGAACAACTTTCCTACAGATATATACATGCTTTGTGACCTCCTCTGTCTCAGGTCTTTGTTTGAACATTATATTCTTACTGCAGCTTCCTCTGTCCACCATTAAAACGTCAACCACTTTCCTCAGCACTTTCCATTCTCCTTTCATCCTGATTTTTACTTAGTTGTGCTTACTAGCACTCAATACCCTTCCTATGTGTTACAGTTGTCTATTTATTTATTATTTGTTTCCAGGCATTCACTGGGATATAAATTCCATGGAAGATGTTCAACTATATCCTAAGTGCTTAGAACAGGGCTTGCTCATGAAAGCAAAGTGAAAGGGTTAGTTTCTCAGTTGTATCCCACTCTTTGTGAGTCCATGGTCTGTAGCCCACCAGTCTCCTCTGTCCATGGAATTCTCCGGGCAAGAATTCTGGAGTCCTCCTCCAGGGGATCTTCCTGACACAGGGATTGAACCTAAGTCTCTTGCATTCTGGGCAGATTTTTTTTTTTTTTTTAACCACAATTGCTACATTGTCAAAGAAAATAGTATATAATTATACAATATTATTTTCTAATCCAAATCTAATTGATCTCATATTCAAAAATATCCTATAAGCAAGCAAAAAGCAAATTAAGGCATTATAAAATAAGATGCAAATAATTAAAAGTTTGGAAGAGAACATTTTTGTTTAGCACCAACCTTTCATTTTATTATCAAGATTACCTAGAGGCCCAGGAAATTTCTCTAGTGTACAAAAAAGTGAGTTTCAAATTATATCAGTGTATACATTTTCTACTTCAATATGGTGGCCATCCTATATTTTGGGATCATTGAAGTTTTCTGTTTGTCTCACATTGATTTTTCTTTAATGACTTAGTTGCCAATGTTTAGCACTGCATATTTCTCATAAGAGCCTAAATATCAACTTCTCTTGAAAAATTGGAACATTTGCAACACAAGATCCATGTTTGCATTTGGCAATAATTTCCACTGCTCAGATGGTTCATGTGTCCTCAAATCTGCTACCCTCTATTTCTTTTTAAACTGTATCTTCCAAATCCTTGTGAATATCTCATTTTGAAACTTGGAATTAATCTTTTATTTTGACATTTCATTTTATGTATGTTGCTGGTTCTAGTAATAATGGCATAATAATGAGTTGAGAATAAAAAACAGACTAGCATTGTGGAAAGGAACTTTGAATGACACTGTGACTCAAAATCATTGCCCCGTGCATTTTACTAATTAAATAGTCATGCACTTTTACTTAAATGTACTTTTCAGAGTGTCTGTCTCTAGATGAAGTTCTCCTACTTCAAAAAGTCACTTAGGGCAATTATCCTTTGGCATTTAAATCTTACTAAAAATCATATTTTTTATTATCTGTAAGAGACAGTTTAATACATAGAAATTTTGATTGAGAAATAATCTTTATTATTGTGATGGTATTTTGTGACACCAAGAAGGAGGCTGTGAAACTAGGCAAACTGTCTGGAACTAGATTTGATAATCAAAGAGAAGTCCAAGTTTATATTTTGTGTTTCAGCATAGTTAAACAAAGGAGTATTTAGAATTAGGGGGAATAGTTATGTCAAGTTTTGCCTAACTGTACTGAGTTAATCTTGCCTCATAAACATTGCATTTCTGTTAAAAATACAATAAGAAGAATTCTAAGGAAGACAAGTCTCATATTCTCATTAGTACATTTCTTATGTAAATCTTATCCATTATCATATACACAGGCTTATTCTTCATTCTAAAGAATATTGTATGTATTTTTAGGAAAAATGTAAATTGAAGAGATTCCTTATTATTAACTTATCTTCCTCTGTTTTAATAATATTGTAAATAAATTTTTCCAGTTGCTTTATTTTTCTCTATTGCCCACACAGCCTCCTACATGGCCAAATTTATTTCTTGATTGCATGTTGGTGACTGAACATGTAGATGCCTACAAAAATAAATGTGCTCTTGGTACATATGGGGACAGCTTTTTTCCAACTAATTTAATATTTTTCTTTTAAGGTCTGCATAATATTTTGATTTTCTAAATAGTGTGACTGGCACTGATAATTGCCATTTTTGCAGGATTTTTTGTTCCCAGTTCTAATACTGGTGATATCATCTGTCTTGTAGAGTGATTGCTTTCCCCTTTGAGTTAGGATGATTCAGAGAAGGAAAGTGAAAGCTTGAATTACTCACATGTCCCACTCTTTGCAACCCCGTAGATGGTAGTACACAAAGTTCCTCTGTCCACGAGAATACTGCAGTGGATAGCCAGTTCCTTCTTCATTGGATCTTCCCCCACCCAGGGATTGATTCCAGGTCTCCTGCACTACAAGCAGATTCTTTACCATCTGAGACACCTAGGAAGCCTAGGGTGATTCAGCATGATGTTGGTATTCAGGCCATTGCCACTTAAAGTCTGAAATATTATTTTTTATATTCTTCTCTCCGTACCTTTTTTTTTTTTTGTCTGAGAGGAAATCATCTACCTTTGGGCATAGAAGATTTTTCTTCTAGAGGAAACATCACTTTCAGCTGCAGGTAATAATCATAGACATCAGGATGGCATTATGTATTTCACCTGATGAGAAATGGTACCCTCTAGTTTTTATAATGTTTACATCAGTACAGCATTATCTTTGCAATACAATGTGGTATTGTTTATGTTATTTATGAAATTATGGTAACTTGTTTTGGAGAAGATTTCCAAGTTTCAGGTACAAAGATTTTGTCCCTTGTTTCCCATATTCCATCTTCAGTGTGAAAACGTGGTTATTCACTCTGGGCTTGCTCCAGCACTAGAGAATATATACTGAGCTTCATCGTGGCAAAGAATGCATTTATGTAGAATGGCAGAGATGATAATTCCTCCTGACTGTTGTCCATTATATTTTAATTGCTGCTCTCTTTTATTTAATTTTTTTTAAATTTGATATTCAATATTTGCATCCAAACATAACAGCTTAGGTTCAAAAAAATATAACCAAATCCTTTCTCTTTGGAGCCCGACTATATAGCTATTTGAAATGCAGAATGTGCTGGAAAGAGGGAAATAAAGCTTATGCTCCATAAGGTCCATCTTTCTTTTCTACTCTCATAGAATTCTCTTTTGTGCCATTGCTTGATAGTTGAGTAACGTACTCTGATTTCAGGTATATATCTCTGATTTAATTATTATAAAATCATCTTTATTAAAGACATAAAGAATCATATGTGTGCAATTGCATCTTTCTCTTTGTAGCTGCCAGGTTCCACTCTTCATGGAGTTTCCCAGGTAAGAATACTGGAGTAGGCTGTCATTTCCTCCTCCAGGAGATCTTCCTGACCTAGGGACTGAACCCATGTCTCTTTTGCTCTCCTGCACTGGTAGGCAGATTCTTTACTACTGCTACTGTAACCACCTTAAGGAATCACATAACAGAGAACAAATTTGGGCTCATTGAAAAACTCTGTTTGAGACAAAAGCATAAGCATTTACATAAAACTTTTATTATTCATTCATTTTCTCATTTGTCTGTTACACAAATATATACTGAGTGTTATAAAGGCTTTGGAAAAAATGAGAGGTCTCAAATCCCGTGTTTGTCACTTTCTAGCCATTTAAATTTGGGCAAAATAAAAAAAAAATTGGGCCAAATTAAATACTTTATGGTGAGTAGGACTTCTAAACATGGGCCTTCTTAAAAACTCAATTAGAAGGGGGAGCCAAGATGGCAGAGGAATGAGGGGAAGATTTCACCAGCTCCCCAACAGAATCACCAGAACTAATTAAGAAATGATACACCACCAACAAACCAGCCGCTAGACGACAGAAGAATTCCATAGCTCCGTGAGAATAGAAGAGTGAACAGCCAGAACTTTCCCAGAGCTACTGTTCTAAGAGTCCTCTATCCTAACCTCCATGCCGGACCGCACCTACGGAGAGCGCACCAGCAAGTGCCCTAAAAGGGCGCCTGAGCGGAGGCTCGGGGGAGAGAGGGCAGCAATCAGCGTGAAAATTCCAAGAATCCGCCTGGACCGCTGGCAGAAATTAAGACACTGCGAAGATAGGATACTGGAGCAGGGCCGGGCGGAAGGAGTGCTGCCTACAACCTGGAGCCGGGAGGGAGCACCCAGTGCGAAAATCGCGCCGCTTGGCCGGGCGAAAATCGCGACTTCCCGCCTGGCACCGGGTAAGTTCAAACACTCCTAGTGGAGGGCTAGCTGAAGGGGCAGTCGCCCACAGATTGCTAACCAGGGACCGGGCTCGAGCCGAACCGGGAAGCTTGTGCCTGCCTTTGGGACTTGGAAGAAACACACCAAGGCACATTCTAATCAAACTAACTAAGACTAAATATAAAGACAGATTACTAAAAGCAGCCAGGAGCAAACAACAAATAACATATAAAGGAAATCCCATACGTCTAACTGCGGATCTTTCAACAGAAAACCTGCAGGCCAGAAGAGAATGACAAGACACATTTAAACTGCTAAAAGAAAAACTGGTAGGCAGATTCTTTACTACTGCTACTGTAACCACCTTAAGGAATCACATAACAGAGAACAAATTTGGGCTCAAAACTCTGTTTGAGACAACAGCATAAGCATTTACATAAAACTTTTATTATTCATTCATTTTCTCATTTGTCTGTTACACAAATATATACTGAGTGTTATAAAGGCTTTGGAAAAAATGAGAGGTCTCAAATCCCGTGTTTGTCACTTTCTAGCCATTTAAATTTGGGCAAAATAAAAAAAAAATTGGGCCAAATTAAATACTTTATGGTGAGTAGGACTTCTAAACATGGGCCTTCTTAAAAACTCAATTAGAAGGGGGAGCCAAGATGGCAGAGGAATGAGGGGAAGATTTCACCAGCTCCCCAACAGAATCACCAGAACTAATTAAGAAATGATACACCACCAACAAACCAGCCGCTAGACGACAGAAGAATTCCATAGCTCCGTGAGAATAGAAGAGTGAACAGCCAGAACTTTCCCAGAGCTACTGTTCTAAGAGTCCTCTATCCTAACCTCCATGCCGGACCGCACCTACGGAGAGCGCACCAGCAAGTGCCCTAAAAGGGCGCCTGAGCGGAGGCTCGGGGGAGAGAGGGCAGCAATCAGCGTGAAAATTCCAAGAATCCGCCTGGACCGCTGGCAGAAATTAAGACACTGCGAAGATAGGATACTGGAGCAGGGCCGGGCGGAAGGAGTGCTGCCTACAACCTGGAGCCGGGAGGGAGCACCCAGTGCGAAAATCGCGCCGCTTGGCCGGGCGAAAATCGCGACTTCCCGCCTGGCACCGGGTAAGTTCAAACACTCCTAGTGGAGGGCTAGCTGAAGGGGCAGTCGCCCACAGATTGCTAACCAGGGACCGGGCTCGAGCCGAACCGGGAAGCTTGTGCCTGCCTTTGGGACTTGGAAGAAACACACCAAGGCACATTCTAATCAAACTAACTAAGACTAAATATAAAGACAGATTACTAAAAGCAGCCAGGAGCAAACAACAAATAACATATAAAGGAAATCCCATACGTCTAACTGCGGATCTTTCAACAGAAAACCTGCAGGCCAGAAGAGAATGACAAGACACATTTAAACTGCTAAAAGAAAAATAACCTCCAACCAAGAATTCTCTACCCAGCAAGAATCTCATTCAGAATTGATGGAGAAGTCAAAAGCTTCACAGACAAGCCAAAACTAAAAGAATTCTGTACCACAAAACCAGCCCTACAACAGGTGTTAAAGGGCCTGATATAGCCAATAAATAGAGTAGGAGAAGTTCTACAAATCAAACCCCAAACTTCTAAGAAGATGACAATAGGAACATTCATATCAATAATTACTTTGAATGTAAATGGACTAAATGCTCCAACCAAATGACACAGACTGGCTGAATGGATTCAGAAACATGACCCATACATATGCTGTTTACAAGAGACCCACTTCAGATCTAGAGACACTCATAGATGGAAAGTAGGAGGCTGGAAAAAGATATTCCATGCAAATGGAAATCAAAAGAAAGCTAGAGTAGCAATCCTCATATCAGACAAAATAGACTTTAAAGTAAAGAAGATTCTAAGAGACAAGGCAGGTCACTACATCATGATTAAGGGATCTATCCAAGAGGAAGACATAACAGTCATGAATATCTATGCACCCAACACAGGGGCACCTCAATACCTAAGACAGGTACTTTCAGACATAAAAGAAGAAATCAATAATAACACAATAATAGTAGGAGACTTTAACACTCCTCTCACACCAATGGACAGATCAACAAAACAGAAAATTAATAAGGAAACACAAGCCTTAAATGCCACACTAGAAAAGATGGACCTCATCGATACCTTTAGGATGTTCCATCCAAAAGCAGAAGAATACACTTTCTTCTCAAGTGCTCACAGAACATTCTCCAGGATAGACCACATCTTGGGCCACAAATCAATCCTCAGTCAATTCAAGAAAACTAAAATTATATCAACCATCTTCTCGGACCACAGTGCAATGAGACTAGAGATCAATTACAGAAAAAAGACTGATAAAAACACAAACACCTGGAGATTAAACAACACATACCTAAAAAACCAACTGATTATTGAGCAAATCAAAGGAGAAATTAAAAAATTCCTAGAAGAAAATGATAATGAACATATGACCATGCAAAACCTATGGAATACCACAAAAGCAGTTCTAAGAGGGAAATTTATAGCAACACAATCCCACCTCAAGAAACTAGGAAAATATGAAGCAGATGACCTAACCCTCCGCTTAAAACAATTGGAAAAAGAAGAACAAAAACATCACAAAGCCACCAGAAGACGAGAAATTATGAAGACTAGAGCAGAAATAAATGAGAAAGAAATGAAAGAAACTATAGTACGGATAAATCAAACAAAAAGCTGGTTGTTTGAAAAGGTAAACAAAATTGACAAGTCACTGGCCAGACTCATCAAGAGAAAGAGAGAGAAGAACCAGATCATCAAAATCAAAAATGAAAAAAGAGAGATTACAACAGATAATGCAGAAATCCAAAGGTTTCTAAGAGACTATTATGAACAACTCTATGGCAACAAACTGAACAACCTGGAAGAAATGGACAGTTTCTTAGATAAGATTAATCTCCCAAGACTGAGCCAGGAAGAAACAGAAACTTTGAACAACTCAATCACAAGCTCAGAAATAGAATTTGTGATTTAAAATCTACCCCAAAAGAAAAGCCCAGGGCTAGATGGCTTCACAGCCGAATTCTACCAAACATTTAAAGAAGATCCAATGCCAGTCCTTCTAAAACTCTTTCAAAAAATTGCACAGGAAGGAAAACTTCCAAACACATTCTATGAGGCCACCATCACCCTGATACCCAAACCAGGCAAAGACAACACAAAAAAGGAAAATTACAGACCAATTTCTCTGATGAACTTAGATGCCAAGATCCCCCACAAAATCCTAGCAAACAGAATTCAACGACACATCAAAAAACTCATACATCATGATCAGCTCTGGTTCATCCCAGGCATGCAAAGAATCTTCAATATGCGCAAATCAATCAATGTGAAACACCATATCAACAAACTGAGAGACAAAAATCACATGATCATCTCAATAGATGCAGAAAAAGCCTTTGACAAAGTGCAACACCCATTTATGATAAAAACTCTTCAGAAAATCAGTACAGAAGGAACCTATCTCAACATAATAAAAGCCATATATGAGAAGCCCACAGCAAATATTATCCTCAACGGTGAGAAACTGAAAGCATTCCCTCTAGGATGAGGAACAAGACAAGGGTGTCCACTTTCACCACTACTATTCAACATAGTCCTGGAAGTCCTAGCAACAGCATAAGAGAAAAGAAAGATATAAAAGGAATCCAGATTGGAAAGGAAGAAGTCAAGTTCTTTCTCTTTGCAGCCGACATGATATTATACATAGAAAATCCCAAAGACACTATTACAAAGCTACTAGAGCTAATCAAGGAATTCAGCAAAGTCACAGGATACAAAGTCAACACACAGAAATCACTGGCATTCCTATACACAAACAATGAAAAATCAGAAAACGAAATCAAAGAGGCAATCCCCTTCACCATTGCAACCAAAAGAATCAAATACCTAGGAATAAACCTACCTAAAGAAACAAAAGAACTCTACACTGAAAATTAGAAGACACTCATGAGTAAAATTAAAGAAGACTTAAACAGATGGAGAGATATTCCATGTTCCTGGATCGGAAGAATCAATATTGTGAAAATGACCATACTACCAAATATCATCTACAGATTCAATGCGATCCCTATCAAACTACCAATGACATTCTTCACAGAACTAGACCAAAGAATAACACAGTTCATATGGAAACAGGAAAGACCTCGAATAGCCAAAGCAATCCTGAGAAAGAAAAACGGAGCTGGAAGGATCAGCCTCCCTAACTTCAGACTCTACTACAAAGCAACAGTCATCAAGACAGTATGGTACTGGCACAAAAACAGAAATATCAACCAATGGGCCAAGATAGAGAACCCAGAGATAGGCCCACGCACCTATGGATACCTCATTTTTGAAAAAGGAGGTGAAAATCTAAAATGGGACAAAGACAGCCTCTTCAACAAATAGTGCTGGGAAAACTGGACAGCTACATGCAAAAAAATGAAGTTGGAGCATTCCCTGACCCCATACACAAAGATCAACTCAAAATGGGTTAAAGACCTAAATGTAAGACCAGAAAGCCTAAAACTCTTAGCGGAGAATATAGGCAAAACACTCAAGGACATAAACCAAAGCGAGATCTTCCATGACCCACCTACTAGAATAGTGGAACTCGAACCAAAAATTAACACGTGGGGCCTAATGAAACTTAAACGCTTTTATACAGCAGAAGAGATTACAACAAAAGGTGAACAGACAGCCCACAGAATGGGAGAAAATCATAGCAAATGAAACAATAGACAAAGAATTAATCTCCAAAATCTACAAGCAACTCAGACAACTCAGCACTGGAAAAATGAACAACCCAATCGAAAAATGGGAAAAGGACCTAAACAGACAGCTCTCCAAAGAGGACATGCAGATGTCCAGAAATCACATGAAATGATGCTCAGCCTCGCTTATTATTAGAGAAATGCAGATCAAAACTACAACGAGATATCACCTCACACCCATCAGAATGGCCATCATCAACAAATCAACAGACAATAAATGCTGGAGAGGGTGCGGAGAAAAGGGAAGACTCTTGCATTGCTGGTGGGAATGTCAATTGATACAGCCTCTATGGAAGACAGTATGGAGATTTGTTAAAAACCTAAAAATAGAAGGACCCTATGACACAGCAATCCCACTATTAGGCTTATACCCTGATGAAATCAAAACTGAAAGAAGCACCTGTACCCCAATGTTCATTGCAGCTCTCTCTCTATACAATAGCCAGAACATGGAAGCAACCTAGATGTCCATCGACGAATGAATGGATAAAGAAGCACTGGTACATACATACAATGGAATACTACTCAGCTGTTAAAAGAAATGCAGAAGACTCAGTCCTAATGAAGTGGCTGGCTCTAGAACCTATCATAAAAAGTGAAGTAAGTCAAAAAGAGAAAGACAAATACAGTATACTAACATATATGGAATCCAGTAGGACGGTTTTGATAACACACGCAGGGAACTCATGGAAAAACAGACAGAGCATAGACATAGGGACATTGTGGGGAAGAAATAGGGAGGGGGATGCATGGAGGGAGTAACATGGAAACCTATACTGTCATGTGTGGAAAAATAGCTATTGTCATTGTGCTCGGGAATAGGAGTGCTTACAATGGCATGGGGCAATGGTCCGGAGGGGTGGGGACGGGGGGAACTCGGGGGGTGGGGACCATGGATATGCATATGACTGATCTGGGAACATACATGTCTGTGAACAGCAAAACTCTGTAAAACCTTTAAAATAAAAAATTAAAATAAAAAAACAACAACACTCAATTCGGGCTTCCCTGGTGGTCCAGTAGGTAGAGAGTCCCTTGAAGTACAGAGGGCAGCAGTTTGATCCCTGGCTAGGGAAGATCCCATGTGCTGTGGAGTGGCTGGACCAGTGTGTCCAATGAGGAGCCAGTGCTCTGGAGACAATGAGCCCAGAGCTGGTGCTCTGCAGTGAGAGAAGGCACTGCAATGGGCGGCCCACAAAGGCCAAAAGAATAAAATATGGAGGAAAGTAAATATAAAAAATTTAAAAAGAGGCATGATGGGAAAACCCCTGAATTACTGTGTAAGAATATATTTGTAATATATTCAAGTACCATTCAGTAAATATTAATCATCATTAGTAATTTTATTGTAAGCTAGGCCCTGTACATATACAAATGGAAATAGCAAAATTTTTGGTGTCAAATAGAATCCAACAGAAAATTATGGAGTTTAAGAAGGTAGAAGTGGAATCAATCTAAATATATGTATATTGATGACTGATATAGATATCAAGGATATGTATAAAATGGCAAATACCTAATATAATAAGGAGGTTGGAAAATAAATAATAAACTTCATTGTGAAGGTCTAGGAAAGTTTCAGATGAAGTTTGATTATTTGGAAGTCACTCGTGAACAAGAAGAGGAAGGGTGTTTGAGGTTGAAGGAGCACCTTATGTCTGGTTCTTCAAGGTATCTGAGAAGAATCAAGGGCAGTTAGAGGATAGATCTGACTGGAAACACCATGGGTCGAGATGGAGATGGAAAGAAATGAAGACATAAAGGTTTCACAGATGTGCAAAGGACAGTTACTTGTGTTCTTAAAAGATTTTAAGCAGTACAGTGATATAATTTACTTTGCTTCTGAGGAAACAGGAGTGGTACCTCTAGTGGAAGTAGATGTGAAAAGACAAGTGGTAAATAGACCGTTTGGATGGATTTTGTGATGACCCAGGTGAGAAAAGTTGCTGACTTGTGCTAAAGCAAATAGTGAGAAGAGGGAATAAATAGATGTATTCTTATGAAGTAGAATCTAATCTAAATATCATGTAGGGAGATGAGAATGAACTGAATTGGCAATGACACCCAGAAGTGTGACCTAAGACTCCTAAGAAAGCATTTTTATAAGTTAGGTAATAAATGTCTTTTTGTTAGATTGAGTCTCAGTTACTTGATCATTTAGATATTTTGATGCATACTTAGGTATCCTACCCCACGCCTCTGGATCAGAGAATCATTCTGGGAGTGATCATCTTAAAATAGTAACCATGGATTGAACGAGATTATTTAGGGCACAGAATAGCCAAGGAGGTACATGGAATCCAGAAGAGAGAATAATACAGTAGTAAAGAGAAAGATCAGGAGAGTGAGTATGAAAAACTAGCTATTGACAGAAATTCTTAAAATTCCACCTTCTCCTCCTAGGAAATGATAAAAGCATTGATGATGTTGCAAAAATATTGGCATTGACATGTTGCACCCAGATTGCAGTGTATACATTAGAAAATTACTGCTCTTGCCAAATAATATTTAATATTATATAATGACTTTCTAAATAGCATATGTGGTTTGTCCTATATCTGTTAAAGTATTTATGTACATAGGCAAGAATATATGATTTTGTATGTGAATATTAAGACTTTGAATTCTTGGTGGTTCTATAATTCGTGGTTTTCTTCCTTGAAGTTTCTGAGTTTTTTTTAAACAAAGCACATGGTTTAAAAAATAAATTAGGAAATATTATTTAAAGGCTAGCTATTAAAAAGGAGAGAAAAAAGTAGAAATAAAGGCACATCCAAAGTTCAGGGAGTTTTGTGAGGTGATGGATGTTTAATTAGGTTTACAATTTGAAAACAAGGAGCCAATGGACAGAGAAGGCTGAATATGTAAGAAGAAAGGGCAGTCATGGAGAGAGAGAGCACCACTGGAGATAAAAGCAGGATGATAGCATGGAAAAAAGGTCTGCCTTGGAGATAACACATTTTTTTCCTTGTAAGTAATAAGAGATTATTAAGGCTTATTTTTCTTATAAGTAATCAAAATAGGTGTGGGCTGAAGTAGCTGATGCCTGTGGAGATATAGCCTATCTACCACTGTGAAAACTGATTTAAAAAATTAATAGTCACCTAAAATAAATAGTAAAGGAAACACAAAGAAATGTTTTCCTATATTAAGTGTTGCTAAAATTTAAGTTGATTTGGTTGAATGGACTGTGTAGCCCACCAGGCTCCTCTGTCCATGGGATTTTCCAGGCGAGAATACTGGAGTAGGTTGTCATTTCCTTCTTTAGAGTATGTTCTTGATCTGGAGGACTAACACACCTCTCCTCCTTGCCAGGCAGGTTCTTTATCACTGAGTTGACTGAGAAGCCCCATTTAAGGGCCAGGTATATATTAATAGTTAATATTTGACTATGTCACTTAAGCCAGGGGCTTCCCACGTGGTGCAATGGTAAGAATCCACCTGTCAAACAGGAAACACAGGAGATGTGGGTTCAATCCCTGGGTTGGGTAGATCTCCTGGAAGAAATGGCAACTCACTCCAGTATTCTTGGCTGGAGAATCCCATGGACAGAGGAATCTGGTGGGCTACAGTAAGGTTGCAAAGAGTTAGACATGACTTAGTAACTAAACAGCAGCAGGTGAAAACAGTATGGAACAGTAGAGATTTTTACAATTTATTTCAAAAATCAATTATATATAAACCCAGGAAAAATTAAATTCATATAAATAGGGGGTTGACTACAACTGATAGGTCTCCATAAAACTCTTCAGGTAGTGTTACTTATACCATACCAGACTCCTTCACTTACATATGTAGGTTAAGTCCCCAATAGATAAACTGTTGTCTTCTGTTTTCTTAAATAGTCTTACTTTTACAGCTTTCTGAATAAAAAGTCATGAAGTATAAATATGGTGATCCTGTTAAAAATGCACATGACTTTTTTGCATAGTGAGTTTTTTCTCTGCTAGCTTTTAGCTAAATAAGATTTGAAATAATAAGAATGAGAAACCAACACAAATTACAATGGAGTTCATTTTGAACAAAATGAAGTGGAATGTAAAACATAAGACTAATCTCTAAAAATGGAACTTTTGGAGATGCATGAGATTTTTACATTGTTCTCATTACATTTTCATAATATTAGAATAAGTTGCTCTCTACCTTTATGTTTTGAGGCAAAGATTGTAGCTTGTAATGTGTTTGTTATGTGGGGTATAATTTAATATCTTGCAGATATCAGAACATTGAAAAGAAACAATATTTTGCCAACTCTATTTATATTATTCCCTTCTGGAGGGAAAGAATTGGCCAAATGTTTTCTCAATTTTCCATCATGTTAAGAAATTGTAAGATGTTTTAATTTGCTACCCAGTTCTCAGGCATAGTGTATAACTACCTTATAAACATTCTTATCTAGGAGGAGTGATAAACAAGATGAACCCATTAATAGGATCAGCTTATTCTTAAACAATTTGAGATTTCTGCCTTGGAAATGAGGAAAACAGTGCTTCAATATAATGTTCTGAATGTCCTATAAGAGATCATGGATAATATTTATGTATTTCTATTTCATGAAAGAATTTTTAATTATCTATTTCAGTATTTTGCCTGAAAAGAGCCTTTTGTTTTTTTCCCTGGGTTGGGTAGATCTCCTGGAAGAAATGGCAACTCACTCCAGTATTCTTGGCTGGAGAATCCCATGGACAGAGGAATCTGGTGGGCTACAGTAAGGTTGCAAAGAGTTAGACATGACTTAGTAACTAAACAGCAGCAGGTGAAAACAGTATGGAACAGTAGAGATTTTTACAATTTATTTCAAAAATCAATTATATATAAACCCAGGAAAAATTAAATTCATATAAATAGGGGGTTGACTACAACTGATAGGTCTCCATAAAACTCTTCAGGTAGTGTTACTTATACCATACCAGACTCCTTCACTTACATATGTAGGTTAAGTCCCCAATAGATAAACTGTTGTCTTCTGTTTTCTTAAATAGTCTTACTTTTACAGCTTTCTGAATAAAAAGTCATGAAGTATAAATATGGTGATCCTGTTAAAAATGTACATGACTTTTTTGCATAGTGAGTTTTTTCTCTGCTAGCTTTTAGCTAAATAAGATTTGAAATAATAAGAATGAGAAACCAACACAAATTACAATGGAGTTCATTTTGAACAAAATGAAGTGGAATGTAAAACATAAGACTAATCTCTAAAAATGGAACTTTTGGAGATGCATGAGATTTTTACATTGTTCTCATTACATTTTCATAATATTAGAATAAGTTGCTCTCTACCTTTATGTTTTGAGGCAAAGATTGTAGCTTGTAATGTGTTTGTTATGTGGGGTATAATTTAATATCTTGCAGATATCAGAACATTGAAAAGAAACAATATTTTGCCAACTCTATTTATATTATTCCCTTCTGGAGGGAAAGAATTGGCCAAATGTTTTCTCAATTTTCCATCATGTTAAGAAATTGTAAGATGTTTTAATTTGCTACCCAGTTCTCAGGCATAGTGTATAACTACCTTATAAACATTCTTATCTAGGAGGAGTGATAAACAAGATGAACCCATTAATAGGATCAGCTTATTCTTAAACAATTTGAGATTTCTGCCTTGGAAATGAGGAAAACAGTGCTTCAATATAATGTTCTGAATGTCCTATAAGAGATCATGGATAATATTTATGTATTTCTATTTCATGAAAGAATTTTTAATTATCTATTTCAGTATTTTGCCTGAAAAGAGCCTTTTTTCCCTGACATTTATTCTGTGAAATAAGTTACAAAATTCCAAATATTTTGTAATAATAATCTAGCCATTTACTGCACTCTATATTACAGCCAAGCTCTGGAAATACAAAGCATTGTATATGAAATAATTTTATAACATAGATTTCTTAATGAAACTATGTGCTGTTCACAAAGTGGTACAGACAATACTTAAATTATTACTATATCCCAAGTAGTTAGCTAAGTAAATGATTTCATTAATATCTAATTGAATAAGATCATGCCAGTAAGTAATAGGTAATATTCTTATTTCCACATAAAAATACTGAAATATTCTCAATATCACAGAGCCCAGATGTGCTGGTTCTAATATTTGAAACTTGCAGTCTGTCTTTGGAGCCTACCTTCTTATCCATTACTGTCAAAGAATCATTCTTTTCTCCCATATTTTAAACATTATGCCCAGTTATTGGATGAAAGTGAAATTTCTTTTCCATCTGTTCTATAGATAGAGGTCATTTGCCTTAATCAAAACTACTGTTTTAATATATTTTAAAAATACATTTAGATATCTAGAATTTTCATAAACACTGTTGTTAAGAGGCACACTGACAATTTTTGTTATTCTTTTTCTTTTTGGAAGTCACGGGTATGAGATGAATATAAAACTCCAATGACATAGGTTTTTGTGCTATTCATAACCGCAAGAATTTTGAATGGGGCCATTAGAAATTTTAAATCTTTGGCAGTAAAATGGAAAAAACACTTAGCAGAAGAAAGAATTTCATTTCTTTCAATTACCATAGATTTACATCAAATTATATCAAGCATATAACATTGATTATTAGAGCAATAGAACATATCACTTTTTTTAAATTTGAAGTAGCTAATGCCTCTTTTATTTTTGCAGTAAAGTTAAAATTCCTTGAGAACTCAGAATGCTCTTTATTTTCTTAGAAACAATGAGTATTTTAGTCAACCAATGAAAATTTTTAGAAATAATTTGCAGTAATATATTTTTCAGACTCTGAGTCTTATATAATCTAGCAAGAAAAGGCATATTACAGTACACTTACCAGTATTTGAATCCCAATAATGATAAGACAGCTTTTTACATTAAAATAATAAAGTTATCACAAATATGTATTTCACCAGTAATAAAAATATAGTGTAACTAAATATTGAATCTAATGTAAAGACAGTGACTCAAACATGATAGATTAGGTAGAACTGGAGAAAAATGTTTAGAGTCTATGGGAAAAATATAATAATAACCAAAAGGATATTAGTTTAAAATAGAATAACAACACAAGGCAATAAAAACTAAGTCTAAGAATTGAAAATATGGAAGGCCAGCAAACTGTAGGTGTAAGAAAATCCTTACACTGTAAGTGTAAGGACAGCTAATCATTTCCCTAAATAGGAATACTTATAATTTATACTCCCTAGGAAAACAGAGCCTCCCTGCAATATGACCTTGACAACTGCAGTATACAGCTGTCCTCCTACCAACAGGCTGGTTCCCCACCTCCACCCTTAGATAGTGTAGTTGTGGGTCTTTCAAGATTAGGTTCTTTCTTCACAGTCTAGAGGCTCTAATTATCTCAGAAGAGGGAAAAATCTTCCATCATCCACTTCTCTTGACTTAAGTTCTAGGAAACTGTGACGCATTAAAAATACATTGTTTCTCCTTTTACTCACCTTTTAATGTTATACCTTGCTGAAATGTATGCTATGTGATGTGTACTATGCTTTTCCACCCTATTATATATTTTATTAATTTCCTGGGCCAGATGTTGACAACAAGGAGTGTGTGATCTCTAACTTCTAGTGACTTTCTTTGTGATAAGACCAAATATAGGGGACAAAGGAGAATGTTGTTCAGTCTTTTATTTAGATTCAGCCAGAGAAAAAAGACAGGTGGCCTAGGGTCTATCCTACTCCCCACCCGCCTTAAACATATTCTCATGCTCCCTTCAAGGTACCTGACTGCAGTGAGGTACCTATAGTACCTTCTACAGAACTAAAAGAATGTTTTACTTAAGAAACAATGAGTATTTTAGTCAACCAATGAAAATTTTTAGAAATAATTTGCAGTAATATATTTTTCAGACTCTGAGTCTTATATAATCTAGCAAGAAAAGGCATATTACAGTACACTTACCAGTATTTGAATCCCAATAATGATAAGACAGCTTTTTACATTAAAATAATAAAGTTATCACAAATATGTATTTCACCAGTAATAAAAATATAGTGTAACTAAATATTGAATCTAATGTAAAGACAGTGACTCAAACATGATAGATTAGGTAGAACTGGAGAAAAATGTTTAGAGTCTATGGGAAAAATATAATAATAACCAAAAGGATATTAGTTTAAAATAGAATAACAACACAAGGCAATAAAAACTAAGTCTAAGAATTGAAAATATGGAAGGCCAGCAAACTGTAGGTGTAAGAAAATCCTTACACTGTAAGTGTAAGGACAGCTAATCATTTCCCTAAATAGGAATACTTATAATTTATACTCCCTAGGAAAACAGAGCCTCCCTGCAATATGACCTTGACAACTGCAGTATACAGCTGTCCTCCTACCAACAGGCTGGTTCCCCACCTCCACCCTTAGATAGTGTAGTTGTGGGTCTTTCAAGATTAGGTTCTTTCTTCACAGTCTAGAGGCTCTAATTATCTCAGAAGAGGGAAAAATCTTCCATCATCCACTTCTCTTGACTTAAGTTCTAGGAAACTGTGACGCATTAAAAATACATTGTTTCTCCTTTTACTCACCTTTTAATGTTATACCTTGCTGAAATGTATGCTATGTGATGTGTACTATGCTTTTCCACCCTATTATATATTTTATTAATTTCCTGGGCCGCCAGATGTTGACAACAAGGAGTGTGTGATCTCTAACTTCTAGTGACTTTCTTTGTGATAAGACCAAATATAGGGGACAAAGGAGAATGTTGTTCAGTCTTTTATTTAGATTCAGCCAGAGAAAAAAGACAGGTGGCCTAGGGTCTATCCTACTCCCCACCCGCCTTAAACATATTCTCATGCTCCCTTCAAGGTACCTGACTGCAGTGAGGTACCTATAGTAGCCTTTAGCTACAATACTATATTTTCAGATCTACAACGTCATTTTCACTAAGGCCATACTTCCTTTAGGGTCCTCATTCTGCCTTTCTTGAGGCTTCTGTTATGGGAAAACTTCTCAAGAGACTATCAGTTTGGTCAAGAGTTTCTCAGAAATTTTCTGGTAACATTCTTTTTAGCCAATTCTTTCTCTCTCTCCTTCCACAGATGTCAAACCTGTATTGTAGTCTGTGGCCTCTCCTCTGCCATTATCTACTCTCTCTCTCTCTCTCTCTCCATGTTATCCTTTGTAGCCATTATATTTCAAACACTTTCTTATAGTCTGTTTCCTCTTGGCATTACTTCTCTGGGAACCAAACTGTCACAGAAGAACAAGCTGCATTCTCATCTGAAACAATAAAACATAAAAGATAATTGATATCTATTAAGTCCTAAAATCTAGCAAATCAATTAATTCAGAATACAATATCCAGTGAAGTATTATTTTAAAATTAAATGAATGGACTTTTCATACTAAAAACAAAACATGCGATCAGAAGCTGAAAAACTGCTCAGGAAGAAATCCTAAAGGGATATGTCTTAGATAGAAGGAAAATGTTACTAAATGGAAGCTCAAATGTACAAGGACTGAAAATTAGGACTGAAAAGTATTATAAATATGCTAAGAAAAAATTATTAAAATGTTTTTAAAGTATCTTTATCTCTTTAAAGGAGAATAAACGTTTTAAAAGGTGCAGAAATCATGAAGTAGAAAATATAATAGAAATAGAAACTGTTGAAAATACAGGCTAGTTCTTTTAAAATTAATACAATATAATATAATTATTATATTAATATAATATAATTGTTAAGCCTCTGGCAGATCTAATCAAGAGAAGGAAATATCAAATATCACCAATGTCAGAGGGATATTAATACAGACGCATGCCCAGGAGTAGGATTGCTGGACTATGTAGTAACTCTATTTTTAGTTTTTTTTTTTTTTTTTTTAATGAGCCTCCATACTGTTGTCCATGGTGGCTTCACCAGTTTTCATTCATACCAGCAGTGTGGGACGGCTTCCTTTTATTTACAGCCTCTCTAGTATTTTTAATTTTTAGACTTTTTTTTTTTTTAATTTATTAATTTTGGGCGGGGGTCGGTTTGGGGAGGGAGGGGAGCAGGCGGGCCACTTCTATTGATCTTTTGTTTCTCTATGTTCATCCGTCTTTGTTCTTTGGCTCCTGTGGGCCTTCCATCGTGGTGGCGTCTGTCGTTGCAGAGCACCGGCTCTGGGCGCATGTGCTCCAGAGCTCTGGCTCGGTAATTGGACACATCAGTCTAGCCGCTCCGCGGCACGTGGGATCTTCCCAGGCCAGGTCTTGAACCGGCGCCCCTTGCACTGCAAGGCGGTGTCTTTACCCACTGGACCACCAGGGGAAGCCCTAGACTTTTTTTTAACTTACTTTTTACTTTCACAGAGTTTTTTTGCTTACAGATATGTATAATCCCAGATTAGTCATATGTGTATCCCTGGCCTCCATCCCTCCTCTACCCTGTCCCAGTACCCCCCTCCCCCATCCCATCCCTCCAGGCCATCTCACAGCACCCCTGCAGGATCCCCTATTCCTACAGCGCAATGACCATAGCTGTCTTTTTCACATATGATCGTATAGGTTTCCATGTTACTCCCTCTATGCCTCCCACCCCCTGTTCATTCCCCACAATGTCCATAGGTCAGTTCTCTATGTCTGTTTTTCCATCGTTTCACTGAATGTATTATCAATACCATCTTACTAGATTCCATATATATGTGTTAGTATTCTATACTTATCTTTCTCTTTTTGACTTATTTCACTTTTTATAATAGTTCTAATTTGTACACTTTTTGATTTTGTCCATTCTGGCCAGTGTGAGGTGGAACCTTATTGTAGTTTTGATTTACATTTTTCTAATGATTAGCAATCCTGAGAATCTTCTCAGCTAGCTATTGGTTATTCGTATGTCTTCTTTTGAAAGCTGTTTAGTTCTCCTGCCCATTTTTGATTTTTGTTATTGAGTTGTATGAGCTATTGAATATTTTGGAAATTACGTCTTTGTCAGTAGTATAGTTTCCATATATTTTCTGCCAGTCTGTAGATTATGTGTTCAATTTGTTTATGATTACCTTTTGGGAGAAGGAAATGGCAACCCACTCCAGTTTTCTTGCCTGGAGAATCCCATGGACAGAAGAGCCTGGAGGGCTATAGTTGATTGGGGTTGCAAGAGTAGGACTCAACTTAGTGACTAAACCACTGCCATGATTACCTTTGCTCTACAAAACCTTGTAAGCTTGATGCAGTCCCATTTGTTTATTTTTCCTTTTATTTCTATTGCCTTGGGAGAAGATCTAAGAAAACACTGACACAATTTATGTCAGAGAATGGTTTCCCTATTTTCTCTTCTATGAGTGTTTAGGTGTCATGTCTTACGTTTGAATCGTTAAGTCATTTTGAGTTTATTTTTGTGTATAATATGAGGGTGTGTCCTAAATTCATTGATTTACATGTGGTTGTCCAGCTTTCTCAACAGCACTTGCTGAGAAGACTGTCTTTTCTCCGTTAAACCTTCTTGTCTCCTTTAACAGATATTAATTGACTGTAGCTATGTAGGTTTATTTCTCGTCTCTCTCAAATAGCCTTATGTCTACTCAACAATTCGAGTCTATAATTAAAAACTTTCTCAGAAAATATATGCCCAGATTATTTCATGTCTCACATATGATCGTATAGGTTTCCATGTTTCTCCCTCTATGCCTCCCACCCCCTGTTCATTCCCCACAATGTCCATAGGTCAGTTCTCTATGTCTGTTTTTCCATCGTTTCACTGAATGTATTATCAATACCATCTTACTAGATTCCATATATATGTGTTAGTATTCTATACTTATCTTTCTCTTTTTGACTTATTTCACTTTTTATAATAGTTCTAATTTGTACAATTTTTGATTTTGTCCATTCTGGCCAGTGTGAGGTGGAACCTTATTGTAGTTTTGATTTACATTTTTCTAATGATTAGCAATCCTGAGAATCTTCTCAGCTAGCTATTGGTTATTCGTATGTCTTCTTTTGAAAGCTGTTTAGTTCTCCTGCCCATTTTTGATTTTTGTTATTGAGTTGTATGAGCTATTGAATATTTTGGAAATTACGTCTTTGTCAGTAGTATAGTTTCCATATATTTTCTGCCAGTCTGTAGATTATGTGTTCAATTTGTTTATGATTACCTTTTGGGAGAAGGAAATGGCAACCCACTCCAGTTTTCTTGCCTGGAGAATCCCATGGACAGAAGAGCCTGGAGGGCTATAGTTGATTGGGGTTGCAAGAGTAGGACTCAACTTAGTGACTAAACCACTGCCATGATTACCTTTGCTCTACAAAACCTTGTAAGCTTGATGCAGTCCCATTTGTTTATTTTTCCTTTTATTTCTATTGCCTTGGGAGAAGATCTAAGAAAACACTGACACAATTTATGTCAGAGAATGGTTTCCCTATTTTCTCTTCTATGAGTGTTTAGGTGTCATGTCTTACGTTTGAATCGTTAAGTCATTTTGAGTTTATTTTTGTGTATAATATGAGGGTGTGTCCTAAATTCATTGATTTACATGTGGTTGTCCAGCTTTCTCAACAGCACTTGCTGAGAAGACTGTCTTTTCTCCGTTAAACCTTCTTGTCTCCTTTAACAGATATTAATTGACTGTAGCTATGTAGGTTTATTTCTCGTCTCTCTCAAATAGCCTTATGTCTACTCAACAATTCGAGTCTATAATTAAAAACTTTCTCAGAAAATATATGCCCAGATTATTTCATGGATAATTCCTATCAAACAGTGCTCAAACACTTAGAGAAAAAAAAATCTGTAAAGCAGTATTAGCCAATTGAATATGATATTATATAAAGCAGATAGCTTATCTTGCTGCTGTGCTGTCACTCCATCATATCCAACTCTATGATCCCATGGACTGCAGCCTCCTAGGCTTCTCTGTCCATGGGGATTCTTCAGGGCGAGAATATGGGTGTGGGTTGGCATTTCCTCCTCCAGGTGCTCTTCCTGCCCACAGGATCAAATTCCTATTATATTTTAACTGAGGTTTATTCAAATAGGGTAAAGTTGGTTAAATTCAAAAGTATGTTATTGTTATACAGTAATGGATATTATTATTAAAAATGCAGAAAAGTTTCTGATGAACCCTAATTCTTAATTACTTTAATTCTCTGCAAACTAGGAATTGAAGGGCATTTTAAAATCTGATTATAAAGCTGATAAGTGTTCTAACGATAATCATACATTTAGCTACCATGTATGTAATGGTGAAATATTGAGTTTATTTCTCATAAGACTGAGGCCAGGCCAAGGCGTCCCCTCTTTGTTTCCATTCAATCTTGTCCTCAAAGTCCTACTGAGTACCAAAGAGGTAATCAGAGGAAGACATATAACTATAAATGAAGCAAAATTTATTTATTTATTGTAGGGTACATAAATGATTAGCTAGACTATTTAAATAAATATTAAACATCCAGGAAAACTAATACATATGCTTAGTGACATTATAGTATACAGGGTCATTATACATAAAAAATTGCATTTTAATATATTGACAGTATGAATAGTCTTATAATATGAAAATTACACTTAAATTTCATTTACAATTGCATAAAAACATAAAATTAACCAAGTTGGAGTAAAAAAAATTGCTTTTTGCTGAAAATTATGAGAGATTGGAGAGAGAATACTAAGGAGAACATAAATAAGAAGCTATGCCATAATCATATTTTGGCAAGCACAGCTTGCTAGTTCTTTCTAGATTATTCTGTAGTTTCAATGCATTACTAATAAAAAATTTAATATGTTATTGTTTTAATTGAAGCTGAAAAGTTGATTCAAAGGTTGATTTCCATTTTATGGAAATATAAGTGATCTGTGATAATAAACACAAGCTTGAAAATGAAAAACAAAATTTGAGGATGTATACTACCTGATCAGCATACAATCACACTGATCAACAGAATATGTTATCAGATTGGGATAGAAAAATGAATACATGAGAATTTGGCCCACAAAATAAGTTGACCTTTCCCAATAGAGGATAAAAATTCTCTTCATCATGTAAACTGAGAAAGTCAAACTAATATACTGAAAAATATTATCTCCATCTCCTATAGTATACAATAAACAGTAATCATATAGGCGTAAATTTAAAACTATAGACATAAATTTAAAACATTAAAATCTCTGAAAGAAAATCTGCAAGAAAAGTGTTCACACCAATGGTTTTCACAGAGATGACTTCAAAATCACTTTCAGTAAAAGAAAATATAGAAAATTATGATACTCATCAAAGTTAAATGCCTTCTCATTAAAGAGACTTAAGTAAATTTACAAAGACAAAAATTGGGTGAAAATGTTTGCAGTGTGTTTATCTAACGAAGAATTTATACCCAGAATATAAACTCATACAATCAAAAACTACTGACAAGTCAATAGAATTTTGCCAAAGGCTTGAAAGCATTTTTATGATTAATAAGTTCAGGAAAACTTCTCAACACTAGTAGTCAATAGCAAAATGCAAAAACGTAATCAGAAGTATATTTAAATAAATATTAAACATCCAGGAAAACTAATACATATGCTTAGTGACATTATAGTATACAGGGTCATTATACATAAAAAATTGCATTTTAATATATTGACAGTATGAATAGTCTTATAATATGAAAATTACACTTAAATTTCATTTACAATTGCATAAAAACATAAAATTAACCAAGTTGGAGTAAAAAAAATTGCTTTTTGCTGAAAATTATGAGAGATTGGGAGAGAGAATACTAAGGAGAACATAAATAAGAAGCTATGCCATAATCATATTTTGGCAAGCACAGCTTGCTAGTTCTTTCTAGATTATTCTGTAGTTTCAATGCATTACTAATAAAAAATTTAATATGTTATTGTTTTAATTGAAGCTGAAAAGTTGATTCAAAGGTTGATTTCCATTTTATGGAAATATAAGTGATCTGTGATAATAAACACAAGCTTGAAAATGAAAAACAAAATTTGAGGATGTATACTACCTGATCAGCATACAATCACACTGATCAACAGAATATGTTATCAGATTGGGATAGAAAAATGAATACATGAGAATTTGGCCCACAAAATAAGTTGACCTTTCCCAATAGAGGATAAAAATTCTCTTCATCATGTAAACTGAGAAAGTCAAACTAATATACTGAAAAATATTATCTCCATCTCCTATAGTATACAATAAACAGTAATCATATAGGCGTAAATTTAAAACTATAGACATAAATTTAAAACATTAAAATCTCCGAAAGAAAATCTGCAAGAAAAGTGTTCACACCAATGGTTTTCACAGAGATGACTTCAAAATCACTTTCAGTAAAAGAAAATATAGAAAATTATGATACTCATCAAAGTTAAATGCCTTCTCATTAAAGAGACTTAAGTAAATTTACAAAGACAAAAATTGGGTGAAAATGTTTGCAGTGTGTTTATCTAACGAAGAATTTATACCCAGAATATAAACTCATACAATCAAAAACTACTGACAAGTCAATAGAATTTTGCCAAAGGCTTGAAAGCATTTTTATGATTAATAAGTTCAGGAAAAACTTCTCAACACTAGTAGTCAATAGCAAAATGCAAATTGGAATCAGTAATCAGAAGTATAAATCTTTGTGTGTGTTAGTCTCAGCTGTGTCAGATTCTTTGTGAACCCATAAACTGTAACTGTCCAGGCTCCTTGCCATTCCCTTCTCCAGGGGATCTTCCTGACCCAGGAATCAAACCCAGGTCTCCCACATTGCAGACAGATTCTTTAAATGGACTCAAATGGCCAAATTAGAAGACCAAATTTTGACAGTGAAGGTATAAAATGGCACAACCAAGTTGGAAATATATATATCTGGAAGTTTCTTACAAAGTTAAACATGCAACAACTTTATGGCATAGTATTTCTATGTCTAACTGACAGTTCAAGTGACATAATAATTTATAGTTATGAAAAATCTTATACAGTGCGTTTTCTTTTATCTCTAGAAGCCTCAAATAAGAACTATTCTGCAAGTTCCAATAAAACATGTATTTAACTGTGTATATTTATATAATGGAATAATAATAATCAGAAATTAAATAGTATACTACTATGACACACAAGAACGTAGAATAATCTCCAAAACCTTATGTAAACAAAATAAGCCATACATGTAAAATACATAATCTGTGATGGTAGAAAGGTGGTAGAAGATGTGAGTCTGTTCTAGTGGGGACAGTTGATTGGGAAAAGGAGCAATAGCTAAGTTTCTGGGAGATGAAGTGAAGTTCTGAGTCTTGATTTACATTTGCTTTACAAGTGCGTTTGTCAAAATAGCTAAGACTCTGTGCTTGAGATCTGTACTTTTCATTGTGTATAAATTTACCCCAGTACAAAAAAAAAAAAAAAGAATACATAAAATTAGAACTGGTTGAAAGGTCCTAAACCAGAAGTTTCAATAAAAATATTTTTCCTAAAATGTCCATACCATTCCTTATAAAAGCATGTATATAGTATATCTTGATGTAGGCAAATTCATCTTTGATTCATACAGTTTAACTTCTGTAATTTTCTTTGTTTGTGTCTGGATATACCTGTGTTTCTCTAGCTACAGACACTATGAGGTGGTTCCTGTACAGATTAGGGTTAAGGGTAAACATGATACAATTGAACTTATACTATTATAGTGACCTGGGCTCTATGTACACTGAAGTATACCTCATTTGGGTTGTTATAATAGGCATTAAGGTCCACTTTTTGTTGAAAGATTTCATGATAGCATAGTCATTTTATGATACAAGTACTTACTGTATGTTAGGACCAATGCTAGATACTTCATATTCATAAGTTCACTCACAACAACCCAGTAATTTAAAAGATACAAGTATTGCTATTTTCAGTAAATCAGAACTGAATGCACAGATTTTTAAGGAAAGTTTTCTTAAAATGGCACAACCAAGTTGGAAATATGTATATCTGGAAGTTTTGCAACAACTTTATGGCATAGTATTTCTATGTCTAACTGACAGTTCAAGTGACATAATAATTTATAGTTATGAAAATCTTATACAGTGCGTTTTCTTTTATCTCTAGAAGCCTCAAATAAGAACTATTCTGCAAGTTCCAATAAAACATGTATTTAACTGTGTATATTTATATAATGGAATAATAATAATCAGAAATTAAATAGTATACTACTATGACACACAAGAACGTAGAATAATCTCCAAAACCTTATGTAAACAAAATAAGCCATACATGTAAAATACATAATCTGTGATGGTAGAAAGGTGGTAGAAGATGTGAGTCTGTTCTAGTGGGGACAGTTGATTGGGAAAAGGAGCAATAGCTAAGTTTCTGGGAGATGAAGTGAAGTTCTGAGTCTTGATTTACATTTGCTTTACAAGTGCGTTTGTCAAAATAGCTAAGACTCTGTGCTTGAGATCTGTACTTTTCATTGTGTATAAATTTACCCCAGTACAAAAAAAAAAAAAAAAGAATACATAAAATTAGAACTGGTTGAAAGGTCCTAAACCAGAAGTTTCAATAAAAATATTTTTCCTAAAATGTCCATACCATTCCTTATAAAAGCATGTATATAGTATATCTTGATGTAGGCAAATTCATCTTTGATTCATACAGTTTAACTTCTGTAATTTTCTTTGTTTGTGTCTGGATATACCTGTGTTTCTCTAGCTACAGACACTATGAGGTGGTTCCTGTACAGATTAGGGTTAAGGGTAAACATGATACAATTGAACTTATACTATTATAGTGACCTGGGCTCTATGTACACTGAAGTATACCTCATTTGGGTTGTTATAATAGGCATTAAGGTCCACTTTTTGTTGAAAGATTTCATGATAGCATAGTCATTTTATGATACAAGTACTTACTGTATGTTAGGACCAATGCTAGATACTTCATATTCATAAGTTCACTCACAACAACCCAGTAATTTAAAAGATACAAGTATTGCTATTTTCAGTAAATCAGAACTGAACTTAAAACTTCAATTTATATCATTAGCTATAAAGTGTCTATATTTATTATTGATTAAAAGCAATTTAGTAAATAACATGAGTTCCTGAATTTGACCAATGTCTTAAGCAATACTCAAAGTTTCAGTCATAATAGCTCTGAAGCTTGTCTTGACTGATGGTGAGAGCATCACTATTATTCACTGATGTTAGAATACAAATAACAAACAAAAACATTGAAACCTGTTTTGACTTTCTAGTGACGATGGATTTCTCTTGAATATAGCTAGCCAGACAATTCCTAATAAGAGAGCACATTTTTATCCAGAAGTTAAAAAATATCGGGCTTCCCCTGGTGGTCCAGTGGGTAAGGACACCGCCTTGCAGTGCAAGGGGCGCCGGTTCGAGCCCTGGCCTGGGAAGATCCCACGTGCCGCGGAGCGGCTGGACCGATGTGTCCAATTACCGAGCCGGAGCTCTGGAGCGCATGCGCCCAGAGCCGGCGCTCTGCAACGACAGAGGCCACCGCGATGGGAGGCCCATAGGAGCCAAAGAACAAAGACGGATGAAAATAGACAAATGAAAGACCAGTGGAAGTGGCCTGTCCACCCCCCTCCCTCCCCAACCCGACCCCCGCCAAAATAAATAAATGTTTAAAAAAAAAAAAAATATCAACAACAATTTTAAGTAAACATCTAATACTTTCCCATGGCATATTCTTCTAATATATAAGACTGAATATTGTAATCTCAGCATCACAATAAATTACCCAACTGTGGTGAAACTGGAAAAATGTATCATAATTTACAATGTATCCAATTTAAGAAGCTGAAAATACCTGAAGTTGAGAAATAGCCTGAGAATGATGGTTGGCAAATCTTATCCAGATTTTTCTGAATTAGCTATTGCTAAACATAAGAACTGAACAATGAAAAATATCCCTTAGCTACAATCAGCATTATCTTTCTTGTAGGTGAGATAAGAACATAGGAAACCATATGAAGAATTATGCTTTGTTTACTGGTCTGATGAATAAAAATAAGTGATATGAAACTCCATTCTGGCACCTACTAGCATGCAGTCTTAAAAGGTGCCATAACTCTATACTCTTTCATAATTTTCAGTAAGTGATATATACTTTGTCTTATCCATTTCCTGTAAATTGCATAGTAAGATGGTATTGCACATTAGATCTCAGTTTATTAACCCATGTTTCCCATCTCTGCTTGGAATATAAGTTTTATGAGAGTGATGATAATATATGCCTCTGAGCTTTAATAAAAGATACTTTTAAGTCAAAATGCCCAGCATGCCTGTCACCTTCCTTGTTTTGAAGAATTCATATTTGTGTGAATGTTGGAAAAGGAAAAATACATTTTTTCAGAAAGAAGCTGAGAGGAACATATTATATCCTTATCCTTTGGCAGCAAAGGTAAAAACATGTTATCTAGGTTTGTTTAATTCACCAAGGATTTTGAATCTTCAACTCAAGATCAAGGGAGAGTGAAATTAGAGTCTCAGTGGTGATAGTGTGGGGAGCATCATGCTGTCCTTGTAAGTGTGTGCTTGTTAAGATAGAAACAAGGGTCTTGTTAGAAACAGCACTATGTGCATGCCTAAGTTTAGTTCTCCAATTATGTCATTTAACAAGTACGTTCAAGACTGGCTGAATGACTGGAACATATATTGTATAATCACTCTTGACACAATTTTAAGTCATGGAGGCAGTCATTCCTTTAAAATTCTACATACTAATGACCATGTCCTTGAAATATAGAAAAAATAAGGCCTGGTCCTTTTGGCAAAGCAAACACAGTATGTGGTAAGCTGATAGAACACCAAGAGAAAACTAACAACACACAAACCAAAGACAGATACAATTAGAAAATGCTTCTAATGCCTGACACTGAGGATATGTCTCTAGACGGGAATTGTCTAGCCTGAGAATGATGGTTGGCAAATCTTATCCAGATTTTTCTGAATTAGCTATTGCTAAACATAAGAACTGAACAATGAAAAATATCCCTTAGCTACAATCAGCATTATCTTTCTTGTAGGTGAGATAAGAACATAGGAAACCATATGAAGAATTATGCTTTGTTTACTGGTCTGATGAATAAAAATAAGTGATATGAAACTCCATTCTGGCACCTACTAGCATGCAGTCTTAAAAGGTGCCATAACTCTATACTCTTTCATAATTTTCAGTAAGTGATATATACTTTGTCTTATCCATTTCCTGTAAATTGCATAGTAAGATGGTATTGCACATTAGATCTCAGTTTATTAACCCATGTTTCCCATCTCTGCTTGGAATATAAGTTTTATGAGAGTGATGATAATATATGCCTCTGAGCTTTAATAAAAGATACTTTTAAGTCAAAATGCCCAGCATGCCTGTCACCTTCCTTGTTTTGAAGAATTCATATTTGTGTGAATGTTGGAAAAGGAAAAATACATTTTTTCAGAAAGAAGCTGAGAGGAACATATTATATCCTTATCCTTTGGCAGCAAAGGTAAAAACATGTTATCTAGGTTTGTTTAATTCACCAAGGATTTTGAATCTTCAACTCAAGATCAAGGGAGAGTGAAATTAGAGTCTCAGTGGTGATAGTGTGGGGAGCATCATGCTGTCCTTGTAAGTGTGTGCTTGTTAAGATAGAAACAAGGGTCTTGTTAGAAACAGCACTATGTGCATGCCTAAGTTTAGTTCTCCAATTATGTCATTTAACAAGTACGTTCAAGACTGGCTGAATGACTGGAACATATATTGTATAATCACTCTTGACACAATTTTAAGTCATGGAGGCAGTCATTCCTTTAAAATTCTACATACTAATGACCATGTCCTTGAAATATAGAAAAAATAAGGCCTGGTCCTTTTGGCAAAGCAAACACAGTATGTGGTAAGCTGATAGAACACCAAGAGAAAACTAACAACACACAAACCAAAGACAGATACAATTAGAAAATGCTTCTAATGCCTGACACTGAGGATATGTCTCTAGACGGGGAATTGTCTACTGATGTGGTTGTCTGCCTATTAATGAAGGAAAAATGAGTAGAGTGAGTCTGTTTCTGAAGAAGCTAGCAAAAGAATCAGAGTATCATAGATTCTAAATATAATGAGAAAAGCACAAGTGGTAGTGCTGAAATAGTGTGACTTTAAGTACAAATCAGTCCTAGAACATACAAAGTACACTAACTATCATGAACTATCTAAGAACTAAGGATATCTTATCTTCTAAATTCATTAGGCTTTGAATGATTAGCCAGCTTTAAATTTCAGAGCATCTTTATACACCTTGAATATGTTCTCCAGAATAAAGGGAATTGTATATGAAATCCCTACCCCACAGTTTTACCTGATATATCAATAAGTGTTTATTAATTTAAATGAAAAGGATGTCTTTTTTATTTCAAAGTATCTTTCCTTAGAGGGAGAATATGTGAAGATGGTATCAGGAAATACAAATGCACTGAGTAAGAGTCAAAGTTTTGCAAGATATAAGTAAGTCATGGTTCTGTTTTGAAGAAAACCACATGAGCAATGGAAGCTCATATTTTTGAAGAAAATATAATTAGATTTGAAAGTATTTGTGGAAAGCATACAGACCAAATCTGGTAAATATAGTGAAGGAATGAGGAAAGTCACATCAAATTTGTATCTAATTGAGTAAAATAAGAGTTTAGCATATACATCTTTGAAAAGCTCTCAAGACATCTTAATAATTTTGACAGTACCATCTCCTAAAATATCAATCATCTAAACACTGAATTAAGATGTCTCTTATCATTTATGTTAATAACTCAACTGAGTTACCAAATAATATTTTATTGGAAGTGACACCAGTAAATCTCAGGACCAGCATTAAAAGATGTCAATATGTTTCAGAGATAATGAAATTTCATTGACACAATTTTAAGTCATGGAGGCAGTCATTCCTTTAAAATTCTACATACTAATGACCATGTCCTTGAAATATAGAAAAAATAAGGCCTGGTCCTTTTGGCAAAGCAAACACAGTATGTGGTAAGCTGATAGAACACCAAGAGAAAACTAACAACACACAAACCAAAGACAGATACAATTAGAAAATGCTTCTAATGCCTGACACTGAGGATATGTCTCTAGACGGGGAATTGTCTACTGATGTGGTTGTCTGCCTATTAATGAAGGAAAAATGAGTAGAGTGAGTCTGTTTCTGAAGAAGCTAGCAAAAGAATCAGAGTATCATAGATTCTAAATATAATGAGAAAAGCACAAGTGGTAGTGCTGAAATAGTGTGACTTTAAGTACAAATCAGTCCTAGAACATACAAAGTACACTAACTATCATGAACTATCTAAGAACTAAGGATATCTTATCTTCTAAATTCATTAGGCTTTGAATGATTAGCCAGCTTTAAATTTCAGAGCATCTTTATACACCTTGAATATGTTCTCCAGAATAAAGGGAATTGTATATGAAATCCCTACCCCACAGTTTTACCTGATATATCAATAAGTGTTTATTAATTTAAATGAAAAGGATGTCTTTTTTATTTCAAAGTATCTTTCCTTAGAGGGAGAATATGTGAAGATGGTATCAGGAAATACAAATGCACTGAGTAAGAGTCAAAGTTTTGCAAGATATAAGTAAGTCATGGTTCTGTTTTGAAGAAAACCACATGAGCAATGGAAGCTCATATTTTTGAAGAAAATATAATTAGATTTGAAAGTATTTGTGGAAAGCATACAGACCAAATCTGGTAAATATAGTGAAGGAATGAGGAAAGTCACATCAAATTTGTATCTAATTGAGTAAAATAAGAGTTTAGCATATACATCTTTGAAAAGCTCTCAAGACATCTTAATAATTTTGACAGTACCATCTCCTAAAATATCAATCATCTAAACACTGAATTAAGATGTCTCTTATCATTTATGTTAATAACTCAACTGAGTTACCAAATAATATTTTATTGGAAGTGACACCAGTAAATCTCAGGACCAGCATTAAAAGATGTCAATATGTTTCAGAGATAATGAAAACTTTTCTGACTGCCAAATGTCTCTCACTGTGATTCTTATGCTTTTTGTATTATGGTGAAGTTCCCTAGCTAGCTGTGCAACCCCTGTGTGTTAATGCATGATACACAAATTCACCACAATTATTCTCCTATCAGTATGACTAAATTATGTTTCTTGCCTTTACCTGAATCCTGCAAAAACATTTACAACAATATATGATATTAAGATATTTTAAAGTCAGAGTTATAGAACTAAAGTATCAACCATTTGCTAGGAGATGTTATACTTGAAATTATAATGTTTCAGAACAGAGTTGTGGTGCATAATGTACATGGCAGTGGAGAGACTTATTCATTTTATTGCATTTGAAAGAATAAAACCATTTAGCAACGTTCCTAAATTTTGATGTTTATAACAAACACTTTAGTAACTACTATTTAAGCAATATTTTTTTTTAACTACATGAAAATATGTCAATAACCATTTATACATTTGATTTTGAGCTGTTCACAACTCCTAATTCTTTTTTGTTTAGTAGAACATGATTTTAGTTTTTTATATACTTGAATCAATTTGATTTGCTTGGAGAAACTTGATGTCTACAAATATTTTCACTCTGTTTTTCTGATGGCCCTTTGAACATAATTTATGATGTTTAAAAATAAAAATCCATAACTATTTCAAAATAATTATTTCTAGAATCATTTTAAGAGTCAAAAGAATTACATGTTATATTTTAATGATTTTTAATATATTCAGGAATAAGTATCATATAGTCTTGATATTTGCTCAGTTATTTAAAGATCCTGATATAGAATTTATTTTAAGAGGTCACCTTTTATATACAAGGTTCTATTTTCACAAATTAGCAAATAGCCCATTCAAGAAATTCATTCTTTCTTTAGCTACTCTGGTTCTACTAAACAAAAAAATTCAAAACAAAACCAAAAAGCACCAGAAGACTGATTTCATTCTCTCCTGTTGAGGAAACTCATGGATGTTTGTACTCATTTTCACAAAAAAATTCACTTGTTTCTTCCCTAAAATATCATTCTTGTGTCTTCACCAAACTTCTGTGTCTCCAGTGTATGTACCAGTTGGATGTGAAGTTGAATAGAAACATTCTATGGCCTTAATGAATCAGTTCAAGACATAGACATGTAATACAAGAAAAAAAAATGGAATGAGTTGAGTAAATACAGTACTATGTAAAACAAGTTTGATTACAAAGTAAACATTATTAATTATGCTCTGAGGATTAAGATAATGCTTCACTGAGGAGGTTATTTGAATAAGACCTTGAGGGGTGAGTAGGATTTAACCAGACAGAATACAATGGGGCACCCTAGAAGGGAGGAACTCACATTGCAAAAGTTTATACTTGAGAAACAGCAAAAATCACTATAACACATCATCACGGATGTGAACAGTTTACGCTACTGGATTTTGTTTATTTAAGGGTCTTATTATTTAGCATTTATAAAATCTCCTTAACTTAGTTAACTAACTCTATATGATTGGTATTGTCTTAGGACATACTTGAGAGAGATAATTTATAAATATGTATATTACATGTAGACAAACACCTGTCAGAAAACTGTTTGCTAAAACATTAAAAATGTATGTGCATTTGATACTATAGCTTCCAGGAATAATTCTTATATAGCTTACTAACCAAAAAATTGGGAAGACTGAGAAAAGGCAAAGCCCACTACTAGGAAGGGAGAAAAGGACAAGAAAGAAAAATAAAGGAAAAGACAAAGAGTGAATTTTGCAGAGAGGCAAATTCTGGGTTGAGAGAATATATATTTCTAACAACTTGAATCATATTGAAATTGTGTTAATCACAAAACTGACTGAGTTGAACTTGTTAAATCAGAAGTATACATTTCTGGAGAAAAGGCAGATAGGATAGCCTCAGGTATTTTGGTTTGGTTTGTTTTTTCTAAGGTTGTATTATTCCAAAAGTCCTGTTTCAAAACTAAAACATACATATGGTGTACAAGCTTTTGTTGTTTATGATTCCCAAGAAAGTTTGAGAAAATCTCTAAAAGAAAAAAGAGACAAACTGGTCAGAGTGTTTGTTTTCACCCTTAAACACTCCGTTCTTGATTCCTTGCCTCTATGTCTGCAAAACAAAACCAAAAAGCACCAGAAGACTGATTTCATTCTCTCCTGTTGAGGAAACTCATGGATGTTTGTACTCATTTTCACAAAAAAATTCACTTGTTTCTTCCCTAAAATATCATTCTTGTGTCTTCACCAAACTTCTGTGTCTCCAGTGTATGTACCAGTTGGATGTGAAGTTGAATAGAAACATTCTATGGCCTTAATGAATCAGTTCAAGACATAGACATGTAATACAAGAAAAAAAAATGGAATGAGTTGAGTAAATACAGTACTATGTAAAACAAGTTTGATTACAAAGTAAACATTATTAATTATGCTCTGAGGATTAAGATAATGCTTCACTGAGGAGGTTATTTGAATAAGACCTTGAGTTGTGAGTAGGATTTAACCAGACAGAATACAATGGGGCACCCTAGAAGGGAGGAACTCACATTGCAAAAGTTTATACTTGAGAAACAGCAAAAATCACTATAACACATCATCACGGATGTGAACAGTTTACGCTACTGGATTTTGTTTATTTAAGGGTCTTATTATTTAGCATTTATAAAATCTCCTTAACTTAGTTAACTAACTCTATATGATTGGTATTGTCTTAGGACATACTTGAGAGAGATAATTTATAAATATGTATATTACATGTAGACAAACACCTGTCAGAAAACTGTTTGCTAAAACTTTAAAAAATGTATGTGCATTTGATACTATAGCTTCCAGGAATAATTCTTATATAGCTTACTAACCAAAAAATTGGGAAGACTGAGAAAAGGCAAAGCCCACTACTAGGAAGGGAGAAAAGGACAAGAAAGAAAAATAAAGGAAAAGACAAAGAGTGAATTTTGCAGAGAGGCAAATTCTGGGTTGAGAGAATATATATTTCTAACAACTTGAATCATATTGAAATTGTGTTAATCACAAAACTGACTGAGTTGAACTTGTTAAATCAGAAGTATACATTTCTGGAGAAAAGGCAGATAGGATAGCCTCAGGTATTTTGGTTTGGTTTGTTTTTTCTAAGGTTGTATTATTCCAAAAGTCCTGTTTCAAAACTAAAACATACATATGGTGTACAAGCTTTTGTTGTTTATGATTCCCAAGAAAGTTTGAGAAAATCTCTAAAAGAAAAAAAAGAGACAAACTGGTCAGAGTGTTTGTTTTCACCCTTAAACACTCCGTTCTTGATTCCTTGCCTCTTATGTCTGCTAGTGGCTCAAGACTGAGTTCTGAGTGGCTCCTCTCACTGCTCAACTCCTGTTAATAGTAACTGGGGGAAGAATCATGCTGCATGTTAAAGGCAAGTGTTGTAAACTTGAGTCCTCACTGAGCATTTCCTTAAGCTTCAAATATCCCATTTCTAAAGATAAAATGTCAGCAGATTTTACCTCATAGGACTGAGAACTAGATATGGTAATGCAAGTGCAAATTATGTACACACAGTAAGGACTCAACATTAGCAAATATCATCTACTTATTGTATTATTATCTTTAGCATTATTCATCACCCCTTAATATGCTTAGGTTATATTTTCGATATATATCTGTGTGTGTGTGAGTGTGTAATATCAACTTAAAAATATGTAGAACTGAAAAGTTGAAAGTTATATTTTATTTGGTGGAAATTTTTAGGACTTCAAGCCTGGGAGGCAGTATCTCTGAGTGAACTATTCCAACCAGGCCAGTGGGGGTGAAGCTGGGACACATAAGAGTTTTGCGATAAAAGGCAGATAGCCAAGAATGTGAAAAGATGGTTGTTAATTAAAGAAAACCAGTTGTCTCAAGTTAAGGAATTTAGCACTTTCCTATGTATGGAGAGTCTTGGCTCACTGAAATGATTCCCTTGATATGTACCTCCATGCCCTGGGGCCAGTATTCTGTATTTTCACATCTTGAATCTCATCAGGGCTCATGGAGAGAGTGCCTACAGTCTGATGGCTACTAGATGGTGGGTATTCTTTCCTTCCCGAGTTCTCTCAAGGCAGGTGGTGGCTGCAATTTCTGATGACTGTGGCATCCTTTACTAATATGGTCAGAAATATTCCATTTCTCAATATATCTGTGTGTGTATATATATATACACACATATATATATATATGTTTATTTATATGTATATTGGTATATATATATATATACATACATACATACATATATATATATATATATATATATATATATATTTCTTGCACATGACTTTTGACCATGCTAGCATATGCACTAAAGACTCTTGAAGGAAGAAAGAATTGGTAGTGAGCAAGAAGTGCAAAGGTTTCCCAGGTGGTGCTAGTGGTAAAAAACCCACCTGCCAATGCAGGAGACATGAGGCAAGGGTTTGATCCCTGAGTTGGGAAGGTTCCCTAGAGGAAGACATGGGAACCCACTTTAGTATTCTTGCCTGGAGAATCCCATGGACAGGAGTCTGGTGGGCTATAGTTCTAAGGATCACAAAGAGTAGGACATAACTGAAGTGACAGCATGCACACATGCAAGGAGTGCAAAGTCACTCAACTTTTCATCTGTTTCCCATCATTAGAGAAAAGGAAAAGTCATTCAGTATGAAATATACATTTATGTTGCATAGAACAGATGTACAGGAGTGAAATACCATTGGATCCAATAATAGCTATGCGTGATTTTAGTGCCATAATGAAAAATGTAACCCATATTTATCCTACTCAAAACAATAACATTAATGACTTCTGCCACATTTCTTAGCTAACCACAAACTTTATTCTCTGTTCACTTGAATTATTACAGTCTCAAAACTTTTCCCCCTTTCTTCGTGATATTGGCTGCTGGATCATCATCATCATTATCAGTTTCCAAAGCACTTTTGAGAGATTTATGTTTCTGAAAGTTTGTGAGAAAGGAGTAGAATCATTTTGCAGGTGAATGAAATTAAGACATTGGCACATTAAATAACAATGAGGTTTCACAGCTGTGGCTTCTGATAAATTGTATAAATTCTGGTTGATTTTTTAAATCCCACATTGATATTGCTGTGTTGATCATTTTCTCGGCAGCATGAGTCTCCAGAGCACTATGATGCGGTTTTATTTCCTTTCTTCAACCACTTGTGAAAGCTTTGGCTAACTCCACACTGCTTGTGGATCGCTTTCAGCTCACACTCAGGGACATATCATTAACTTCTATTGTATTTGGCTATATTAAAGTCAACACCTGCACCTTGTTGAGCAAGTCACCTGCAGTGTAGAATAAATTTAAATGATTAAAAGTTGTGTATGTTTCACTCCACATTGTCTTTGCATTTTCATCTTCCTAAAGTCTCCATCACTTTTTGTCTTAGCATCATTGATGTTGATGTGCCTAGTCACTCAGTCATGTCAGACTCTGCAACCTCGTGGATTGCAGCCCATCAGGCTCCTCTGTTCATGGCAATTCTCCAGGCAAGAATACTGGAGTGGGTTGCCATGCCCTCCTCCGGATTTCCCTTAGTGGTAAAAACCCACCTGCCAATGCAAGACATGGGAACCCAACCTTTAGTATTCTTGCCTGGAGAATCCCATGGACAGGAGTCTGGTGGGCTATAGTTCTAAGGATCACAAAGAGTAGGACATAACTGAAGTGACAGCATGCACACATGCAAGGAGTGCAAAGTCACTCAACTTTTCATCTGTTTCCCATCATTAGAGAAAAGGAAAAGTCATTCAGTATGAAATATACATTTATGTTGCATAGAACAGATGTACAGGAGTGAAATACCATTGGATCCAATAATAGCTATGCGTGATTTTAGTGCCATAATGAAAAATGTAACCCATATTTATCCTACTCAAAACAATAACATTAATGACTTCTGCCACATTTCTTAGCTAACCACAAACTTTATTCTCTGTTCACTTGAATTATTACAGTCTCAAAACTTTTCCCCCTTTCTTCGTGATATTGGCTGCTGGATCATCATCATCATTATCAGTTTCCAAAGCACTTTTGAGAGATTTATGTTTCTGAAAGTTTGTGAGAAAGGAGTAGAATCATTTTGCAGGTGAATGAAATTAAGACATTGGCACATTAAATAACAATGAGGTTTCACAGCTGTGGCTTCTGATAAATTGTATAAATTCTGGTTGATTTTTTAAATCCCACATTGATATTGCTGTGTTGATCATTTTCTCGGCAGCATGAGTCTCCAGAGCACTATGATGCGGTTTTATTTCCTTTCTTCAACCACTTGTGAAAGCTTTGGCTAACTCCACACTGCTTGTGGATCGCTTTCAGCTCACACTCAGGGACATATCATTAACTTCTATTGTATTTGGCTATATTAAAGTCAACACCTGCACCTTGTTGAGCAAGTCACCTGCAGTGTAGAATAAATTTAAATGATTAAAAGTTGTGTATGTTTCATTCCACATTGTCTTTGCATTTTCATCTTCCTAAAGTCTCCATCACTTTTTGTCTTAGCATCATTGATGTTGATGTGCCTAGTCACTCAGTCATGTCAGACTCTGCAACCTCGTGGATTGCAGCCCATCAGGCTCCTCTGTTCATGGCAATTCTCCAGGCAAGAATACTGGAGTGGGTTGCCATGCCCTCCTCCGGATAATCTGCCTGACCCAGGGATCTAACCCAGGTCTCCTGCATTGCAGGCAGATTCTTTACCCTCTGAGCCACCAGGGAAGCATCACTGATACTTTAGAGTAATATATGCAGGAAACTTCTCTGTTTTAATGATTTGTACATCTATTCAATTCATTGATATGAATTCAGTATCCAATATGGATCAGAGGTTTTGTGTTTCAAATCTTGGGAGATAAGCAATAGGAATCTCTTTTACACATGAATAAACTGAAGTTGATAGACATAGAATGCTTTGATTGGGGCCAGGTAGGCACAAAGCAGTGAAGTTAGTTCTGTTTGAATTCCAATCTCATGATCTGTCCTTTAGAAGTAAATTTAGTAATTGGAATACCATTCTATGTTTCCATTTGCAGAAGTGCTTGAAGTTGTTGCTCATCACAAATGCATTAATATTTCTGTTGCATGGAATTATTTTTATTTTGTAGCCTGAAGAGGGAAATTGAAATGTAACTGAAGAGATTTGGGTCTGTGCCCGTTGGCACTCTATGATCAAATAACTTGAGCAACTCACTTTGGTTGACTTGTATTTCATTTATCTGTAAATAGGGACTCAATTACAATTAGATCTCAATTTTAATGATTGAGTAAATAACATACAAAAACATACTGTGAACGGTAAAGTTATCTATAGTTTTAAGGTATTTAAGTGATACTCAGTCAACTGTTTTTTTTTTTTTTTAAATCAGAATTTCAAAAATAAGATTCAACAAAAATAAATACACAGATAAGTTTAACGTATTTTTTAATCTTTTTATTTTATATCAGAGTGTAGCCGGTTAAAAGTGTCGTTAGTAGTTCCAGGTGGACTGCAAAGGGACTCAGCCATGTATCCATGCATCTACTTTCCCCTCAAACTCCCCTTCCCTCCAGGTTGCCACATAACATTCTTTAGCTAATTTCTCTTGACTAAGTGCTATGTTTCTTGCCTCTCCCCAGTCAAGAGAACTATGAATATTGTTAAAATCTCGGTGGAGAAACAATTTTTTAAAACTGTCACAGTTTATGAAACTGTTCTCTTCACTGTTTGCACTTCCATTACCAGAATTCATTCTCTTCCTAAAGTTTTATGTTTTAATTTTATTTGTTTGTTTATTTTTGGCTGTTCTGGGTTTTCACTGCTGCTGCAGGCCCTTCTCTAGTTGTAGGGAGTGAAGGCTAGTCTCTAGTTGAGGTGAGCAGGCTTCTTGTTGTGGTGACTTCTCTTATTGCAGAACTCAGGCTCTAGGACACATAGGCTTCAGTAGTTGTGGCACATGGGCTCCACAGTTGTAGCTCTGAGGCTCTAGAACACCGGCTCAACAATTGTGGCTCAGGGGTTTAGTTGCTCTGCAGCATGTGGGATCTTTCAGGATCAGGGATCAAACCCATGTGTCTTGCCAGTCCAGTCACTGTGTCCCCACCCGGTTCCACTGAAACTGCCATATTTTGCTAATGCTCGCTATTGGTTGATCTCTTTTTACATTTTAGATTGGCATCATTGTTGCCACTCTTACCCTTTGGAAAACTCTCCTCTCTTTGGTTTCCCTGTTGCTCTTTCTTGGGTTTATCTTTCTGGTCATTCCGTTTTTATTTCTGCATATACTTGTTACTGTTTAAATATGGAGGTTCCCCAGATGCTCATCCAGTGCTCTTAAGAGTCTTTCCTAGTAGGCTGTTTATTCAAGTGATATTAGTTCTCACAGGAATAGAGTATCCACCCAACTCCTTAGACATCTCAACTTTGAAATCCTCTTTTCCTTTCCCTTCTGCCATCCAAAGGAACTGTGGTTCTGTATGCCCTTCCTCTGCCATGTCTAATCACACCCAACTCTATACCTATCCAAGTTGGAACAAACTCCTCTCGCTTAACAGAATTGAGACTGAGAAGTGAGGGGCAACCATTTAGTTTTGTGGATAACCGGAACAGTAACAGGAGAATGGAGAGGCAGAAGAAGCTGGTGAACAAGGCCAGAAGCAGTTTAGCTGATGCCAAGAGAAAAATGAAAATGAGATACATAAATATAGATAGTGTTTCTTGGGTTTCTTATATTTCTTCAAGTCTTGATTTTTATGACACATTTTTTTTTAATTATTCACTTTATTTTCTTTTTCTTTTTTTTTTAAATTTTATTTATTTATCTTTTGGAGGGTGGTGTGGGGAGGGAGGGGGATGGGCTGGCCACTTCTACTGGTCTTTCATTTTTCCATTTTCATCCGTCTTTGTTCTTTGGCTCCTGTGGGCCTCCCATCGCAGTGGCCACTGTCGTCGCAGAGCACCGGCTCTGGGCGTATGCACGCCAGAGCTCTGGCTCAGTAATTGGACACATTGGTCCAGCCACTCCGTGGCACGTGGGATCTTCCCAGTCCAGAGATCAAACCGGCGCCCCTTGCACTGCAAGGCGGTGTTTTTACCCACTGAACCACCAGGGGAAGCCCTCACTTTATTTTCTTAAACAACAGTGTTTATATTAATTGCAGCTTGTCAATCTTAGCTAATAATTTAATGTGTTCCTCTAAAATCAGTGTGCTTTTAAAAAAGAAATGTATGCTTATAACCTGAATTAAAGGATGTTACGAAAGGAAATAAAAAAATTCTCAAACTTACTATGTCCATTACATTTCTCTCATCTTATTCTTTATTTTCTCTCTGTAACTACCACACATGCAAAATTAAAACTTCTGCCAAATCTTCTGTACTTTTCACTTCAAAAAATTAGGCAATTAGTCACAAAGAGTCTTTCATAGAGTAAACACTCAACAAAAGTTAGTTATTACCATTCTTATCATTGTGGACTACATGTTGTTATACACAAGGTTATTAAACTTAAAGTGAACTAGATGAGACGATTACTAGTTTTTCAGAAGTATACTCATTGTTCTACTGGATGGGAGAAATTTTATCTGAATAAGCCAACAGAGAAAATGTTCTTCCATCCAACAGTAGAAAAAAATTCAATTTTCATGTTAAGATGGTGGTTAGATTGTGTTCAGAAAAGGTCAGAGAGAGATCGTAATGCTGAAGAGCTACGTTAAGAGAAAAAGAATCCATTCCTAGGATTAATAGCAGCTTGATGCATGAGTCTTGCAAATGATGCCCATAGAGACATATTGTCTCATATTTAAAATTTATAAAGACTGTACTTAAAGTGAACTTACTGCAGGATCAAACAAGAACAGCAGAATTTAGTATTTTCTGAAATTTGTAGAAGAAAAACTTCATGTATCTGACCTCTGCCCTTGAGTCATCACATCACATAGTAATGGACAGGTAGGCTATTTCGGATGAATTCACCTAAAATAGGGTTCCTGTGCATGGTATCAGAAGCTAATATGAGTAGAGGTGACGTCTCAACAAGATAGGTACCAGTATTAGTACTTGAACTATTTAGTAGCCATAGTACTTAGAATTTAGTACTTCTAATACCATAATATTTAGTACTAAAACTGTTAGTAAACAATTAGCATACTAACATAGGCCAGGAAAGAGCTTTATATAATTAGCCTGCTTAGTTATATCTCTATATAGCTACATATCTATTTATTTTTCTAGTCCTTCCTTATTACAGAATAATTTTAAGGCACCTCGGACTAAGCAAAAAAACTATTTTAAGGTTTTCACACATTTATCATAATGAGAAACTCATTATGAATCATGTAATATTTATTGTATATATTATATATGTAAGCATTCCTATGCTATGTGTACGTTACATTATTTTATTTTTTTAAATTTTTTTAAAAAACATTTCTTTATTTATTTGAGGGGGTTGGGGAGGGAGTGGGGCGGGCGGGCCACTTCTATTGGTCTTTCATTTCTCTATTTGCATCCGTCTTTGTTCTTTGGCTCCTGTGGGCCTCCCATCGCGGTGGCCTCTGTTGTTGCAGAGCACCAGCTCTGGGAGTATGCGCTCCAGAGCTCCGGCTCGGTAATTGGACACATAGGTCCAGCCGCTCCGCGACACGTGGAATCTTCCCAGGCCAGGGATCGAACTGGCGCCCCTTGCACTGCAAGGCGGTATCCTTACCCACTGTACCACCAAGGAAGCCCAACATTATTTTTATATAAAATACATTTCTCAATGCTTTTTGACTGATTGATGAGTATCTATGTTATGATGTTCTCTGGCTATTAACATTGATTATAACTTATAACCAAAACTGAACTGAATGGACCATGTGGGAATAGCCATAGTATAGAAGTGTTCTCTCCTCAGTATTATAATTTAGGTTATGTGCAATTGTTTCTACTACTCATTTTGAGTTACGATAATTTGTTAATGGAATAAAAGCTCCTAGAACTCTTTGTGAAATTTTAGATAACAGACGAAACTATTGGATGGCAGACTTTGAAGCCAGTTTTAAAAACAGTTACTTAAAAAAACTGGATTAAACATTTTGAAGTGTTTTCAGCTAAAAGCTTCTAAAACTTTGCTTTCCAATGAATATTTATTAAATACCTATATTACATCAACTTGTAAGAGCATTTTTGCTGTTTTCATCTTAATTTACAATAATTCTCTAGAAAACTATTATGAAGTTGGTTAGCTGCTTAGAAATCTGATGATGCTGGGGGAGTTTACTGAGAGTAATGACCGCTGGTTGACCCAGGGGCTGGCTCAGGGCAGCTGGAGTCTTCTCAGTACCCTCCCCTCTCCTATACTAGCAGCTGTTTTTAGGACAGAGTCATGAGGGAATAATTGTTATTGAGACCATCTGGATTGAATACCTGGCTGGCCTGTGAAGGCCTCTATATAAGATTTTAATCTTCTGAAGGACAGGTACGGAGATTTACTCACCCTGCTGCATATCACAAACATGCTTTGTGAATTTCCTTGCTTATTCCACCACCTATCAACGAGAGTGGTCTGCCTATGTCTTAGGTCTCTCCTTGCCCTCCTTGTATGGGGAGCTTGTTTTGTATTTTACCCTAAGGAAATTCAGAAGTTGCCAAGTAACAAATGAGTAGTACTGAGGATAAAAAAGAGGTGTGGGTGTGTGTGTGTGTGTGTGTGTGTGTGTGTGCGCGCGCGCTAAGTCTCTTCAGTCATGTCTGACTCTGTGCTACCCCATGGACTGTAACTCACCAGGCTCCTCCGTCCATGGGATTTCTGAGGCAAAAATACTAGAATGAGTTGCTGTGCCCTCCTCCAGAACTAGGGATCGAATCCAGGTCTCTTATGTCTCCTTCACTGACAACTGGATTCTTTACCACTAGCACCAACTGGGGAGTCCAAATGAGAGATATGGATACCTCATTCTAAGTTTCTATTTTTTGTCTATATTAAAAAATTCTTTATACATATTTATCATTTATGTCTTTATCTACAATATCAGTAACCAAGAATAATGCCATATATGCTCTATATATTCAATCTTACTGTAGGAATATACTCTGAAAAGAATAGTATTCTAGATTTATATTGGTAGTGAGAAAAATATTTGTCTATATGCATATACATGAGTATTCTTATAAAAATATGAACATTAATATTCTAAGAATGTGCAAGATTAGTATATTTTCTGAATTTTGTTGGTCTTTTCTCGTTTATGTTACAGATAAGGCTTTAGCTGTGTGACGTCACTTTAACCACACCATGCAGTTATCAGGATTATAGATTAAATAAGTGCTCATTTCATCCTAATAAGCTTTTAAGCAGTAATAATGCCCTGGGGAGAAAATAATGCTTTCTCAAAGTATCAACTTTGTTGTTTATCTTTCTAGCTATGGGTGAGGAATAGATTATTTTAACTTCTAGTATGCTGATTTGAGTCTTCTTCAAATTATAAAATTCAGTAAGAGCTCTGACCTCCATCATAGTTAACATGTGCCACATCCTTGTTTCAGAGATAACTTTTGTACAGAAAGTGCTAAGTGCTTAGTTAAACATGGTGACCACAAAGTTTGTTGGGGCAAAACTGAACAGGATTTAGAACTTTAGAAGTACAACTTAGTTTTATGATTTTTTTTACAGACTCCAAGAATCCAACCTCTAGCTTACCTGTTTGCTTGGAATCTCTAATATGCTATAATCAGTTCATAAACTCATTCATTTTATTTTGTTCAATCCATGTTCATTAAATACTTGCATTAAACTAAGTATCATATTAAGTGTTGGGACAATACAGCCTCTATGGGAGACAGTATAGAGATTTCTTAAAAAACTAAAAATAGAAGCATCATACGACCCAGCAATCCCACTCTTAGGCTTATACCCTGATGAAATCAAATCCGAAAGAAGTACCTTTACCCCAATGTTCATTGCAGCTCTATATACGATAGCTAGAACATGGAAGCAACCTAGATGCCCATCAACGAATGAATGGATCCAAAAGCTCTGGGACATATATACAATGGAATACTACATAGCTGTAAAAAGAAATGCAGAAGAATCAGCCCTAATGAGGTGGCTGGCTCTAGAACCTATCATAAAATGTGAAGTCAGTCAGAAAGAGAAGGACAAGTGCAATATACTAACACATATATATGAAATCTAGTAGGATGGTGATGATGGCACATGCAGTGAAGCGACAGAAAGACAGACATGGACAGTGGACATATGGACATTGTGGGGAAGGAACAGTGGGTGAGAGGCATAAGGGAAGTAGCATGAAAGCCTGTACTATCATATGTGAAGAAAATAGCTATAGTCATTGCCCTGTGAGAAAAGGGGACCCTTCAGGGGTGCTGTGTGATGGTCAGGAAGGGTGGGATGGGGGGCATATACATATGACTAATCTGAGAACATACATATCTGTAAACAACAAAACTCAGTAAAAGTTAAAAGTAAAATAAAAGTTAAAAAAAATAAGATATACAAGTATAGAGTACATATAAAATGACTTAAGATTTTGACCTAATTATATTTCTCTGCTCTAAAAACTTTAGCAAATGAAACCACGTGATTGTATTCCATGCAGTAGCTAATGTGCTTTTATAATGTGCCAAAGAGTTTAGCAAAAGATTCGTAATGCACTTGAGATTTTCTTAAACACATTTCTAATCAAATCCAAAAGTTTTAAAAGATATCATCCTTTTTAGAACTTTAGAAGTACAACTTAGTTTTATGATTTTTTTTACAGACTCCAAGAATCCAACCTCTAGCTTACCTGTTTGCTTGGAATCTCTAATATGCTATAATCAGTTCATAAACTCATTCATTTTATTTTGTTCAATCCATGTTCATTAAATACTTGCATTAAACTAAGTATCATATTAAGTGTTGGGACAATACAGCCTCTATGGGAGACAGTATAGAGATTTCTTAAAAAACTAAAAATAGAAGCATCATACGACCCAGCAATCCCACTCTTAGGCTTATACCCTGATGAAATCAAATCCGAAAGAAGTACCTTTACCCCAATGTTCATTGCAGCTCTATATACGATAGCTAGAACATGGAAGCAACCTAGATGCCCATCAACGAATGAATGGATCCAAAAGCTCTGGGACATATATACAATGGAATACTACATAGCTGTAAAAAGAAATGCAGAAGAATCAGCCCTAATGAGGTGGCTGGCTCTAGAACCTATCATAAAATGTGAAGTCAGTCAGAAAGAGAAGGACAAGTGCAATATACTAACACATATATATGAAATCTAGTAGGATGGTGATGATGGCACATGCAGTGAAGCGACAGAAAGACAGACATGGACAGTGGACATATGGACATTGTGGGGAAGGAACAGTGGGTGAGAGGCATAAGGGAAGTAGCATGAAAGCCTGTACTATCATATGTGAAGAAAATAGCTATAGTCATTGCCCTGTGAGAAAAGGGGACCCTTCAGGGGTGCTGTGTGATGGTCAGGAAGGGTGGGATGGGGGGCATATACATATGACTAATCTGAGAACATACATATCTGTAAACAACAAAACTCAGTAAAAGTTAAAAGTAAAATAAAAGTTAAAAAAAATAAGATATACAAGTATAGAGTACATATAAAATGACTTAAGATTTTGACCTAATTATATTTCTCTGCTCTAAAAACTTTAGCAAATGAAACCACGTGATTGTATTCCATGCAGTAGCTAATGTGCTTTTATAATGTGCCAAAGAGTTTAGCAAAAGATTCGTAATGCACTTGAGATTTTCTTAAACACATTTCTAACAATCAGGCAGCCATCGCACAGAAAGAAATTTGTATTAATATATAAAAATGATATTCATCCTTTTTATGGTTTTCTAGATGGAGTTTGCATATAATTCTTATTAAAATTTGGCACCTATTCACTTCAAAGCCAATATTCTAAAAGGTTCTACTGTATATTAAAAATAATAAGTATGACATATTATAGCATCATAATGGTGAAGATTGAAAATGTCTTATTTATTATGGTAATAAGTCAAGTAGTAAAACATAACCTGTGCTAGAGCTAGAAGATTAAAGTATATTTTAAATCAATTTAAAATTGTAAAACCTAGACAGTTAAACTTTATGTTAAACTGGGATACAGAATAAACCTGACTAAAATAAAATAAAACAGTTTAAGCTGATGAAGTCAACTTAACTGAGAGTGCTGACCTGCCAGGTTGGAAGCAGCCAATTAAAACAAGCCAAATGATGCAATAGTTGAGCCCTTAATCACTTACTATGATACTATAAGCAAGAGGCTAAACTCTCCTGTTCCATTTCATCTGATGGAAAAGCATCCACAGCAATCCATGGGGGGAAAGTAAACAGGGAATCTGTTTAGGTCAGGGGTCAGGTAGATCAACACAGTGGAAAAGTACTGAGTTTACTGAGGGCACAGAAGGAAAGCACCTTCAAGACTTCCCCTTCCTCTCAATAACAAAGTCTCCATGTAGTCTCCAGAAGAAGGTTTGGCAGAAGGATCCAGATAAAAATCTCTTAATGAAGGTGGTTAGGCTAGGATTATAGATATTCATAAGAGCAAGAACAACTAGGAGGACTAAGTTTATGATTGCAGTTGCCTTTACAGAGTGAAAAGAAATGCACTGGCTGTATTTCAAGCCTGGGACATGGGTTGGGAACAGCTTCCCTCATGAGGGACTTCCCTGGTGGCTCAGATGATAAAAGAATCTGCCTACAATGTGAGAGACCTGGGCTTGATCCTTGGGTAGGGAAGATTCCCCTGAAGAATGGAATGGCTACCCACTTCAGTGATTCTTGCCTGAAAAATTCTTGCCTGAAAATGGACAGAGGAGCCTGATGGGCTACAGTCAATGGATTGCAAAGAATTGGACATGATGGAGCGATTATCACTTTCACTTTCATATAGGATGTATAATTGCTAATGTTTGGGTTTTAAAAATCAGAGATCATTTTCTTTGACCAGGGGCCTGACTCCTGAATTCTACTCTGATTACTGGAATTCTGTAAATATGTGTTGTTTATTTACCCATATGTATATGTTTCTGATTACCCTGTCATGTTTACTGCTTCCAGAATGCATTTGTTGTCCAAAATGGATGGATCCACTTGTTTCCACTGAAACCATGGTCCCTCTTTTTCACCTTGTGCACTCCTGAGGGAGAAAACAATGGTCAGTTTTATGAGAGAAAATTACTTTCTCACATTGGGGATTCCCTTCTCACTTACATCCTACTAATTGTTCACAATTTATTTCTTCCTGTTCTAACTGAACAAGCAAGTCATTGAGTTTAGTGTAAAATCCTTAGTAAGGTACCATGAGCCTAGGATTGGCCTCTTCAGGTTATGATGTGGCCATCCACAAAATGACAAGTTAGACAGAATTGACTATAAGGCTTGGTATTCCTCATTTGTTTCTTTAGTTCTGCTTATAGAAACAATCAGATACTTTCGTATTTGGAAAGAGTTTGTCTCCTTCTATAAACTTTAAAATCTTACCAATCATCAATGGTGTTCCATTTTATTTGAATAGAATCCAATGAATAAGTGATGGAGACTTAATGTACAACATGTAACTATTGTTAACAAGAATGTTTTGTGTACATGACATTTGCTAAGAGAGTATATCTCTAGTATTCTCACCAAGAAAATAAGGCTATGGGTATGTTAATTTGCCTGAAAAGGTAATTATCATTCAGTGTACACATATATCAAAATGTCACATCCATTGTATTTCAGAAAAAAGAAAAAACAGATTATATATGTTCAATATATATAATTTTAATTTGTCAACCATACCTCCAAACTGATGGTAAAAAATGTAATTGGTTTAAAAGAGAGAAGAAATTAAAACAAAAATAGAATCTCAAATCCTTACTATGCCTTACAACATAAGATATAATCAGATACTTGTCAAACATTAAGTTGACTATTAATACGGTCTCCTATTTCTATGATTTATTATTTTAAGAATGTTCTATAAATGGAACTATCAGTATGCAATCTTCTGGGATTTTTTTTCCAGTCAGCATAATTCTATGGTGATTAATTTATATTGGGTTGGATATTCTTTGTTTTGCTTTGTTTTTAAAAACTCCCAATCTCCTTTTTCCATAGTAGTTATACCATTTTACCTTCACACATGCAATGTGTGACTGATCCAGTTTCTCCATGCCATCTCCAGCATGCAATGTTGTCACTATTTTTTATTGTAATAATTCTTATAGTAGATAATAGTAACTCATATGTTGGTTGATATATATTTTTTTCCTCCTGGCTACTGAAGTTGAGCATCTTTTCATGTGCTTACTTTCCATCATCTGTACATCTTCTTTGTTGAACTGTTTCTTCATGTCTTGCTCATGTTTGAATCGGTTAGTTTTCTTTTAGTTTTTTTTTTAAAAAACATTTATTTATTTATTTACTTGGGCGGGGCTCGGGTTGGGGAGGGAGGGGAGTGGGCGGGCCACTTCTATTGTTCTTTCATTTCTCTAAGTTCATTCGTCTGTTCCTTGGCTCCTGTGGGCCTCCCATCGCGGTGGCGTCTGTCGTTGCAGAGCACTGGCTCTGGGCAGGTGCGCTCCGAGCTCCAGAGCTCGGTGATTGGACACATCAGTCCAGCCGCTCCGGGGCACGTGAGATCTTCTCAGGCCAGGGATCGAACCGGCGCCCCTTGCACTACAAGGCGGTGTCCTTACCCACTGGACCACCAGGGGAAGCCCCTCTTTTAGTTTTGAGTTCTTTATATATTCTAATTTCCAGTCTTATGTTGGGTATGTGAGTGAATGTAAAGGCTACTGTGTTTTTAATTTTAGTTTTCATGTATTAATTGCTAATATATAGAAATATGATTTTGTGTGCTTATTTTATATCTTGTGACCGTGGGTCTTAGAAGAGTTTTTTCTTCCTTCTTTTCTCCTTCTCTCCCTTCCTTTGTCCTTCTTTCTTTACATTTTTTCCCTTTATTCTATCTCCTCTATAGATTCTTATGCCATTTGCAAATCGGGCTATTGTTTCTTTTATCCCTTCTTCCATTTTTCGTGCTTTAGGGCCTACTTGTCAAACATTAAGTTGACTATTAATACGGTCTCCTATTTCTATGATTTATTATTTTAAGAATGTTCTAAAATGGCCAGTATCTTCTGGGATTTTTCCAGTCAGCATAATTCTATGGTGATTAATTTATATTGGGTTGGATATTCTTTGTTTTGCTTTGTTTTTAAAAACTCCCAATCTCCTTTTTCCATAGTAGTTATACCATTTTACCTTCACACATGCAATGTGTGACTGATCCAGTTTCTCCATGCCATCTCCAGCATGCAATGTTGTCACTATTTTTTATTGTAATAATTCTTATAGTAGATAATAGTAACTCATATGTTGGTTGATATATATTTTTTTCCTCCTGGCTACTGAAGTTGAGCATCTTTTCATGTGCTTACTTTCCATCATCTGTACATCTTCTTTGTTGAACTGTTTCTTCATGTCTTGCTCATGTTTGAATCGGTTAGTTTTCTTTTAGTTTTTTTTTTTTTTTTTAAAGATTTATTCATTTATTTACTTTGGGCGGGGCTCGGGTTGGGGAGGGAGGGGAGTGGGCGGGCCACTTCTATTGTTCTTTCATTTCTCTAAGTTCATTCGTCTGTTCCTTGGCTCCTGTGGGCCTCCCATCGCGGTGGCGTCTGTCGTTGCAGAGCACTGGCTCTGGGCAGGTGCGCTCCGAGCTCCAGAGCTCGGTGATTGGACACATCAGTCCAGCCGCTCCGGGGCACGTGAGATCTTCTCAGGCCAGGGATCGAACCGGCGCCCCTTGCACTACAAGGCGGTGTCCTTACCCACTGGACCACCAGGGGAAGCCCCTCTTTTAGTTTTGAGTTCTTTATATATTCTAATTTCCAGTCTTATGTTGGGTATGTGAGTGAATGTAAAGGCTACTGTGTTTTTAATTTTAGTTTTCATGTATTAATTGCTAATATATAGAAATATGATTTTGTGTGCTTATTTTATATCTTGTGACCGTGGGTCTTAGAAGAGTTTTTTCTTCCTTCTTTTCTCCTTCTCTCCCTTCCTTTGTCCTTCTTTCTTTACATTTTTTTCCCTTTATTCTATCTCCTCTATAGATTCCTATGCCATTTGCAAATAGGGATATTGTTTCATTTATTCCTTCTTGTGCCTTTTATTTTATTTTCTTGTTTTATTGAAATAGAGACAAATTCTACATTGCATCAAATTGAATGGTAAGAGTTGACATATTTATTGTGTTGATCCAAAAGCATAAACATTTAGTTTTCATCATGAAATAAAATATTGGGTGTAATATTTTTTAGATATACTTTATGAAATTCAGAAGCTTTCCTCTGTTCCTGGTTTGGTGAGATTTTTAAATTGTAAATAAAAGTTTCAGTATCAATTGCTATGATTATGTGATTCTTTTCTCTATGATATTAATATGATTGTTACATTGATTTTTTTGAATATTGATCCAATCTTGCATTATTCTTCAGAAATAAAGCTCAGTAAGATGTAGTTTGTGACTTTTTATATATTGCTGTATTCTCTTGGTTAACATTTTGTTAAGGATGTCTGAGGGATATTAGCCTGTAGCTTTATTTATTTATTTTTGGTCCTGTCTTGATTATTTTTTTAGGTATCAATCTGATACTAAATAAGATAATTGGAGATGGTTCCCTATTTTTCTGTTTTCTGGAAGAGATTATGTAGAGTTAATGTTAATTCTTCCATAAATGTTTGGAAACATTTTCCAGTGAACCATCTGGACCTGGAAATTTATTTTCTATTGTTGTGGTTCAGTTGCTCTGTCATGTCTGACCATTTGCAACCCCACAGACTGCAGCACACCCTCCTTCCCAGTCCTTCAGTTTCTTCAAACTCATGTCTATTGATTCTATGATGGCATCCAACCATCTCATCCCCTTTTGGCCCCCTTTTCTCCTGCTCTCAATCTTCCCCATCTCTTTTCCAATGAGATGTCTCATATTTTATGCTTTGAGGCTACTCATATTATATATTAGTATTGGGATATGTTTTTCCAATGGTTAACCTATTTTGTTTATGCCATCAAATGTAAGTGTTTAGACTTTTTTTTTTTGGCTTTAGTCTCGTGTTATCCTTTTGATATCTATAAGGTCTATAATTAATTGCCTATCAGTAATTGCCTCCCTAAAATATTTCTTCTTAGTTTGTGCCTCCTCGCTTTTTAAATCAGTCTTTTTAAAATCTATTTTTCAAAAAGTTTGTCAATTTTATTGATTTTTTTAACAAACCAAATCTTTATTTCACTCACATTCCGTTTTATTCGTCTATTTTCAATTTCAGTAATTTCTTTCATCTCTGAAAGCATGATTTTATTTCTTCTTCTTTTTTATTTTTTTCATTCCTTTTTTTTTTTTTTTTTTTTTGAGGAGGGGGCCGGTTGGGGAGAAAGTGGGGTGAGCGGGCCACTTTTATTGGTCTTTCATTTAGCTATTTTCATCCATCTTTTGTTTTTTGGCCCGTGTGGGCCTCCCATCACAGTGGCTTCTGTTGTCACAGAGCACGGGCTCTGGGTGCGAGCTCCGGCTCGGTTATCAGTCCAGCCGCTCGGCAGCACTGTGGGATCTTCCCAGGCCAGGGATCGAAATTTAAGCAGGATCGACTAGGGAAAAAAAGTTTACCTAGGAAAGCAAAACTATAGTTAAGCTTACTAAAAAGCATTTCAAGAGAAACCAAACGGAAAGCTACATTGAAATTGACAGTGTAGTAATTGGACTGATACACATTTTGGAGGAAAATATGAGTGCTTATAAAACTTTCTTTTGTTATTGACTTTAACTTTTTCCTACTACTAAAGAAACACTTAACTGTTCACTGAAGTTTTCATTCCATCTTGGTGATTTTCTTTGGGAAGGAATTAGAGTAAATACCTGTTGGTTTTCATTCCCAGTGGCTTTATTTTACATTTCTTTATGTCTCTCTTTGTATGTTTCAGCCACGGCACGTCAGCCACTACAGTCCTGGTAGTAGTGTTAGTAATAGCAAAGTGCTCATAAAATATTTGTTTTTAAGATTACTTGCTTTTATTTCATATTGTTATCAATTTTTAAATGAGATATAGAAGGTACATATAAATATTTGTAACACTTGCTGAAGACTAGTATAAGGTACAAACTGTTTACATAAAAAAGCACATATACAAATCATATATGTATATCTACATGTCTTTGTATAGGTAGATTTAAATATTTTACTTAAATCGGAGTAGCTTTTATAGTTGATCTGGCTCAAAATTCTCTCAGGAAACTTTTAGCTATTTTTGGTTTCATTTAAGAAAAAAATGCATTCTCAAGAATGATATTAAAATGGCCCAAAGCCAAACCCTTCTGTGCTACCCATCCCAGAAAAAAATAAGTTGTGGGACTAGACATAAAAATGCAATTTTAATTTTTAAAATAATGTCCTCCATTTAATTAAATATTGCATGAATTTTAGTTGACTGTTTTTTAATTAAAATTCATATTGGCAAGCATTTTGAAAGATCCTATAATTGAAATTTCTCTACTTATTTTTTTCCTTATCCTTGCACTGGTAGAATGTGTATGTAATGCAATAGAAAGATGGTGTACTCTTGCTATTATATGAAAGGAAAGGAAAAAGCCAGATAAATTGACAGGGTTTGGCTAAGTAATTAAAAAGCATTTCAAGAGAAACCAAACGGAAAGCTACATTGAAATTGACAGTGTAGTAATTGGACTGATACACATTTTGGAGGAAAATATGAGTGCTTATAAAACTTTCTTTTGTTATTGACTTTAACTTTTTCCTACTACTAAAGAAACACTTAACTGTTCACTGAAGTTTTCATTCCATCTTGGTGATTTTCTTTGGGAAGGAATTAGAGTAAATACCTGTTGGTTTTCATTCCCAGTGGCTTTATTTTACATTTCTTTATGTCTCTCTTTGTATGTTTCAGCCACGGCACGTCAGCCACTACAGTCCTGGTAGTAGTGTTAGTAATAGCAAAGTGCTCATAAAATATTTGTTTTTAAGATTACTTGCTTTTATTTCATATTGTTATCAATTTTTAAATGAGATATAGAAGGTACATATAAATATTTGTAACACTTGCTGAAGACTAGTATAAGGTACAAACTGTTTACATAAAAAAGCACATATACAAATCATATATGTATATCTACATGTCTTTGTATAGGTAGATTTAAATATTTTACTTAAATCGGAGTAGCTTTTATAGTTGATCTGGCTCAAAATTCTCTCAGGAAACTTTTAGCTATTTTTGGTTTCATTTAAGAAAAAAATGCATTCTCAAGAATGATATTAAAATGGCCCAAAGCCAAACCCTTCTGTGCTACCCATCCCAGAAAAAAATAAGTTGTGGGACTAGACATAAAAATGCAATTTTAATTTTTAAAATAATGTCCTCCATTTAATTAAATATTGCATGAATTTTAGTTGACTGTTTTTTAATTAAAATTCATATTGGCAAGCATTTTGAAAGATCCTATAATTGAAATTTCTCTACTTATTTTTTTCCTTATCCTTGCACTGGTAGAATGTGTATGTAATGCAATAGAAAGATGGTGTACTCTTGCTATTATATCAAAGGAAAGGAACAGACCAGATAAATTTAAGAGTCCAAAAGAATTTCTGGCATTAAGTAATTTCAACTGGCATCAGGATAATTGCATTTCTCAAAAAACAAGAAGTAGCCTGAGAATGCTTTGGCAGACCCAGGAAGAAAGTAGTATTGCATTGGAATTCATGTATCTGCCCTGGGTTGTCCTTACTTATTTGTTCTGTCACTCAGTATGCATCAAATATTTGTGTAAAAAAGGACAGCATTTAAAAAGCTTTAGCTCAGCACTCTCTACCTTTTCTGGCACCAAGGACTAGTTTTGTGGAAGACATTTTTCCATGGATGGGGTGGAGGGTGTGGTGTGTGTGTGTGTGTATTCACAAAGTTGGGTTGGACTCTTTGTGACCGTGTGGACTGTAGCCCACCAGGCTCCTCTGTCTGTGGGATTATCCAGGTAAGACTACTGGAGTGGGTTGATGTTTTCCTCCTCCAGGGGGACTTTCTGACCCAGGGATTGAATGCAAGACTCCTGTGTCTCCGGCATTGACAGGCAGGTTCTTTACCCATTAAAGTTCTTTACCCATGGAAGTTTCCTACCTGCACTCTACTGACATTGCAGACCAATTAATTTTAAGTCTGTAGGTTTTGTCAAATGTCTCCAGACACTGGCATATGGCATCTAGGGGCAAGGTTGCCAGATTTAGCAAATAAAGATAAATATTATAACAAATAAAAATATAGGACACCAGTTATATTGAAATTTCAGACAAAATAATTTTTTAAAAGTTAAGTATGTTCTACATTATTTGTTGTTTATCTGAAATCCAAATTTAATTTTTCATCTCATATTTTATATAGCAGCCCTAACTCAGTTAGGGTTTCAGTGGTTGAAAGCCTCTGGGTTAGAGAAAATGTGTGACCAAATTTCCTGTGTAGGAGTTGTGTTGAGGGACAATGCATTGATGAGACTTCAATGTAACTTTCAATATGTCCTATATGCCTCAATTTCAGGGAGAAGACATCAAGTAGGGAAGGGGAAAGCAAAGTTCCTTACCTTGTGGAGTTTATGTTATAGTGAGTTAAAGACAGTAAATACACAGATGAATTATAAGATCCATCCAAGAGTAGAGAAAAGGCCTTGCTGCTGTAGTATCATACAACCCCCCAAATCTCTGTAGCTGTAGGATTTCTTTTCTGTGTTAGAATACATTGTTATAACACATATCTATCATGGTTGCTACAGTTGGGCTTCACACAGCCTTCTCTTTAGACCCGAGACAGACAGAGTTGCCTCTTTCTGTATCATTTCTGCTTGTCTTGGGTAAAGAAAGTAAGAGTGTGGTGCAACAAATGGTGACTCTCGAAGGTTTCATTCCCATTTCTTAGAGCAAAGCTATTATGTCATTTTAAATTAAATGAAAGTATATAAAACTCCTCCTGATAGATTGGAATAACTATAAAAATATTAAAATGTTAATATAAAATTCAAGATCATAATCTCTTAAATTGGTTTCCCATAAAAGCAGAACCTGAGATTAAAGACTTGTTCTCACATAGTTTATATAAGATGTTACTCTAGACAGACAGCATAGTGGGGAGAATGAGTCAGGGAAGGAGAAATAGGCTAATATGAAAGAGGTCTTATAAAGATGGATGCTCCAGGCATTGGGAATTTGCATTGCCTCTGCTAGTACTGTTCAGAAGCAACCAGATTATCTATGGAAGTTGTCTATTGGAAGTAACAGGATGCTGGAGTATTTATCCACTTACTTCATTTTATAGTTAATGATACAAGATATAGGTGAACAGTGACACACTTTACCCCATACATGTTGTCAGATGCTAATAGGCACTATAGAGAGAAAGACAAAAAATGAAAAAAAAGAATGATGCTTTGGAGGAAACAGGTAATAAAGTGAGTAAGGATCTGACTTTTAAAATTTTTGATAAAGTGTCTAAGGAAGGTGATATTTGAGCAAAATTCTGAAGACAATGTAGAAATCCTCATGGATGTCTCTGGGAAAAGAATTCTAGGAACAGGAATAGCAAGCATAAGACACCTAGCACAGCATATCTGGCACATTTATGGATCTGGAGCTGTAATGCAGCTAGTGAGGACTGCTGTAAAATATAAGGTCAGAAACATAATAGAGATGAGGGGATTGTCTAGATCTGTGTAGGATGTTGTAAAGCTTGAGGATTTCCTCCAAGTGAGATTGGGAGGTATTGGAGAATTTAAAGCAGAAGAGTGACATTGTCAGAGTTAATGTTTAAAGATTACTCTCATCCCTGTGTTGAAAGAGTATAAGAAGGAGAGATCAAAGTCAAAGAGACCATTCATTCTGTTCCAGGCTGTTAAAGTAACAGAAGTGAAAAAAATGCAAATATCTCAGCAAGGAAGTAGCAATAAGTGCTTTCAGAATTAGTACATAGGAGTATAAGATGGATGGTTGATGGATCAGTGTGTGGTGTGAAGCAGGAAATAATCAACCTAAGTATTCGACAAAATTGCTGTTAACTGAATGTGAGATGACAAAGTTTCAGGAGTTGAGAAGAGAGGCATTTATCTTGGCTATGCTAAATTTGAAAGGCTCACGAGGCATCTAGGGCTTCCTGCATAGCTCAGTGGAAGAGAATCTGCCCACAATGTAGGAGATACAAGAGACTCTGGCTTGATCCCTGATTAAGGAAAATCCCCTGGAGGAGGGCATGCCTACAACTCCAATATTCTAGCCTGGAGAATTCCATGGACAGAGGAGCCTGGCAGGCTACAGTCTATGGGGTGGCATAGAGTCAGACACAACGGAAGCAACTGAGCACACAGTTAGCATCCAAGTGGAGACTTTCAACAAACATTTGAAAATAGACATTTGGGAAGGCAATGAGAATTATCAGTGTGTGAAGTGGGTATTATTTATTTTTTAAAAATTTATTGGAGTATAGTTGACTTGCACTGTGTTAGTTTCTGCTGTACAGCAAAGTGGATCAGTTATACATATATCTGATTTTTAGAGTCTTTTCCCACATAGGTCATCAGAGTATTGAGTTCCATGTGCTGTATATTAGGTTCTAATTAGTTATCTATTTTATATATAGCAGTGTGAATATGTTACTCTCAAGTCTCCCTCTTTATCCCTTGTCTACTTTCCCTCCAGTTTCAATGAAGTGGTAAAGGGGTTAAAGTAAACAAGGCTTAAATAATAATGTCTCCTTTGATTCTCATGTCAAATCAAGCATAATTTCTGAAATGATAGATAACAGCTTTAGATTCTCTTTGACTGCAATGTGTATCCAGAAAGTACTAAAAATGACTATTTCCATAAACATAAAAAATAGGCCTGTGTCTATGCTAGCATAATTCTTTGTCATAATAGTAGCTTCCAGGAGGATAAAAAAATGCTACTCTCTGTGTATTATGCCAGAAATGAAAGTTTGTTCACAGAAACCACGTGATTGATAGAAAAAAAGTATTTATTTAGCTCAAGTCCAGAATCCATGCTTAATCTGTGAACAGATAATTCTCCATAGCACTATTGAATTTTTGCCTATCTTTTGAACAGGATACTTTGCCATCTCTTTTGAGTATGACAGTTTAGCAGACAATCTTGGAATTTAGGTATAGCACCCCAGAACAACATACCCCTAAGTCAGCATGTTTTCTGCCCATTATAAAATCTGTAGGTTCCCTACTTTCTGAATTCCTCTTCTGTAATGCAACTTACTCTGAGGCCAGGTTACCTCTAATTCCTTTTGCCCTACCCTACATGATTTGGGCTCAGGAAATTGGTATAGGAAAATGCTGCTGCACTGTCAATTTATATTGCTGACTGAGGAAACCCTTTGTCTCTGATCCAGGATACACATGTCTTTTACCAGCATTTGCGAAACAATGGCAGGATAGCTTGGTACGTTGTACTGAGTATATATCTAGGACATTTCATGGTTCTTGACAATTAATTACCTTGTCACTTATTTCTTTTGTGGATCTCTATGACGCTACAAGCTAAATATTATATTTTATTTACCTATTTTCAGGGATCAGATGTTTTGGAGAGAGCTTCTTCCAAGAAGGCACACTCATCTCTTATTACATGGTGTGAATTCTTGTACTAGCACTGCTTATTCAGTCCACAGAAGGGCCCATCCCTCACTGGACAACATAGGATAGCAAGATAATGGAGATCTGTATCATCATTACTTTTCTCATCTGCCCAATATTCTTTTATATTTGAGATCTGATCCAGGGCATCTTTAGTGACCACAGAGGGCCCAGAGAAGAGTATCTCAAGGACTTGTTCCATCCCCCAAATAACAGCCTGTGCGTCTCTGATCAGGTCTTCTGATCATGACCTCTAAAGCCTTGCAACAATATTATTCTGAGGTCCATCAATACCCCCGACTCTGTGGAGTACTTCTTATTGCATTCCCAGGAACAAAGAAGACCTTGAGGCTCAAAGGAGCAGCCATAACTCAATCTTCTGAAAATTTTTCTGCAATAGAATCCACTCTGGGCCATCTCATTCCTACAAATATCTGGCTCAAGATAGAAACTTTCTAAGGCAGTGAAAACGTTCTTGCCCTATGCCACACCTTTGAGCAGTCTAGGTTTTAACTTGTGTTAATCCCTTCCTACTTAGGCCTTAGTTGCCATCTCTTTTGAGTATGACAGTTTAGCAGACAATCTTGGAATTTAGGTATAGCACCCCAGAACAACATACCCCTAAGTCAGCATGTTTTCTGCCCATTATAAAATCTGTAGGTTCCCTACTTTCTGAATTCCTCTTCTGTAATGCAACTTACTCTGAGGCCAGGTTACCTCTAATTCCTTTTGCCCTACCCTACATGATTTGGGCTCAGGAAATTGGTATAGGAAAATGCTGCTGCACTGTCAATTTATATTGCTGACTGAGGAAACCCTTTGTCTCTGATCCAGGATACACATGTCTTTTACCAGCATTTGCGAAACAATGGCAGGATAGCTTGGTACGTTGTACTGAGTATATATCTAGGACATTTCATGGTTCTTGACAATTAATTACCTTGTCACTTATTTCTTTTGTGGATCTCTATGACGCTACAAGCTAAATATTATATTTTATTTACCTATTTTCAGGGATCAGATTTTTTGGGAGAGGGCTTCTTCCAAGAAGGCACACTCATCTCTTATTACATGGTGTGAATTCTTGTACTAGCACTGCTTATTCAGTCCACAGAAGGGCCCATCCCTCACTGGACAACATAGGATAGCAAGATAATGGAGATCTGTATCATCATTACTTTTCTCATCTGCCCAATATTCTTTTATATTTGAGATCTGATCCAGGGCATCTTTAGTGACCACAGAGGGCCCAGAGAAGAGTATCTCAAGGACTTGTTCCATCCCCCAAATAACAGCCTGTGCGTCTCTGATCAGGTCTTCTGATCATGACCTCTAAAGCCTTGCAACAATATTATTCTGAGGTCCATCAATACCCCCGACTCTGTGGAGTACTTCTTATTGCATTCCCAGGAACAAAGAAGACCTTGAGGCTCAAAGGAGCAGCCATAACTCAATCTTCTGAAAATTTTTCTGCAATAGAATCCACTCTGGGCCATCTCATTCCTACAAATATCTGGCTCAAGATAGAAACTTTCTAAGGCAGTGAAAACGTTCTTGCCCTATGCCACACCTTTGAGCAGTCTAGGTTTTAACTTGTGTTAATCCCTTCCTACTTAGGCCTTAGTTGCCTCTCTCAGCCTTAAAGGCTGAACTGAGGATATAATGGATATTTCCAAGGAGGAGGTTGCTGGAAAGACAGTGGGATTTTCTATAAACTGGAATATGCTAATTTGATGTGATAGAAAGTGAACTCAAGCCTACAGTACATCAGCAAAATGACCATCCCCATGATATTGTTCAGAACACAGCTTTGGTGGGAGATTGTATTGGAAGGTACCCGAGACTGCTGGGTTCTGGATCCTGATCGCTCTCAGATGCACTGTCTCCCACAAACAAATGCATACACATTGAACACACATGTTCACAAGATCCGAACATATTTCTGTAACAAGTAACGCATATGCATACATGTGTCCTTGCACATAGATGCACATTGATTTTCTAAGTCCCATAATTTAAGATTTAGTTCTTAGAATTTTTAGTAGTTTTTGAAAGTTATGGTCTTAATCATTAGTGCTGGCATCACTTATCAATTGTCATGGAATTGATATAAATGCCTCACTTTACCAAACAGTTCACTAAAACCATTTTATTGTGAGTGCATGTGTGCTTAGTCACTTCTGTAGTGTCCTACCTCTTAGTGACCCCATGGACCATAGTCTGTCAGGATCCTCGTCCATGGAATTCTCCAGGCAAGAATACTGAAATGGGTTACTGTTCCCTTCTCCAGGGTATCTTCCTGACCCAGAGATCAAACCCAAGTCTCTTACATCTCCTCTATTGACAGGTGGGTTCTTTATCACTAGCACCACCTGGTTTATTTGTGTGTATGTATATGTTAATCACTCAGTGTGTTCTACTCTTTATGTGACCCCACAGACCATAGCTTGCCAGAACCGTCTCTGTCCATGGGATTCTCCAGGCAAGAGTGCTAGAATAGGTTGCCATTCCCTTCTTCAGGGGCTTTCTCAGGGATTGAAACCAGGTCTTATGCATTGCAGGCCACTTCTTTACCATCTGAACCATCAGGTTTATTGTGAGCAGTATTTACATCATTAGACATAAAAATGGAGTCATTTTTATTCTAAAGGTCTTGAAAGCAATAAACTGTATATAATTTATATCTTTCGATATGTTTCAGATCTCCTAGAAATATCAGTGGAACATAATAAGCTTGTTAATGTCTGTCAAATTAATGGAAAGTAGATTGATGAAGAAGAAAAGCTTGGTTTTAAAAGTGGAAAATAATACTGACAACAACAAAAAACAATCAAGATACAGACTATTCTTTCAACACTTTCATATGTTAACTATAATATTATAGTTATTATAATTTAGAACATTGAGAGTTACCTTGTTTTAATAGTCATTAATAACTAGTTGTGTGCACAGTCATTCAGTCATGTCTGACTCTTTGTGGCCTCATGGACTGTAGCCCGCCAGGCGCCTCTGTCCATGGAATTCTCCAGGCAAGAATACTGAAATGGGTTACTGTTCCCTTCTCCAGGGTATCTTCCTGACCCAGAGATCAAACCCAAGTCTCTTACATCTCCTCTATTGACAGGTGGGTTCTTTATCACTAGCACCACCTGGTTTATTTGTGTGTATGTATATGTTAATCACTCAGTGTGTTCTACTCTTTATGTGACCCCACAGACCATAGCTTGCCAGAACCGTCTCTGTCCATGGGATTCTCCAGGCAAGAGTGCTAGAATAGGTTGCCATTCCCTTCTTCAGGGGCTTTCTCAGGGATTGAAACCAGGTCTTATGCATTGCAGGCCACTTCTTTACCATCTGAACCATCAGGTTTATTGTGAGCAGTATTTACATCATTAGACATAAAAATGGAGTCATTTTTATTCTAAAGGTCTTGAAAGCAATAAACTGTATATAATTTATATCTTTCGATATGTTTCAGATCTCCTAGAAATATCAGTGGAACATAATAAGCTTGTTAATGTCTGTCAAATTAATGGAAAGTAGATTGATGAAGAAGAAAAGCTTGGTTTTAAAAGTGGAAAATAATACTGACAACAACAAAAAACAATCAAGATACAGACTATTCTTTCAACACTTTCATATGTTAACTATAATATTATAGTTATTATAATTTAGAACATTGAGAGTTACCTTGTTTTAATAGTCATTAATAACTAGTTGTGTGCACAGTCATTCAGTCATGTCTGACTCTTTGTGGCCTCATGGACTGTAGCCCGCCAGGCGCCTCTGTCCATGAAATTTTCCTGGAAAGATTACTAGAGTGGGTTGCCATTTCCTGATCCAGAGCATCTTTCCTATCCAGGAATCAAATCTGTTTCTCTTCCTGTTTCCTGTGTTGGCAGACAGATTCTTTCCCACTGTACCACCTGTGAAGATGTTAAAGTCTGTAGGGTGGCAGATTTCACACACACACAAAAAAGACCTAAAGGATCTAATCATCTCAGTGCCAATTACATTGTGTTGCACAGTGTACCAAAAAGTTCATGTCCATCAGGAACCTCAGATTATGATCTTATTTGGAAATAGAGTCTATCAGATGTAATTAACTAAAGTGTCAGTTGCTCAGTTGTGTCTGACTTTTTGCAACCCCATGGACTATAGCCCACAAGGCTCCTTTGTCCATGGGATTATCCAGGGAAACATACAGGAGTGGGCATACTCTTTACCATTGGATTCAGGTGGGTGGTATTTGTGTGGGCAGAAAATTCAATGACTGGTGTTTTTTGTAGAAATCTATGTGACTACATAGGTATACACATGTGGGAATGCCAAGTGATGGTGGAGGCAGAGATTACAGCTGTTGATTCTGCCATTCAAAGAAAGCCAAGATGGTTTGCAATCATCAGAAGCTAAAAGTGAGACATGAAAACAAATGGTCTCTAGAACCTGTAGAAAGAATCGACCCTATAGATACCTTGATTTCAGACTATTGTCTTCCTGAGCTGTGAAATAACATTTTAAGCCATCCAGTTGGTACATTGTTAGAGCAGTTCTAGGAAACTAAAATATAAACTAAGGAAATCTAAATTAGCATTTTGGAAAAAATTAGTCATTATAATTGACAAACTGACACAAGCTCTCATTAGTGAGAAATCTACACACAGAATCTGTTTTTCAAATCTAGACAGAGCCATATAATGTTGTTACATTCTTGATTAGTTATAAAGCTGAGCATTGAGGAACGAGTTCTCCCTCCTGTGTTTGATTGTAAAAATTTTTTTCATTAATAACAAAAGTTGTGTGCACAGTCATTCAGTCATGTCTGACTCTTTGTGGCCTCATGGACTGTAGCCCGCCAGGCGCCTCTGTCCATGAAATTTTCCTGGAAAGATTACTAGAGTGGGTTGCCATTTCCTGATCCAGAGCATCTTTCCTATCCAGGAATCAAATCTGTTTCTCTTCCTGTTTCCTGTGTTGGCAGACAGATTCTTTCCCACTGTACCACCTGTGAAGATGTTAAAGTCTGTAGGGTGGCAGATTTCACACACACACAAAAAAGACCTAAAGGATCTAATCATCTCAGTGCCAATTACATTGTGTTGCACAGTGTACCAAAAAGTTCATGTCCATCAGGAACCTCAGATTATGATCTTATTTGGAAATAGAGTCTATCAGATGTAATTAACTAAAGTGTCAGTTGCTCAGTTGTGTCTGACTTTTTGCAACCCCATGGACTATAGCCCACAAGGCTCCTTTGTCCATGGGATTATCCAGGGAAACATACAGGAGTGGGCATACTCTTTACCATTGGATTCAGGTGGGTGGTATTTGTGTGGGCAGAAAATTCAATGACTGGTGTTTTTTGTAGAAATCTATGTGACTACATAGGTATACACATGTGGGAATGCCAAGTGATGGTGGAGGCAGAGATTACAGCTGTTGATTCTGCCATTCAAAGAAAGCCAAGATGGTTTGCAATCATCAGAAGCTAAAAGTGAGACATGAAAACAAATGGTCTCTAGAACCTGTAGAAAGAATCGACCCTATAGATACCTTGATTTCAGACTATTGTCTTCCTGAGCTGTGAAATAACATTTTAAGCCATCCAGTTGGTACATTGTTAGAGCAGTTCTAGGAAACTAAAATATAAACTAAGGAAATCTAAATTAGCATTTTGGAAAAAATTAGTCATTATAATTGACAAACTGACACAAGCTCTCATTAGTGAGAAATCTACACACAGAATCTGTTTTTTCAAATCTAGACAGAGCCATATAATGTTGTTACATTCTTGATTAGTTATAAAGCTGAGCATTGAGGAACGAGTTCTCCCTCCTGTGTTTGAGTTTGTGTTTATTTTTCTTGTTGTTGTTGTCATCATAATAATCATTGTTATCATTATCATTAGATCCATTATCATCATCTTTCACAACACTGTAAACAAATATCAAACTATTTAACCACTTCATTTGGCTTATCATAATTTTAGATATATGATCTCTGTCAAAGGGACATAAAATCAGCCAAAAATTGTACAAGCACGTAAATAATTAAGAGTGCACTTCTGTTTCTTAAACCCATTTGTAGCAACATCATTACAAAGAAATGTTCTTTCTAACCATGTTATTTCTACCATGGGCAGATGGCCAGTACAGAGTAAACTCCCATAATGTGATTGAATTGAACCCTCTATGATGAATCAAATTACACTGCGAATGATTCTTATGGTCCTAACCTAGCAACAGACATTTTCAAAACCAAATATAAGTGTCATTTGCATTACCAGAGTAAGTCCAGTGGGTTCAAACTCAGAAAACTTGAGGCAAAAAATTGAAACAAGGATAGCATTAATAATCCCTTAAGCCTTCCTTACCCAACTTCACCTTACGTAGACTTTTTTTTTTAATTGCAATTTATTTGGCTACCTGAGGTTTTAGTTATAGCTTGTGGGATGTTGTTCCTTGACCAAGGTTTGAACATGGGCCCCCTGCATTGGAAGCACACAGTCTTAGTCACTGGACTACCAGGAAAGTCCTCAACTTATATATACTTTTAAAATTCAAATATTTCAAACTCATCACCCAGAATAAAGAAAGCCAAGATTGGTTGCAAACATCAGAAGCTAAAAGTGAGACATGAAAACAAATGGTCTCTAGAACCTGTAGAAAGAATCGACCCTATAGATACCTTGATTTCAGACTATTGTCTTCCTGAGCTGTGAAATAACATTTTAAGCCATCCAGTTGGTACATTGTTAGAGCAGTTCTAGGAAACTAAAATATAAACTAAGGAAATCTAAATTAGCATTTTGGAAAAAATTAGTCATTATAATTGACAAACTGACACAAGCTCTCATTAGTGAGAAATCTACACACAGAATCTGTTTTTTCAAATCTAGACAGAGCCATATAATGTTGTTACATTCTTGATTAGTTATAAAGCTGAGCATTGAGGAACGAGTTCTCCCTCCTGTGTTTGAGTTTGTGTTTATTTTTCTTGTTGTTGTTGTCATCATAATAATCATTGTTATCATTATCATTAGATCCATTATCATCATCTTTCACAACACTGTAAACAAATATCAAACTATTTAACCACTTCATTTGGCTTATCATAATTTTAGATATATGATCTCTGTCAAAGGGACATAAAATCAGCCAAAAATTGTACAAGCACGTAAATAATTAAGAGTGCACTTCTGTTTCTTAAACCCATTTGTAGCAACATCATTACAAAGAAATGTTCTTTCTAACCATGTTATTTCTACCATGGGCAGATGGCCAGTACAGAGTAAACTCCCATAATGTGATTGAATTGAACCCTCTATGATGAATCAAATTACACTGCGAATGATTCTTATGGTCCTAACCTAGCAACAGACATTTTCAAAACCAAATATAAGTGTCATTTGCATTACCAGAGTAAGTCCAGTGGGTTCAAACTCAGAAAACTTGAGGCAAAAAATTGAAACAAGGATAGCATTAATAATCCCTTAAGCCTTCCTTACCCAACTTCACCTTACGTAGACTTTTTTTTTTAATTGCAATTTATTTGGCTACCTGAGGTTTTAGTTATAGCTTGTGGGATGTTGTTCCTTGACCAAGGTTTGAACATGGGCCCCCTGCATTGGAAGCACACAGTCTTAGTCACTGGACTACCAGGAAAGTCCTCAACTTATATATACTTTTAAAATTCAAATATTTCAAACTCATCACCCAGAAATCTCATACAAATTTAAATCATTCAGACAGACTAAATATTTTGGCTCTTCCCAAACACAGAGGAAGAGAAAGTAGTAAGAACAGAGAGAGGAATGGGAAAAATGGAAGGGGAATGAGAGGGCAATACTGACAAGGTGAGAGTTCACTGAATAGGGAAAGCAGTTCATTTTTCTGCAGAGTTCAAAGCTTCCTTTCTTTTTTTCTATTCTAATGAATTAGAAAGACTGGGCATCAATTCAAATTTTTCTCTAATTCTGCTGACTGGAAATTTGATATCAAATAAAAGATTCATTATATGATAAGCTTATAACAACAAAACAGTGTAGAAGTACTGCATTTCATCGTAATGGAATTTTACCTCTAAAAGCTTTCTCAGCACACTAATGAATTGCAAAATAAAAGTCAAGTATTTGAAATTCAGAGAAAATTTTGTTTAAAAATAATGTGGTGATCACACATTTGGGTTAGATAATGGGTGCTTGTTTTATTCATTATATAACTGCCATGATATGTAAGTACCATGAATCATTTTTTAATGTAAAGCATACATTTATAAGTCTAATATAAGATTATTAATGTATTAGTATAAGAAGAAATGCATGTAGATTTAGTTTTTTTCTGATATAAGAAATGAGATGTTTCAGAACACATAATGGCCTTTACCATTCCAAGGGTAATTGCATTGTCTGCTGTGTTTTACACAAAACAAACTACAAAGAATTTGCATTTAATCAAAGTTCTCAGACTTCTTATGAGATTTGCTTTTTTCATATGAGATTATTTTCACTCTGGATGTCTGAGTGGGTCCAGATTATTGACTTTCATTTATTCATTTTTTTGGTGGCAGACCTAAAGGGTCTCTCGATAAGCTGGAGAAGTATTCCTGCTTAAAAATTGAAACAAGGATAGCATTAATAATCCCTTAAGCCTTCCTTACCCAACTTCACCTTACGTAGACTTTTTTTTTTAATTGCAATTTATTTGGCTACCTGAGGTTTTAGTTATAGCTTGTGGGATGTTGTTCCTTGACCAAGGTTTGAACATGGGCCCCCTGCATTGGAAGCACACAGTCTTAGTCACTGGACTACCAGGAAAGTCCTCAACTTATATATACTTTTAAAATTCAAATATTTCAAACTCATCACCCAGAAATCTCATACAAATTTAAATCATTCAGACAGACTAAATATTTTGGCTCTTCCCAAACACAGAGGAAGAGAAAGTAGTAAGAACAGAGAGAGGAATGGGAAAAATGGAAGGGGAATGAGAGGGCAATACTGACAAGGTGAGAGTTCACTGAATAGGGAAAGCAGTTCATTTTTCTGCAGAGTTCAAAGCTTCCTTTCTTTTTTTCTATTCTAATGAATTAGAAAGACTGGGCATCAATTCAAATTTTTCTCTAATTCTGCTGACTGGAAATTTGATATCAAATAAAAGATTCATTATATGATAAGCTTATAACAACAAAACAGTGTAGAAGTACTGCATTTCATCGTAATGGAATTTTACCTCTAAAAGCTTTCTCAGCACACTAATGAATTGCAAAATAAAAGTCAAGTATTTGAAATTCAGAGAAAATTTTGTTTAAAAATAATGTGGTGATCACACATTTGGGTTAGATAATGGGTGCTTGTTTTATTCATTATATAACTGCCATGATATGTAAGTACCATGAATCATTTTTTAATGTAAAGCATACATTTATAAGTCTAATATAAGATTATTAATGTATTAGTATAAGAAGAAATGCATGTAGATTTAGTTTTTTTCTGATATAAGAAATGAGATGTTTCAGAACACATAATGGCCTTTACCATTCCAAGGGTAATTGCATTGTCTGCTGTGTTTTACACAAAACAAACTACAAAGAATTTGCATTTAATCAAAGTTCTCAGACTTCTTATGAGATTTGCTTTTTTCATATGAGATTATTTTCACTCTGGATGTCTGAGTGGGTCCAGATTATTGACTTTCATTTATTCATTTTTTTGGTGGCAGACCTAAAGGGTCTCTCGATAAGCTGGAGAAGTAGGTGATATCCTAGTCTTCCTACCAGTCCTTCTAGGGCATAGATTATTAGAAATAAAGGCCAATTGCAATTTCATCTCATGTGATATGGGTTTAATAGGTATGAGGTTTTCTGTTTTTATTGGAAGAAAGATCTTTTACAGGAACTTTAAAAACTGTACTTAATTTCTTACAAAAGTGCACAGTTTGTTTTTCTGAAGTAGGTATAAAAGGATCTTAATATGACTTCATGAAAATATTTGACAAAGTCATAGTTCCTAATTTCCATGTTTATCTGAAAAGAAGGGAGTGACAGTAAATATAGAGTGAAAGGAAGCTTCAGGACTAACAGTTTTGAACAAATTTCTCCTATACTATTTAATAACCTTCATCTGAGCCTTGATCTACAGTGATACCTTAATAATAATTGGGCTTCTCTGGTGGTCCAGTGGGTAAAGAGTCTGCCTTGCAGTGCAAGGGGGGGCAGTTCGATCCCTGACCTGGAAAGATCCTACGTGCTTTGGAGCAGCTGAACCAGTGTGTCCAATTACAAGCCAGCACTCTGGAGCTCATGTATCCAGAGCTAGTGTTCTGCAATTGTGAGAGGCCACTGCAATGGGAGGCCCACACAGGCCAAAATATAAAGATGGATGAAAATAAATGGATAAAAATCAATAAAAGAGGCCAAAATTAAAAAAAATAATCATAAACATACATAATGATGTATGTAACCTTACAGTTCATGATGACCTTTCAAATCTATCATTTTATCAATATAGCACTATTATTGAAGTAGACATTGTAATCTACTTCTTAATTGTCAGACAACTGATTCTAGTTCTGCTCTACAAGTAAATAACAGTCATCGTTTGGATTTAAGGATTCTCATACCAAGTTCTGTGGTGTATAAATAGTGAAAAATAGTCAAGTCCACAGTATTAACATCTGTCTTCTTGCAGACAGTGAGAGGGCCACTGAAGAGTAAAGATTTAGCAAATGATCTGCCATTGCAGTGGAATTTCAGAGAAAAACCTCTTTTAAAAGATATATATTTATTTTTAGTGAGCTGGGTCTTTGTTGCTGCATGGGCTTTTTTTTCTTATGGTGATGAGCAGGAGCTACTCTCTAGTTGCAGTGTACAGGCATCTCATTGCAGTGGCTTCTCTTGTTATGGAGTACAGGCTGTGAATCTTCCTCACACAAGGATCCAATTGCAATTTCATCTCATGTGATATGGGTTTAATAGGTATGAGGTTTTCAGCTTTTATTGGAAGAAAGATCTTTTACAGGAACTTTAAAAACTGTACTTAATTTCTTACAAAAGTGCACAGTTTGTTTTTCTGAAGTAGGTATAAAAGGATCTTAATATGACTTCATGAAAATATTTGACAAAGTCATAGTTCCTAATTTCCATGTTTATCTGAAAAGAAGGGAGTGACAGTAAATATAGAGTGAAAGGAAGCTTCAGGACTAACAGTTTTGAACAAATTTCTCCTATACTATTTAATAACCTTCATCTGAGCCTTGATCTACAGTGATACCTTAATAATAATTGGGCTTCTCTGGTGGTCCAGTGGGTAAAGAGTCTGCCTTGCAGTGCAAGGGGGGGCAGTTCGATCCCTGACCTGGAAAGATCCTACGTGCTTTGGAGCAGCTGAACCAGTGTGTCCAATTACAAGCCAGCACTCTGGAGCTCATGTATCCAGAGCTAGTGTTCTGCAATTGTGAGAGGCCACTGCAATGGGAGGCCCACACAGGCCAAAATATAAAGATGGATGAAAATAAATGGATAAAAATCAATAAAAGAGGCCAAAATTAAAAAAAATAATCATAAACATACATAATGATGTATGTAACCTTACAGTTCATGATGACCTTTCAAATCTATCATTTTATCAATATAGCACTATTATTGAAGTAGACATTGTAATCTACTTCTTAATTGTCAGACAACTGATTCTAGTTCTGCTCTACAAGTAAATAACAGTCATCGTTTGGATTTAAGGATTCTCATACCAAGTTCTGTGGTGTATAAATAGTGAAAAATAGTCAAGTCCACAGTATTAACATCTGTCTTCTTGCAGACAGTGAGAGGGCCACTGAAGAGTAAAGATTTAGCAAATGATCTGCCATTGCAGTGGAATTTCAGAGAAAAACCTCTTTTAAAAGATATATATTTATTTTTAGTGAGCTGGGTCTTTGTTGCTGCATGGGCTTTTTTTTCTTATGGTGATGAGCAGGAGCTACTCTCTAGTTGCAGTGTACAGGCATCTCATTGCAGTGGCTTCTCTTGTTATGGAGTACAGGCTGTGAATCTTCCTCACACAAGGATCAAACTTGTGCCTCCTGCACTGGAGGGTGGATTCTTTACCACTGAGCCACCATAGAAACCCAGAAAATCCTTCTGTTGTTTTTCTCTCACTTCCTATACTGAAAAAAAAAAAAAAAAAAGATTCACAGTCACTAATGCTGCAGGTGCTCACAGATTTAAAAACAATGCCATGGTTGTGAGACCTTATATTTATACGAAACTTCACAGACAAACCTTCTTCAAAATCCTAATTCCTCTTCTTTCATTTTCTAGTGTTACTTGTGTACAAACATCCTCTTCCAATCAGAAAAGCCTTTATTGCAGAATCTAATCATTCTTATATATTTATATCAATGCCTAGGCTAATACAAACTTTAAGAGGTCTGCTGAGAACAGTATGGGAAATTTCTCTAAGGTGTTATTCCTCTTATAATCAGCTCAGGCTGCACAGAACATTACAGAGTGGAATACATCGAATCAAGGTACCAGCTGACTTGGTTCGTGATGAGGATGCACTTCCTGGCCTGCAGATGGCAATGTTTTGGTTGAGTTCTCACATTGCAGATTTATGTAGACAGACTTCTTATCAAGGTACTAGAACCTTTATGTAGGCCCACCTTATGACCTCATCAAAACCTAATTAGCTCCTAAACATCTCACCATTAAATACCACTACCTTGGGAATTAAAATTCAACATATGAATTTTGAGAGAGACAAACATTTCTTCTGTAATAGTATTTAACCTAAGTCCTAACATTTTGAGAAATAAAACATACAAAATTTTTTCTGCATGATTTGGTACTGGATTCTTGGACAGTGAGAGGGCCACTGAAGAGTAAAGATTTAGCAAATGATCTGCCATTGCAGTGGAATTTCAGAGAAAAACCTCTTTTAAAAGATATATATTTATTTTTAGTGAGCTGGGTCTTTGTTGCTGCATGGGCTTTTTTTTCTTATGGTGATGAGCAGGAGCTACTCTCTAGTTGCAGTGTACAGGCATCTCATTGCAGTGGCTTCTCTTGTTATGGAGTACAGGCTGTGAATCTTCCTCACACAAGGATCAAACTTGTGCCTCCTGCACTGGAGGGTGGATTCTTTACCACTGAGCCACCATAGAAACCCAGAAAATCCTTCTGTTGTTTTTCTCTCACTTCCTATACTGAAAAAAAAAAAAAAAAAAGATTCACAGTCACTAATGCTGCAGGTGCTCACAGATTTAAAAACAATGCCATGGTTGTGAGACCTTATATTTATACGAAACTTCACAGACAAACCTTCTTCAAAATCCTAATTCCTCTTCTTTCATTTTCTAGTGTTACTTGTGTACAAACATCCTCTTCCAATCAGAAAAGCCTTTATTGCAGAATCTAATCATTCTTATATATTTATATCAATGCCTAGGCTAATACAAACTTTAAGAGGTCTGCTGAGAACAGTATGGGAAATTTCTCTAAGGTGTTATTCCCTCTTATAATCAGCTCAGGCTGCACAGAACATTACAGAGTGGAATACATGGAATCAAGGTACCAGCTGACTTGGTTCGTGATGAGGATGCACTTCCTGGCCTGCAGATGGCAATGTTTTGGTTGAGTTCTCACATTGCAGATTTATGTAGACAGACTTCTTATCAAGGTACTAGAACCTTTATGTAGGCCCACCTTATGACCTCATCAAAACCTAATTAGCTCCTAAACATCTCACCATTAAATACCACTACCTTGGGAATTAAAATTCAACATATGAATTTTGAGAGAGACAAACATTTCTTCTGTAATAGTATTTAACCTAAGTCCTAACATTTTGAGAAATAAAACATACAAAATTTTTTCTGCATGATTTGGTACTGGATTCTTGGACAATGACCAGGTATTTCTAAAAGGTATCTGGTGGAAATAGAAGTAGAAAAGCTTACTCATAATAAAGAAAGAGGACTTCAGTTTACCAAGTGCTTGCAGAAGGTAGAAATATGATGGACCTATCCCATTTTTTTTTTTTTAATACGGTTTAATCCTTAGAGCAGTTCTGTAAAGTGTATGTTCTTATCTCAGTTTTGGTTATGAAGTTTATTACTGTTTGTGGAGTTAGAGTGACTCTTCCAAATTACTCACATTTTAACTGAAATGGGCCAAATTAGCAATGTATATACATAGACACATTTAGGCATGTGTGTGTGTGTGTGTGTGTATCGGCTTTTATCACTTGTTGCATAGTATAACATGAGGTTCAATTTTGGGTTTTGGTTACTGTGAGCATACTTTATAGTTTTCAGGTCACATCAGTCTCTCTAAACAAGACTGACTGCAGAAATAGCAATTTGTCAGAAGTAAAATAGGACAGAAGTGGAATTGATGAGTTATCAGAATTAACTTTTTGAGAAGACTGAATGAGATTTTTTTTTTTTTTTTTTTTTTTTTTTACTGAATGAGATTTAAGCAAATAATGGAGAGATTCTGAATCTAGGTGGAAGTGGTATCATCTACAGAGGCATAGAACTTCACAGCATATGTTCTAACAAAACAGACAAATTGTGATGGGAGTAGTGCTGACAAAAGAAACATTTCAGAAAGTTAGCAAGTCCCAGTGATTATATTTCTCTTGCAGAAGAGGGAATATATACCTGGGAGAAAAACTAAAAGCGTAAAAATATGAGACAAAGCCTGGAAATGCTGTCATGATGTGCATTGGGAGACTATCTTAGTAGTGGTATCACAGAGGAGGCAGTAATCACAGAAAGGGTGTTTCATATTTTTAAAACAAAGTATGATGAATAAAATGTTAATTTTTAAAATCATTAAATACAAAATGTTAATATATTTTGTTAGGTTTTTTTCTTCCTCAGAATTTTGTAATCTTAAATACATGCAGAAATAGATTTTGCTTTCATAATTTTAAAATGTTTAGGCGATGAAGGCTTAAAATGCACAAAGATATAAAAACTAATTTACTTAAAAGTTTATATCTAAAATGGCCAAAAGTTCATTTGATCATTTTACTTGAGATTTATTTTTCTCACTAAAAGAATAAATATGACATATGCATGGAATCTAGAAATATGATGCTGATAAATGAATACACAGAGCTGCAATACAAAGGCAGACATGGAGAACAGACTTACGGGCATTGGGGCCAGGGAGAGTAATATACTATGGGACTAGAGGATCTTAAACAGGGGCTCTGTGTTGATCTTGAGGGGTGGAATGGAGAAGAGGATAGGGGGAGGTTTGGGTGTGGGGGATATATATATATATACCTGTGGAGGATTTGGGTTGCTATGTGGCAGTAAACAGCTAAACCCTGTAATAATAGTAATAATGATAAATAAATATGTATGGAATAAAATTTAAGAAAAAAAGAATAAACATAACAAATCGCCTCATTGCTCCTTTGTTCTCCTCTTCTATACTAGTGTTTTTCCTTGGTCCTTAGGGACCCAGTTCTCCAACTACCACATGTATGGTTGTTTTTTTTAAGTCTTTGTTTCTAAATTTTATAATCTTAGTACTTATATTAATAAAAATATTTGATATAATATTGCTTGAATTATAGATAAGTGACAAACACAGGAAAATTGCTTTTTCCCTTCCTTTTCATTCTTACATTCTTCTCTTTTCTTTCAAAAGCCCTAAAACCAGATTACCATTTGGTTCATTTTGGAGTAAAAGGAGAAATGAAAGAGGATCTCTGGAAGTAAAGAGACATAAAAGGAATTAGAGCAAAATATAAAAGGAAAAACAGTTTGGAAGGAAAACGTTTTATATTTACAGTGGCCTGCTCAGAAATATTCAGATGACTAACCACTGGTTTATAAGATAGTGAGACCAAATTATGAGACACTTTAAGATGAGTCAGGATGAATAGATTAAGGCTAAAATAACACTTTTTGAAGTCTAATCAAGTAGTTAATTTATTCAAGTGCATTAAAAGGAACATTATAAAGACTAAATTCTTTTGAATTTAGAAGAAGTACATTTTTCAGTGAAGTTCTGGGTCTTCCAGCCATATATTGCATTTAATAACAGGCAACAAAACTGAGAAATAATTTTCTAACTTAGCTATGACTTACTGAAATCAATATTCCTTTGTTGAGAACATGGCATTTAATTTCTTCGTTGTTCTGTACAAAGAGCTCTATATTGTTGTCTAAATCCCATAGTAAATGGTATTTAAGGAGAATAAAAGGATACATAAATTCCTGGAGTGCAAGATATCTGAGCTGTTACAACTGAGAGATAAAATTCAATACAGTTTGTGTAGATACAAATTTGTTCTAACTTAAAGAAGCAGTATTTTCAACTAATTAAGAAATTATTAACACTCATTATGGTGGCCTATGATATGTATTTTAGGACTAATTCCTATGTAATTAATTTTATTTCCCCAAATACTGAGTGGTAAGTACTAGGTACTATTTAATGATAAATAAATATGTATGGAATAAAATTTAAGAAAAAAAGAATAAACATAACAAATCGCCTCATTGCTCCTTTGTTCTCCTCTTCTATACTAGTGTTTTTCCTTGGTCCTTAGGGACCCAGTTCTCCAACTACCACATGTATGGTTGTTTTTTTTAAGTCTTTGTTTCTAAATTTTATAATCTTAGTACTTATATTAATAAAAATATTTGATATAATATTGCTTGAATTATAGATAAGTGACAAACACAGGAAAATTGTTTTTTCCCTTCCTTTTCATTCTTACATTCTTCTCTTTTCTTTCAAAAGCCCTAAAACCAGATTACCATTTGGTTCATTTTGGAGTAAAAGGAGAAATGAAAGAGGATCTCTGGAAGTAAAGAGACATAAAAGGAATTAGAGCAAAATATAAAAGGAAAAACAGTTTGGAAGGAAAACGTTTTATATTTACAGTGGCCTGCTCAGAAATATTCAGATGACTAACCACTGGTTTATAAGATAGTGAGACCAAATTATGAGACACTTTAAGATGAGTCAGGATGAATAGATTAAGGCTAAAATAACACTTTTTGAAGTCTAATCAAGTAGTTAATTTATTCAAGTGCATTAAAAGGAACATTATAAAGACTAAATTCTTTTGAATTTAGAAGAAGTACATTTTTCAGTGAAGTTCTGGGTCTTCCAGCCATATATTGCATTTAATAACAGGCAACAAAACTGAGAAATAATTTTCTAACTTAGCTATGACTTACTGAAATCAATATTCCTTTGTTGAGAACATGGCATTTAATTTCTTCGTTGTTCTGTACAAAGAGCTCTATATTGTTGTCTAAATCCCATAGTAAATGGTATTTAAGGAGAATAAAAGGATACATAAATTCCTGGAGTGCAAGATATCTGAGCTGTTACAACTGAGAGATAAAATTCAATACAGTTTGTGTAGATACAAATTTGTTCTAACTTAAAGAAGCAGTATTTTCAACTAATTAAGAAATTATTAACACTCATTATGGTGGCCTATGATATGTATTTTAGGACTAATTCCTATGTAATTAATTTTATTTCCCCAAATACTGAGTGGTAAGTACTAGGTACTATTTAAGGTTAAATTAAATAGTGTGTGTGATAAAATTAATCACACCAAATAAAAGAACAATAATAGCAAAAAAACTATAATAAATCTATTTAAATCCTCATGGAAGTCCTGTGTTGTTGTGTAATAGGTTTGCAAATTCAGATGTTTTCATAATTCCATAAAGATTAGTGCATTTCTACAAATTTTGCCTAATTAGAATGTACTGTTGAAAGATTGAAAATGCAGATTTTTCTACCATATACCCAGGTATGATATGAACATAGGAACAAACAAGTCATTGTTTCATAGACTTTATTAAAATTTAATCAATGTTGTTATACATTTACCAACATTTTTTAAAAATTTGGTTTGTTTATTTTTGGCTATTCTGGGTTTTCACTGCTGCCGCAGGCTCTTCTCTAGTTGCAGGGAGTGGGGACTACTCTCTAGTTGAGGTGAACAGGCTTCTTGTTGCGATGTCTTCTCTTGTGGAACTCAGGCCCTAAGACACACGGGCTTCAACAGTTGTGGCTCTGAGGCTCTAGAGCACAGGCTCAATAGTTGTGGCTAACAGGTTTAGTTGCTCCGCAACATGTGGAATCTTCTCAGATCAGGGATCGAACCTGTGTCTCCTGCATTGGTAGGCAAACTTCACCACTGAGCTGCCAGGGAAAACCCCCAACATGTTTTTAAACACTATTTTTTCTAATGCTCTAAGATTTTTTCTCAAGGGAATATTTTCAGCAATATCACTCTCTCAGAAGATTACAGTGCACAATGGCAGAATAAGTCCTTAAAGACCATGCAGAAAAGGTGTGCTTTTTTTTTTCCTTTACACCAGTATTTCCCAAATATCTTAGTATAGGATCTTTTGCTCATGTGTCAGCAATCTCAGAAAACTGCACATCCACAGAACATTTTGAGCAGTGTTTCACTGGGCTAAACCAAATTTGGGGATCTTTATATCCTTCATAACAAATGTCATTTGCATGGCCACTACTGTCTACAATATACGTTCTTGTCATTAAAAAAAAAAAAAAAAAATCCTTGACTTTTGCTAGAATCTTGAACACTCAGACAGGATATCCATTTCTCAGCACTGCAGTGTTTTATGGCCATATGACTAAAATTGGGTCTTGTGACTGAGCTGGGCCAATAGATTTATTTTAAAAATAATGGGCCAGTTTCATGCCATATGTATAAAGGCAATCTACCTGTCCTAGGCTGTCTCCTTTGTTTCTTGCTGGTTGTGTTGTAATAGTGAACATAGCCACTTTAGGTCCAGAGAGGATGATCAAGCCCAGGACATCTTACCTTTCCATGATCACTGTGTCAATGAACTGTTTTCCTACTTTTTTCCTTGTATAGAGCTAATTTAGCATGCATTGCTTCTACCACTATTTTTTGTTCTTTTACATATGTACTTCTAGCCACATCTCTTTAAACACTTTGTTTTCTGTTGGTTGGGATAATTACATAGACACAGAAAATGAATTATCCTAATCTGAAATATACAGCTAAATGAATTTTTCCTAATCTACTTTAATAAAGCAACCACTCATATCAAGATAAACATATACCTATGGCTTATCCATGTTGATATTTGGCAGAAAACAACAAAGTTCTACAAAGCAATTATCCTTCAATTTAAAAAAGAAATAAACTTAAATTAAAACAGTCACTTCCAGCAGCCTACAGTTTTCACTCATATACGTTCTTTGTCTAGGTTACTCTCACTTCCCCTCCCACCCAAACATCCAATTTTCTGTCTAATATAGCCATAGCTTAGTTAGACTATTCTTGAAATAATGCAGCATTCAATTTGAAGATTACAGTGCACAATGGCAGAATAAGTCCTTAAAGACCATGCAGAAAAGGTGTGCTTTTTTTCCTTTACACCAGTATTTCCCAAATATCTTAGTATAGGATCTTTTGCTCATGTGTCAGCAATCTCAGAAAACTGCACATCCACAGAACATTTTGAGCAGTGTTTCACTGGGCTAAACCAAATTTGGGGATCTTTATATCCTTCATAACAAATGTCATTTGCATGGCCACTACTGTCTACAATATACGTTCTTGTCATTAAAAAAAAAAAAAAAAAAATCCTTGACTTTTGCTAGAATCTTGAACACTCAGACAGGATATCCATTTCTCAGCACTGCAGTGTTTTATGGCCATATGACTAAAATTGGGTCTTGTGACTGAGCTGGGCCAATAGATTTATTTTAAAAATAATGGGCCAGTTTCATGCCATATGTATAAAGGCAATCTACCTGTCCTAGGCTGTCTCCTTTGTTTCTTGCTGGTTGTGTTGTAATAGTGAACATAGCCACTTTAGGTCCAGAGAGGATGATCAAGCCCAGGACATCTTACCTTTCCATGATCACTGTGTCAATGAACTGTTTTCCTACTTTTTTCCTTGTATAGAGCTAATTTAGCATGCATTGCTTCTACCACTATTTTTTGTTCTTTTACATATGTACTTCTAGCCACATCTCTTTAAACACTTTGTTTTCTGTTGGTTGGGATAATTACATAGACACAGAAAATGAATTATCCTAATCTGAAATATACAGCTAAATGAATTTTTCCTAATCTACTTTAATAAAGCAACCACTCATATCAAGATAAACATATACCTATGGCTTATCCATGTTGATATTTGGCAGAAAACAACAAAGTTCTACAAAGCAATTATCCTTCAATTTAAAAAAGAAATAAACTTAAATTAAAAACAGTCACTTCCAGCAGCCTACAGTTTTCACTCATATACGTTCTTTGTCTAGGTTACTCTCACTTCCCCTCCCACCCAAACATCCAATTTTCTGTCTAATATAGCCATAGATTAGTTAGACTATTCTTGAAATAATGCAGTGAATTAATCATTCTAGTGTAGTTGTGATTTTTATTTGGAAATACTTACAGGTTCTAGGATGTTGTGAAGAAATGTACAGTGATGTCCTATAAACCATTGACCTAGCCCTTCCCAATTTTAATATCTTACCCGACTATAATATGCCATCTATAACCAGCAAATTGATACTGGTATTGTAATGAGAAATTACCAGTTAGTAATACATATACTGAATTTCACATGTGTAAATGTGTGTGTTTCTACGTAATAAAACTACATGTGAAGATTTAAGTACCTAAACCACAGGACACAGAACTACAGTAACACAAGGCTCCCTGATGCTCCTCCTTTATAGTTATATACAGGCATCAGCATCACACCCATCCAAACGAATTTCCTAAAACCTTGGCAAACAATAATCTGTTCATCATGTCTGTAAACTTGTTCTTTCAAGTGGAATTATACAGTATGAATCTTTTGAGACTGACTTTTTTCATGCAGTGTTTTTCCTTTGATATTCTTCCAAAGTGTGGGCAAATCATTAGGTTTTTCTTTATCATTGAGTAATATTCCATGGTACGAGTGTACCAATATTTGTTTAATCATTCCCCCACAGAAGAACATTGGATAGTTTCCAATTTGGGGCTGTTATAAGTCAAGTTTCTGTAAGCATCACTGTACAAGAGTGTGGAACCATGAGTTTTTATATCTCTGGGATAATTGACTTAGAGCTCAATTACTGGTTCAAATAGTAAATTTACTGTTATATTTTTTAAAACAAACCATCAAACTCTTTTAACTGTGTAATATTTGACATTCTCAACAGCAATGTCTGAGTATTCAAGTTTTTTTGCATCTTTCCAGTCTTTGAAATTATTATATTAAAATATTTTAGCCATTCTGATATATGTGGTTTTAATTTTGGGTTGGATTGAAGTTTTAATTGGAAATTTCATAATGACTAATGTGGTGAATATTTTTTCAAGTGCTTATTTTTCATCTCTATTCTCTTGAATGGAATATATGTTCATATTTTTTTTAATTTTTAATTTGTTTATATTATATGAAATATGTTTTTAATCTAGGGATTTACATAAATATTGTAGGTACAAATCAAGAGAGTGTGGCAGTTACAGAGTGATAGATGCATAGAACAATGGGACAGAATAGAGAACTCAGAGTCATAAAAATATGCTGAATTGACAAAGGTATAAAAGCAATTTAATGGAAAAAGAATAAATTTTTCAACATATTGTGCTAGAGTGATTGGACATAGACAATAAAACCTCTTAGAATTGATATTAAAAATATGATTCATGCAAATAAAAGTTCATAAATCAAACCTCATAAAAATTATAAACTTTTGCTCTATGAAAAACTTTAAGAGAATGACAAATATTTGAGAGACTGGAATAAATTTCAAATGATTATAATACGTTTAAATAGAGGAATTGAATTTGTGTCTCTTTTTATGCTTCATCTACAAACAATGCCTACATATAAATAGTATGGTCTATTCAAGAATACTTGTTGAGATAAAACATGAATGCTGACTGATAGATACTCTCTATTTTGATGTCAAAGAGGGTAAATTATTCCAGAATGCTCAGGGAAAAAACTGAGTTGGTATTACATAATTCATGAAAGAAAATGTAGAACTTTTTGAGAGCTCCAGCTTTCTTAGACCCTGTTTAACACAATGTTTCTGTGAAAATAATGGGCACTGTTTACCATGCATCGGTCATACTCTAGTATCCTTGTTGACAAGTGTAATTGATTGCAATGAAACTACTCTTGACAGGGCTTGGGTCTGCATGCTTTGTAAAATTTGAGTGTCCTACCACAGTGTTGCTTTAAGTCAATAGGAAAAAAGTAACAATCTCCTAAAAATCCTTTTAGGTATATCCTGGCTATCAAATGTCAACACAGCTGACAAAGTGGCCAGCAAACTGCAAGTATTAGATATCACATAGTGATTATAAAAATTTACAGCTGTCTGCTAAAAAGAGAATGTCTTCCATGAATGTGAAAGTAAAAAGTGAAGATTAGCGATAAAGCACTCTGCTCTGTCTTTTTATTTCATGAACTAAGATCACAGAGAATGGAATATATGTTCATATTTTTTAATTTTTAATTTGTTTATATTATATGAAATATGTTTTAATCTAGGGATTTACATAAATATTGTAGGTACAAATCAAGAGAGTGTGGCAGTTACAGAGTGATAGATGCATAGAACAATGGGACAGAATAGAGAACTCAGAGTCATAAAAATATGCTGAATTGACAAAGGTATAAAAGCAATTTAATGGAAAAAGAATAAATTTTTCAACATATTGTGCTAGAGTGATTGGACATAGACAATAAAACCTCTTAGAATTGATATTAAAAATATGATTCATGCAAATAAAAGTTCATAAATCAAACCTCATAAAAATTATAAACTTTTGCTCTATGAAAAACTTTAAGAGAATGACAAATATTTGAGAGACTGGAATAAATTTCAAATGATTATAATACGTTTAAATAGAGGAATTGAATTTGTGTCTCTTTTTATGCTTCATCTACAAACAATGCCTACATATAAATAGTATGGTCTATTCAAGAATACTTGTTGAGATAAAACATGAATGCTGACTGATAGATACTCTCTATTTTGATGTCAAAGAGGGTAAATTATTCCAGAATGCTCAGGGAAAAAATCTGAGTTGGTATTACATAATTCATGAAAGAAAATGTAGAACTTTTTGAGAGCTCCAGCTTTCTTAGACCCTGTTTAACACAATGTTTCTGTGAAAATAATGGGCACTGTTTACCATGCATCGGTCATACTCTAGTATCCTTGTTGACAAGTGTAATTGATTGCAATGAAACTACTCTTGACAGGGCTTGGGTCTGCATGCTTTGTAAAATTTGAGTGTCCTACCACAGTGTTGCTTTAAGTCAATAGGAAAAAAGTAACAATCTCCTAAAAATCCTTTTAGGTATATCCTGGCTATCAAATGTCAACACAGCTGACAAAGTGGCCAGCAAACTGCAAGTATTAGATATCACATAGTGATTATAAAAATTTACAGCTGTCTGCTAAAAAGAGAATGTCTTCCATGAATGTGAAAGTAAAAAGTGAAGATTAGCGATAAAGCACTCTGCTCTGTCTTTTTATTTCATGAACTAAGATCACAGAGATGTGAGAATGTCAACCAGAAAGTTCAACAAAATGTTCACCATGATTTAGAACATGATACTGGATTTTTTACGCAAACATCTTTCTTACGCAAGACAAAATTTTTAGACTACTTTGGAAGATAGAGTGAAGTTGTTAACTGGCAAGATAAACTCAAAAAAATTAAAATGAGCCTAAATTTACATCATACATTTTAAGCAATGAATTCCATTCCCAAGTAATCATGAATTGTGACCTAGGTACTGCTGTCATGTTAAAATACTGCTAATATGAAGATGAGAGTAGGGTCATCCATTTTCTAATCATGTCTAGAGAGGTTCCAAGTTTTAACAAAAAGTACGACTATGACTGAATCTTGATTTGATGCTTGTAGTTCTCTAAAAGGAGATTTTCTTATATGTGAATGTATTTATATAGTTGTAAGAGGACATACCTTTATCAGTAAATCTGAATGAGTTTAATACTCTTTATTAGAATTTTGTCTGAATATCAATAGAGTTGTTGAAATAGGGAACTGGTTAATTGACTATGGTGTGTGGATCAGCAGAAAATACAGAAACATCATAGAGGTGAAGCAGACTCAGATAAAGAATGAACAAGAGACACAGAGCAACTTATACAAATTACTCTCAAGCTATCTTACTGCTGCCTTTATGAGGCCAGTGTATTTTCTTAGTATACAATTTTCTAGTCCAATAACTACCTAACCTAAACCTTTATATCCTCTCTTGGGTATGTGCTACATGCATCTCTCTGTCTTTAGTTTCTTTCCATCACTTCTCTATTTCCAGGTTAACTTTTCACAAGCACTGTGCTTATTACAAAATAATTTTAGAACTCAAACAAATCTTAACTATCTCAAATGTCACACAGCTGACAATCTCCTAAAATCCTTTTAGGTATATCCTGGCTATCAAATGTCAAACTGACAAAGTAAATTAGATATCACATAGTGATTATAAAAATTTACAGCTGTCTGCTAAAAAGAGAATGTCTTCCATGAATGTGAAAGTAAAAAGTGAAGATTAGCGATAAAGCACTCTGCTCTGTCTTTTTATTTCATGAACTAAGATCACAGAGATGTGAGAATGTCAACCAGAAAGTTCAACAAAATGTTCACCATGATTTAGAACATGATACTGGATTTTTTACGCAAACATCTTTCTTACGCAAGACAAAATTTTTAGACTACTTTGGAAGATAGAGTGAAGTTGTTAACTGGCAAGATAAACTCAAAAAAATTAAAATGAGCCTAAATTTACATCATACATTTTAAGCAATGAATTCCATTCCCAAGTAATCATGAATTGTGACCTAGGTACTGCTGTCATGTTAAAATACTGCTAATATGAAGATGAGAGTAGGGTCATCCATTTTCTAATCATGTCTAGAGAGGTTCCAAGTTTTAACAAAAAAAGTACGACTATGACTGAATCTTGATTTGATGCTTGTAGTTCTCTAAAAGGAGATTTTCTTATATGTGAATGTATTTATATAGTTGTAAGAGGACATACCTTTATCAGTAAATCTGAATGAGTTTAATACTCTTTATTAGAATTTTGTCTGAATATCAATAGAGTTGTTGAAATAGGGAACTGGTTAATTGACTATGGTGTGTGGATCAGCAGAAAATACAGAAACATCATAGAGGTGAAGCAGACTCAGATAAAGAATGAACAAGAGACACAGAGCAACTTATACAAATTACTCTCAAGCTATCTTACTGCTGCCTTTATGAGGCCAGTGTATTTTCTTAGTATACAATTTTCTAGTCCAATAACTACCTAACCTAAACCTTTATATCCTCTCTTGGGTATGTGCTACATGCATCTCTCTGTCTTTAGTTTCTTTCCATCACTTCTCTATTTCCAGGTTAACTTTTCACAAGCACTGTGCTTATTACAGTAATTTTAGACTCACAAATTTAACTATCAGGTAAAGCTATACTAATTTAGAATGGCAAAGTCATTAGAACTTTGGCCTTAATTTATCATCACAGGAATATTTCCCATTCTTCCTGTCAGTTACCCAAATAAATCAGATATGCCATGTGCATAGCATCTACTTTCATTGCAGCCTCTTTTCACTGGGATTTTCTTGCTAGCATGTATGATTTTATTTCTCACATATTACACTTACAATCAGTATAAAACATTGCTGAAACCACTTCTGAAAATATACTAGAAACATATGCAGTACACTGGGATTTATGTAATGCATTGTTGAGGAAAGAGAATCTGATTAAAAATAATTTTTCTTTTTCAAAAATATGAGTAGAGAAACATCAAATTTGGATGAGTTAAGTAGCAATGGATATTAATGCTAAAAGGTTCATACATAGGAATCTAGCAGCTGATCTAAGGGAATGAGTAGTAAAGGTGAGCTAAAGGTATTAAAAGATAGAATATATAGATGATCAGAAGCAATGAGAGTGCCTCAGTGTACAACAGTCACGAGGAAAGGATTGTTAAGAGAGATACCAGCAGACGTGACAAGAGGCTCTATATAACTTGGATTCTGATATTATTCTCAGTCAGAGAGAATCTTCTTTGACTCCAGTCCCCATGGTATCCATGCTGCTGATAATGATGCCACCTAATTGGGTTGAGGATTTCATTGTGTTAGATTTGTTGAGAAATTATCTTTTATTTTTGCATAGCATTTGTACATTCCCTCCTCACCCTTCAAAATGGTTCCAGAGATTCAGGCTGGGTTCCTGAATGTTGAGTACACATTAGTGGTAACAGCCCCAGAGCTATATTCTAACAGAGAGACTGCTCCATTTCCAAGGTAACCAGAAATCACAAAAGCTAGGCCATTCTAATTTTATTCCTAAAATAAGTTTTAGCATTATTGTAGTTTCCATTCTGCAGGTTTAGAGCAGGATCCATTTAGTAGGTTTAGGCTTTTTGGTTGTTCTTGAAAAATTAACCATAACAAATCAAACACAAGCAAATATCATGACTACAGTGACATATTGAATTGTTCACTAGAGAAAATGTAATAAACCAGGTCTATATGTAATATGACCCTTTTTAATCCTTCGTTCAAGAATCTTTGGATGATACCAAAATGTACACAGTAATGATGCTCCTCAATATCATATCTGCATCAGTTATCTACCTAGAAAATCAAAATTCTCAATACAGGGATTGGAAAGCATATGAGAAGTCCCAGGTGGCTCAGTGGGTAACCCTAATTTTTTTTTTTGCATCTTTTCAGAGAGGATTTTCTTGCTAGCATGTATGATTTTATTTCTCACATATTACACTTACAATCAGTATAAAACATTGCTGAAACCACTTCTGAAAATATACTAGAAACATATGCAGTACACTGGGATTTATGTAATGCATTGTTGAGGAAAGAGAATCTGATTAAAATAATTTTTCTTTTTCAAAAATATGAGTAGAGAAACATCAAATTTGGATGAGTTAAGTAGCAATGGATATTAATGCTAAAAGGTTCATACATAGGAATCTAGCAGCTGATCTAAGGGAATGAGTAGTAAAGGTGAGCTAAAGGTATTAAAAGATAGAATATATAGATGATCAGAAGCAATGAGAGTGCCTCAGTGTACAACAGTCACGAGGAAAGGATTGTTAAGAGAGATACCAGCAGACGTGACAAGAGGCTCTATATAACTTGGATTCTGATATTATTCTCAGTCAGAGAGAATCTTCTTTGACTCCAGTCCCCATGGTATCCATGCTGCTGATAATGATGCCACCTAATTGGGTTGAGGATTTCATTGTGTTAGATTTGTTGAGAAATTATCTTTTATTTTTGCATAGCATTTGTACATTCCCTCCTCACCCTTCAAAATGGTTCCAGAGATTCAGGCTGGGTTCCTGAATGTTGAGTACACATTAGTGGTAACAGCCCCAGAGCTATATTCTAACAGAGAGACTGCTCCATTTCCAAGGTAACCAGAAATCACAAAAGCTAGGCCATTCTAATTTTATTCCTAAAATAAGTTTTAGCATTATTGTAGTTTCCATTCTGCAGGTTTAGAGCAGGATCCATTTAGTAGGTTTAGGCTTTTTGGTTGTTCTTGAAAAATTAACCATAACAAATCAAACACAAGCAAATATCATGACTACAGTGACATATTGAATTGTTCACTAGAGAAAATGTAATAAACCAGGTCTATATGTAATATGACCCTTTTTAATCCTTCGTTCAAGAATCTTTGGATGATACCAAAATGTACACAGTAATGATGCTCCTCAATATCATATCTGCATCAGTTATCTACCTAGAAAATCAAAATTCTCAATACAGGGATTGGAAAGCATATGAGAAGTCCCAGGTGGCTCAGTGGGTAAAGAATCTGCCTGCAATGCAAGAGATGCCAGTTCAGTCCCTGGGTTTGGAAGATCCCCTGGAGGAGGGCATGGCAACCACTCCAGTGTTCTTGCCTGGAGAATCCCATGGACAGACGAACTACAGTACATGGGTTGCAAAGAGCTGGACATGAATGAGCCACCAAGTACACACACACACACACACATGCACACACACACACACACACAGCACAGCAAGCATATACAGTTAATGTATATGCATACAAGCATTTGATGCTTCCCTGAATTGTCCTATTATATGTATGTATCTCTTTATTTTTGACACTGGCAATAAGGTGGTCTTCTTTTTTTACAATTTTTAAAAGCCATTGGATAAATAAGATGTTACTATCTCAGTAGTACACCATTTCAAACTTCTGAAAGTTAGTTGAAAATACACAGTTTTAAACCAACATGCATTTATTCCTAAAGCCTAGTGGGAGCAACTAAACTGGACAGTTATTTTCATAATTCCTTTTATTGTTTCAGTTGGCTTCAACTCAGGAAGTAATAAAGATAAACACCAAGAGATAATGATTGCTGTAGAATTCTCCACAGTTAACATATGGTGGTGAAGTAATGACAGATATGTTTGGAACAAAAAACAGAATGGTAACAGTCAAAAGTCATGTTTCTTTACCATGAGAAAATGATAAAATCACTTGTATGAAAATTATTATTAAGAATTATAACTTAGTGTACCCTCTCTGATTTTTAAATTCTATTAACACATCCAGTTATGGAGGTATGATTACCATCAGATACTGTAGGAAGATTCCTTTGCAGTGTTTACTTTCTCAGTTCTATCAGACTGTTCTTGAAAAATTAACCATAACAAATCAAACACAAGCAAATATCATGACTACAGTGACATATTGAATTGTTCACTAGAGAAAATGTAATAAACCAGGTCTATATGTAATATGACCCTTTTTAATCCTTCGTTCAAGAATCTTTGGATGATACCAAAATGTACACAGTAATGATGCTCCTCAATATCATATCTGCATCAGTTATCTACCTAGAAAATCAAAATTCTCAATACAGGGATTGGAAAGCATATGAGAAGTCCCAGGTGGCTCAGTGGGTAAAGAATCTGCCTGCAATGCAAGAGATGCCAGTTCAGTCCCTGGGTTTGGAAGATCCCCTGGAGGAGGGCATGGCAACCACTCCAGTGTTCTTGCCTGGAGAATCCCATGGACAGACGAACTACAGTACATGGGTTGCAAAGAGCTGGACATGAATGAGCCACCAAGTACACACACACACACACACATGCACACACACACACACACACAGCACAGCAAGCATATACAGTTAATGTATATGCATACAAGCATTTGATGCTTCCCTGAATTGTCCTATTATATGTATGTATCTCTTTATTTTTGACACTGGCAATAAGGTGGTCTTCTTTTTACAATTTTTAAAAGCCATTGGATAAATAAGATGTTACTATCTCAGTAGTACACCATTTCAAACTTCTGAAAGTTAGTTGAAAATACACAGTTTTAAACCAACATGCATTTATTCCTAAAGCCTAGTGGGAGCAACTAAACTGGACAGTTATTTTCATAATTCCTTTTATTGTTTCAGTTGGCTTCAACTCAGGAAGTAATAAAGATAAACACCAAGAGATAATGATTGCTGTAGAATTCTCCACAGTTAACATATGGTGGTGAAGTAATGACAGATATGTTTGGAACAAAAAACAGAATGGTAACAGTCAAAAGTCATGTTTCTTTACCATGAGAAAATGATAAAATCACTTGTATGAAAATTATTATTAAGAATTATAACTTAGTGTACCCTCTCTGATTTTTAAATTCTATTAACACATCCAGTTATGGAGGTATGATTACCATCAGATACTGTAGGAAGATTCCTTTGCAGTGTTTACTTTCTCAGTTCTATCAGACTATTCTGAAGGCTAAACAGAATACCAGCTCTAGAATACAGGTTGCGCATGACTCCTGTATTACTTTTCTTATGTTTGGAATGTCTTTGTCTAGATATGGTTAAATAAGTCAATGATAAAGATAAATTCTACCCTACCACTGCAAAAAAAAAAAAAAAAAAGTGCTGTGTGAACATAGCTTAACCCCTCACTTTACTTGAAGTGAGTTATCAAAAATTAGAAAACACAGAGCATCTTATATCATTCATGAATTTGAGACACACAGTGTTGCTCTCTGATTGTCTGAAACAGTGAAAAATGTATCTTGATAAAATGCAGATGAGATTGAAGAGAAGGGGTTATTTAAAGCTGACACAAACTTACTCTTTCAGTTAAAAGATGAGTGTACTTTAGGGACAAGTAGATGACACATTTACACTTACCACTAATACTTCCAATATAAGAAGCTGATATGACAGAGGACTTGTTCCAGTAATATCCTGTGAAAAACAACCAGACTTTTCCTGAAGAGACAGTCTCAGTAATTGGACAAAATTGCCTCTGAATAGTATATTAAGTTTTAAATGGAAAAAAAAAATCAAAAAACAAACAAAAAAAACCCCTCTCAATATTCCTTATTTGAACCTTACTGTCTGAGATAACTTAGATGCTCGAGAAAAATCTACTGACGATATGTCTTGATAAAATTTTTTCAAAGTGTTAGTCACTCATTCATGTCTAGCTCTTTACAACCCCATGAACTGTAGCACACCAGACTCTTCTGTCGATGGAATTCTCTTTTTTTTTCTTTTCTTTTTTTAAAGAGTTTATTTATTTATTTTGGGGAGTGGCGTTTGGGGAGGGAGCGGGGCGGGTGGGCCACTTCTACTGGTCTTTCATTTGTCTATTTTCATCCATCTTTGTTCTTCGACCCGTGTGGGCCTCCCATCGCAGTGGCTTCTGTTGTCGCAAAGCACCAGCTCTGGGTGCATGCGCTCCAGAGCTCCAGCTCGGTAACTCGACACATTGGTCCAGCCGCTCCGCGGCACGTGGGATCTTCCCAGGCCAGGGATCAAATCAGCGCCCCTTGCACTGCAAGGCGGTGTCCTTACCCACTGGACCACCAGGGAAGCCCCTGTCAATGGAATTCTTAAGCAAGAATCCTGGAGTGAGCTGTCATTCCCTTCACCAGGAGATCTTCCCAACCCAGGGTTTGAACCCAGGTCTCCCACATTGCAGGCAGATTCATATATCAAAATAGGTTGAAATCCTATATTCGGGAATAGTTTTGAATATCATAGTAGGAGAATATAAACTAAATAAGCTGCTATCATAATTTTAAAAGAAAATAGTACAGTTAAGAAAATTTCACAGTATGAAATGGAGAACAGCATTTTTGTTTGAACACTGAAGTAAACAAATTCCACAGAGCAAAACATAGCATTTGAGAGGAAATATCTCTAAAAGTCTCATGGTAAATATGAAAGTATTACAGTCATCCACCATCTGGTGATTGTTTATAAGATTAGTTGTAAAGGGATCTAGTCATTTCTAATGGGATTCAATGAGTTAGAAGGAATAAGAAGGCACAAAATATTTTCTAAAAGTATTATAGTAAGGTAGTGTTCCAATTTCACACACTAAAGTTACTGGTATGTGGATAAAATAATACTGTACTATTCCACCCGTTTACTGTGTTCATGTCCCCAATATTGTAAACAACCAGACTTTTCCTGAAGAGACAGTCTCAGTAATTGGACAAAATTGCCTCTGAATAGTATATTAAGTTTTAAATGGAAAAAAAAAATCAAAAAACAAACAAAAAAAACCCCTCTCAATATTCCTTATTTGAACCTTACTGTCTGAGATAACTTAGATGCTCGAGAAAAATCTACTGACGATATGTCTTGATAAAATTTTTTCAAAGTGTTAGTCACTCATTCATGTCTAGCTCTTTACAACCCCATGAACTGTAGCACACCAGACTCTTCTGTCGATGGAATTCTCTTTTTTTTTTTTCTTTTTCTTTTTTTTTAAAGAGTTTATTTATTTATTTTGGGGAGTGGCGTTTGGGGAGGGAGCGGGGCGGGTGGGCCACTTCTACTGGTCTTTCATTTGTCTATTTTCATCCATCTTTGTTCTTCGACCCGTGTGGGCCTCCCATCGCAGTGGCTTCTGTTGTCGCAAAGCACCAGCTCTGGGTGCATGCGCTCCAGAGCTCCAGCTCGGTAACTCGACACATTGGTCCAGCCGCTCCGCGGCACGTGGGATCCTCCCAGGCCGGGGATCAAATCAGCGCCCCTTGCACTGCAAGGCAGTGTCCTTACCCACTGGACCACCAGGGAAGCCCCTGTCAATGGAATTCTTAAGCAAGAATCCTGGAGTGAGCTGTCATTCCCTTCACCAGGAGATCTTCCCAACCCAGGGTTTGAACCCAGGTCTCCCACATTGCAGGCAGATTCATATATCAAAATAGGTTGAAATCCTATATTCGGGAATAGTTTTGAATATCATAGTAGGAGAATATAAACTAAATAAGCTGCTATCATAATTTTAAAAGAAAATAGTACAGTTAAGAAAATTTCACAGTATGAAATGGAGAACAGCATTTTTGTTTGAACACTGAAGTAAACAAATTCCACAGAGCAAAACATAGCATTTGAGAGGAAATATCTCTAAAAGTCTCATGGTAAATATGAAAGTATTACAGTCATCCACCATCTGGTGATTGTTTATAAGATTAGTTGTAAAGGGATCTAGTCATTTCTAATGGGATTCAATGAGTTAGAAGGAATAAGAAGGCACAAAATATTTTCTAAAAGTATTATAGTAAGGTAGTGTTCCAATTTCACACACTAAAGTTACTGGTATGTGGATAAAATAATACTGTACTATTCCACTTTTGCTTCTGCTTTGTGATATGTAGGGCTGTAGCATCATTCATGTTTCAAACCCAACGTCTTTACTGAAGTTTGTGTTTGTGAGAGGGTTGAGTGGGTGAAATAGTCAAAGGAACTTTTAAGTACTATGAAATTCCACTTTGAAAAATTCTTCTCAAGATTAAGTAACAATCATGCTGTAAAATTCTTTTTTTTATATAATTTTATTTATTTATTTTTGTCTTTTCTGGGTGTTCATTGCTGCGCAAGGGCTTTCCTTTTGTTGCAGTGAGAAGACTTCTTTTGTTGCTGAGCATTGACTCTGGGGCACATGAGCTTCAGTAGTTGCCGCATGTAGGCTCAATAGTTGTGGCTCCTGGGCTTGTGGCTCCACAGCATGTGGGATCTTCCCGGATCAGGGATCAAACCTTTGTCTCCTTCACTGGCAGATGGATTCTTTACCACTGAGCTATGAGGGAAGCACCATGCTGTAAAATTAAATACATATCTTTGGTAAATTATAAAGACAGGTTTTTGATATTGAAAATTTTCAGTGTAGAAACATTAATTTATTGAAACTTACATTCTATTTTTCCTTTTCTTTGATAGAAAACAATTCTCCTTTTCTCTAATTAAAGCATTAACAAAATAGCAGGTTATGAATAGTGTGAACCTCTTTTATGTTTTTCAGTTAATGCAAGTCAGAAATTATGTTTACCCAGAGGGTAATTGGAAAAATTAACAGTGTTCTCTTTAACTACCATTGTGAGTTTATCAGTGATCATAGAATGAATAAAAATACATGTTTCCTGGGATCTTAGGATAACTGACAAAAGTCAGAAATTCACAGTATGAAATGGAGAACAGCATTTTGTTTGAACACTGAAGTAAACAAATTCCACAGAGCAAAACATAGCATTTGAGAGGAAATATCTCTAAAAGTCTCATGGTAAATATGAAAGTATTACAGTCATCCACCATCTGGTGATTGTTTATAAGATTAGTTGTAAAGGGATCTAGTCATTTCTAATGGGATTCAATGAGTTAGAAGGAATAAGAAGGCACAAAATATTTTCTAAAAGTATTATAGTAAGGTAGTGTTCCAATTTCACACACTAAAGTTACTGGTATGTGGATAAAATAATACTGTACTATTCCACTTTTGCTTCTGCTTTGTGATATGTAGGGCTGTAGCATCATTCATGTTTCAAACCCAACGTCTTTACTGAAGTTTGTGTTTGTGAGAGGGTTGAGTGGGTGAAATAGTCAAAGGAACTTTTAAGTACTATGAAATTCCACTTTGAAAAATTCTTCTCAAGATTAAGTAACAATCATGCTGTAAAATTCTTTTTTTTATATAATTTTATTTATTTATTTTTGTCTTTTCTGGGTGTTCATTGCTGCGCAAGGGCTTTCCTTTTGTTGCAGTGAGAAGACTTCTTTTGTTGCTGAGCATTGACTCTGGGGCACATGAGCTTCAGTAGTTGCCGCATGTAGGCTCAATAGTTGTGGCTCCTGGGCTTGTGGCTCCACAGCATGTGGGATCTTCCCGGATCAGGGATCAAACCTTTGTCTCCTTCACTGGCAGATGGATTCTTTACCACTGAGCTATGAGGGAAGCACCATGCTGTAAAATTAAATACATATCTTTGGTAAATTATAAAGACAGGTTTTTGATATTGAAAATTTTCAGTGTAGAAACATTAATTTATTGAAACTTACATTCTATTTTTCCTTTTCTTTGATAGAAAACAATTCTCCATTTTCTCTAATTAAAGCATTAACAAAATAGCAGGTTATGAATAGTGTGAACCTCTTTTATGTTTTTCAGTTAATGCAAGTCAGAAATTATGTTTACCCAGAGGGTAATTGGAAAAATTAACAGTGTTCTCTTTAACTACCATTGTGAGTTTATCAGTGATCATAGAATGAATAAAAATACATGTTTCCTGGGATCTTAGGATAACTGACATATGATGTATTGAGTTTTGTCTTCAATTTATCAGTCAAATTATGCTAGCTTTAAAATCCCTTATTAACTTTTCTTAGAAAACATAAGTAAAGGATTATATCTAAGGTAAACTATATTCAAAATTATTTGACACTTACAAATTTAGCTATTTATGCTATCATAGCTAATTTTATAGAAAAATGATGAGACATAAATGAAGGTCACAAGAGAAACATCACTATTAAAAATAGTGGATACAGTGGAATCAAGACATATGTACAGAAAGAATAAACCTATTATGAACTAATTGTCAATATAAATATATTAAATATCATTGTATATGTATTTATTATATCTACATAGTGATAACTTATTAATTAAATCTTTATATATAGTATATGGAGTATTCTGTTCCCCTCAGGAATTTCTTCTATTTGAATGAATGTGAATTAAAATGGAATTGCATGGGTATCTTTGAGAAAAGATATTGCACTTTAGTGCCTTGTATGTCTGGAATGAAGGTCTGCATTCGGACCAAGAGAATGAATGTGTTAGGGCTAATTGTCTGACAGTGAAAGAGATTATTAGCTGAGTGCTGTCACCTCAGAGGTCACATGGTCTAAATAAATGCATCTAGTAAAGAATTTGCCTTTGTATTATTTTATAAGCCATTGTTGCTTCCTAGGCCTATGTCTAAGGATGTTGATAAATATATCATAAATATTTAATTAATTATAACTAACAACTTTAATTGTTTTATATTTAAACAGGAAATAAAGAAATTTCAACTTGTTCTTTTGGGTAGATAGTTTGGGAAGGCATAATCACATTTTATTTGAGATAAACTTAATGCCTTGCTGAGCATCAGGGTTTCCAATAAGTCACACACATACAAAACAAAGAAACCTATGTGTACATTTACACTCCATTTTCTCTAATTAGAAACTTACATTCTATTTTTCCTTTTCTTTGATAGAAAACAATTAACAAAAAATAGCAGGTTATGAATAGTGTGAACCTCTTTTATGTTTTTCAGTTAATGCAAGTCAGAAATTATGTTTACCCAGAGGGTAATTGGAAAAATTAACAGTGTTCTCTTTAACTACCATTGTGAGTTTATCAGTGATCATAGAATGAATAAAAATACATGTTTCCTGGGATCTTAGGATAACTGACATATGATGTATTGAGTTTTGTCTTCAATTTATCAGTCAAATTATGCTAGCTTTAAAATCCCTTATTAACTTTTCTTAGAAAACATAAGTAAAGGATTATATCTAAGGTAAACTATATTCAAAATTATTTGACACTTACAAATTTAGCTATTTATGCTATCATAGCTAATTTTATAGAAAAATGATGAGACATAAATGAAGGTCACAAGAGAAACATCACTATTAAAAATAGTGGATACAGTGGAATCAAGACATATGTACAGAAAGAATAAACCTATTATGAACTAATTGTCAATATAAATATATTAAATATCATTGTATATGTATTTATTATATCTACATAGTGATAACTTATTAATTAAATCTTTATATATAGTATATGGAGTGTTCTGTTCCCCTCAGGAATTTCTTCTATTTGAATGAATGTGAATTAAAATGGAATTGCATGGGTATCTTTGAGAAAAGATATTGCACTTTAGTGCCTTGTATGTCTGGAATGAAGGTCTGCATTCGGACCAAGAGAATGAATGTGTTAGGGCTAATTGTCTGACAGTGAAAGAGATTATTAGCTGAGTGCTGTCACCTCAGAGGTCACATGGTCTAAATAAATGCATCTAGTAAAGAATTTGCCTTTGTATTATTTTATAAGCCATTGTTGCTTCCTAGGCCTATGTCTAAGGATGTTGATAAATATATCATAAATATTTAATTAATTATAACTAACAACTTTAATTGTTTTATATTTAAACAGGAAATAAAGAAATTTCAACTTGTTCTTTTGGGTAGATAGTTTGGGAAGGCATAATCACATTTTATTTGAGATAAACTTAATGCCTTGCTGAGCATCAGGGTTTCCAATAAGTCACACACATACAAAACAAAGAAACCTATGTGTACATTTACACTTGTCTGATTTTAGAATTAAAGGTAAACAGAGACAACCTAAGGCATATTTGTGATGGAAGAGATGAAATTGTAAATCAACTGATCCATTTCCTTCTGTTTGCTTCGGGAATGAAACATCTCTCTTTCTAAGCTTTGAGAACCCTCTTTCTCTTTTCTGTGCTCCCTGTTGTGAGATAGATTAACATACTTGTAAATCCTAAAGTTTAATACTTGAAATAAAATAACATAAATAGAATAATTAACTGAACCCCTGTTGCTTTGTTATGTAGCCTTAGGTGTACTTATTGTGCAATCAATACAACTAAAAAATGTTATGTCAAAAATTTGTCCTGGGAATTAGAGATCACGAGAATGAGTTCATGGAGCTTTAGATTTTTGTAAAGTTCATTATATGAGAAGTAGTTATAAGGACTTCATAGACCTGACTGTTTCCTTCTCCTAGCCGCTTAAAAATTACCCTTTGTTATGAAGTGCAATAACTTCATGACTGTTAGTACACAACTTATGTGAATATTATAACACTTTTATTTACTAAAGAGTTTCTTAAATTGTGATCTACCAAGGGCTGATGGTTCTAAAAACTGTTGTCAAGATGTCCACAACCTCAAAGGTGGTATTATAATAATACTAAGAGGTTATTTGTCTTTTCTATTAAGTTAACATCTCCACTGATAGAACAAAAACAATGGTGTATGAAGCTACTGGTGACTTAGTACAAAACATGGTTGTCACCTTGTGCTACTTGTAATTTGTAGAAAGAAAAATAGTTCAGTATAAAACTGTCCTCCTTGTTATAAAAGAAAAGTTGCTAATTGTGCTTACCCTCAGCATTTGAGTAAATGCTTTTTCAGTATTATTCATGATGAAAGGGCTTGCAGACATAAAACACTTCTGATTCAGGATGATGGTTGGAAGAAAAGTGCTTGTGAGGTCATCAGACTTGTGAGCTGAATTAGTAATTTTTTTTTTTTTAAGAGACACCATTTTTACTTCAGAAAACAACTGGCAGACAAATTTGATTATTCAGACTTAGATATTTGATACTTTCTGGGAAAAAAATGAAAGAAATAAGTCTGCCTATTGTGAAAAGGAAATTATATTTATTGCCAACAAGAAGAGTCAAGCTTTTAAGAGAAAATTAGATTTGGGGGAAACTTGTGTCACCATGAATTGGTTTTCCAATATTTAGATTTTCTTTTGTGAGAACAATGGTGATATTAACAATTGTGACTTTTGGTACTGTATAGAGAATTGTGGCAAAATATTCAAGAACTACATAACTTAATGAACTGTTTTCCAAATGACCAACTAATTCTATTGCATTGCAAAAGTTAAAATACTGAAATGACAATTCACAGTGTTACAAAATCTTGATGATTAAAACAATCCAGTCAAAATATAAGAAAATGTAGAATAATAAAAAATTGTCCCTGATATTTAGAATTTGGATTACACACTGTGAGAAACTTTTAAGAAATTCCCACTTGTTAGGCCATTGGCAAAATATCAAATGGAACTTCTTATAATTACTTTTAAAAGATATTAAAACACACCTTCCTTTTCCTACTACATGGCTGTACAAAATCAGATTATATGAATACGTTTTACCCCCATCATGCCTTTTTTTTTTTCATTTTTACATTTATTTTTCATCCATCTTTTATTCTCTGGCATGTGCGGGCCTCCCATTGCAGTGGCCTCTCCCTTTACAGAGCACTGGCTCTGGGTGTGTACTCTCCAGAGTGTTGGCTCCTAATTGGACACACCAGTCCAGTTCTCTGTGGCACGTGGTATCCTCCCAGGCCAGGGATCGAACCGGTATCCCTTGCACTGCAAGGCAGACTCTGCACCCACTGGACCACTACAGAAGCCCTATATGGATATGTTTTCGGTAGAAAACATAATAGCATGTAGTTCTTTTTCATAAAAATTGGTTATTTTAACATATAATAGATTTGTTATTACATTCAATAAATTATAAATTATAAAATCAGTTTTTAGTTTTTAATACAGTAGTCATTGATTGATATAACCCATGCACCCGAAAGCTCTCTAAGGTCCTAAAAAATATTTCAGGAGTATAAAGTGTCCCCAAGAACAAAACCTGTTAGAACTACTGTTTTATTATGGTTTCACCTCATAGGACCATGACATATCTTCTTATTTGACCTGCAACTGAGCTACTTTGCTCAAAAATTATCCAGAAAGACATGGTTTGATTATCAGTTTTCATGTGTGCTTTTTTACTGCTAAACATGGAATCTTAGAAGGAGAATAAATGTTATGTGATAATATTATAATTTTAGTAGACAAAATTTGGTGCTAGATATCTGCAAGTCTTAATTTTTAAGGACATTTTTTAAAAACTTTGTATAAATCCTTCATGTTCATTATACTCCATTTTTTGATTATAAAACTGTTTTTACTATACTTATTAAATTACATTATCAAGGGAATTCATTAACAAATGATTTTTTATCTGCAAGCTCCACAGAAACCTTATAGGATAATAAGAAAATCTGTACTATGTGAAAAATGAATAATGATAATATTAAGATATGAAAAAGTAAAAAAGTACTTAAATGTAAAATGTTCATTATTTGCTTAACTTAGGATAAGAGAGAAAATATAATGTTTATAGAAATGCAAATTATAGAAAATTCTTATGCTTAAGAGATATGATATTTGGTATTCAATTAAACAATATAGTAGTATTTCATGTAAGACTTTCCAAATCACAAGAGCTATGGTACATATTGGATTAACCAAAAAGATCGTTTAGGCTTTTCATCATTGTATGGAAAAATCTGGATGAACTTTCTGGTCACCCAATAGATTACTTTTTAGGGAAAACTAGCAAGAAGTCTCATTTTGTAATATGTCTCATAACAATAAGAATTAAATCATCCATAAAAATGCCAGGAATATTTAGAAAGAGAATTTCTAAAAGCATACTTAAAACTAATATTTTCTTATATAAACTCTACATTTTAATTAAATACAAGTGTATCTTGAGCATTCTAATTTAATAAATTAATTCATCTTATATTTGAATTTTTAAAAATTTTAACCTTGTTTTACATTTATAGTAATTCTAAGAATTAGGTATAAATCCAACACTATTTCATGGACTTCTTAGGATACTGTGCAATATTAGTGAGTTTCTATAACTTTAGTATATCTTGCCTGTAGTTATTCAATTAGAAGGCTTCTTCGATGACTCCAAGAAGCCACTTGCCAATGGAAGAGATGCAGGTTCTATCCCTGGGTAAGGAAAACCCCAGAAAGAGGAAATGGCAACCCACTCCAATATTCTTGGCTGGATAGTCTCATGGACAGAGCAGCCTGGTGACTTTCACAGAGAGTCAGACACAACTGAGTGGCTGAACATGCATACACATGCATTGGATTAGATCTGGAAAGTAAAGATGATGAAGAAAAGGCCACTTAACATTTCCTGAGTGTTTAGTATATACAGGGTGATGCCAAGGGCCATATCTTATCTGTAAACTTATAGCTACTCTGTGCTCTAGACAATTAACATAACCAGGGCAGTTGTGGTCCCTAGCTTAAGAATATGAGGATGCAATAGTCATTGTTTCAGTCTTCTCCTATCTTATTTTTCTTTAATTCACTCCTTAATCCACAATACTCCACAAGATTGTCTCTTAAATCAGGTCAGCATGACTGCTATATTTTAAAGCCCAAAGATTTTTATCCTTATTCTCTTTTCAATCAACACCTCAAAAGCATTCAAAGCAAACTACTTCCTCTTTGAAATGCTTTCTTCAGTTTCTATCTGTGCCTCTGTACTTATTGTATTGTCTAATTCTCTGCATCTGGTTCCTCTTACTCTCTGTCTCCACGTTTAGGCTTTTCATCATTGTATGGAAAAATCTGGATGAACTTTCTGGTCACCCAATAGATTACTTTTAGGAAAACTAGCAAGAAGTCTCATTTTGTAATATGTCTCATAACAATAAGAATTAAATCATCCATAAAAATGCCAGGAATATTTAGAAAGAGAATTTCTAAAAGCATACTTAAAACTAATATTTTCTTATATAAACTCTACATTTTAATTAAATACAAGTGTATCTTGAGCATTCTAATTTAATAAATTAATTCATCTTATATTTGAATTTTTAAAAATTTTAACCTTGTTTTACATTTATAGTAATTCTAAGAATTAGGTATAAATCCAACACTATTTCATGGACTTCTTAGGATACTGTGCAATATTAGTGAGTTTCTATAACTTTAGTATATCTTGCCTGTAGTTATTCAATTAGAAGGCTTCTTCGATGACTCCAAGAAGCCACTTGCCAATGGAAGAGATGCAGGTTCTATCCCTGGGTAAGGAAAACCCCAGAAAGAGGAAATGGCAACCCACTCCAATATTCTTGGCTGGATAGTCTCATGGACAGAGCAGCCTGGTGACTTTCACAGAGAGTCAGACACAACTGAGTGGCTGAACATGCATACACATGCATTGGATTAGATCTGGAAAGTAAAGATGATGAAGAAAAGGCCACTTAACATTTCCTGAGTGTTTAGTATATACAGGGGTGATGCCAAGGGCCATATCTTATCTGTAAACTTATAGCTACTCTGTGCTCTAGACAATTAACATAACCAGGGCAGTTGTGGTCCCTAGCTTAAGAATATGAGGATGCAATAGTCATTGTTTCAGTCTTCTCCTATCTTATTTTTCTTTAATTCACTCCTTAATCCACAATACTCCACAAGATTGTCTCTTAAATCAGGTCAGCATGACTGCTATATTTTAAAGCCCAAAGATTTTTATCCTTATTCTCTTTTCAATCAACACCTCAAAAGCATTCAAAGCAAACTACTTCCTCTTTGAAATGCTTTCTTCAGTTTCTATCTGTGCCTCTGTACTTAATTGTATCTGTCTAATTCTCTGCATCTGGTTCCTCTTACTCTCTGTCTCCAATGTAATGTTTCCCAATTCTCAGTCTTCAATTCTTGCCTACTTAGGTCTTCTCTCAGACACTATCTTTATTACAGTACATTTACATATCGAACACCATCAATATCCAGGTAACTGCAAAATTTACATCTGCTTACATATTTTCCCTTGCTATATATATATATTTCCAGATAATCTTTTTAAAAAGTAACAGAACTATTAATGATTCTGTTACTAAAATCTCTCAATGACTTTACACTGCAAGTAGAATTAGGAAGATCAAACGCCATTTATTATCTGACCCTCACTACAGTTTTAGAGACCATAATTCATGTGTTTATTTTATTTTATTTTATTTCCAGATATAGGCACAAAGGGCTTCATTTACTTTCTCACATGTAGGGAAATGTTTCCCTCAAGAGAGAGTTTATTGTGCAGGGTGACTTTTCCCATGCATTGCATGGTACAGATGACTTCATTTGAAAGTGAAAGTGTTAGTCACTCAGTCATGTCTGACTCTTTGAGACATCTTAGACTGCAGCCTGTCAGGCTCTCTGTCCATGGAATTCTCCAGGCAAGAGTAGTGGATTGTCATTCCCTTCTTCAGGGGATCTACCCAGGAGTCAAACCTGGGGCTCCCACATTGCAGGCAGATTCTCTACCACCTGAGCCAACCAGGGAATTCCTTCATTTTTTCATGTCTCATTGCAACAGTCATCTCAGCAGTGAGACTTTCCCAAGTCAGCCAGTGTAAGACATACAAGAGCCTGCACTCCAACCCCTATTTTGTTTTCTTCATAGTTCTTATCATTTGTTACTTATCTACTTACTGTTTGTATATTGTATATCTTTAGTACAATCTGAAGTGAAGATGAAAATAATAATGTCAACCAATAGGTCATTAGTTTCATCTTCATTATTTCAACCCCACAGGATTGTTGTGAAGAATAAATGAGTCAGAATGCATTGCATGCTGAGAAGGGCAATAGCACATAGTAAATATCTCTTATTTTTGTTCACTGGTTTATTCTACAAACTCAGAGTATCTAACTCATGGTAATCATGAAAACATTTGCCAGATGAATTAATATAATTGCAAGCAACAAGAAGGACATATTATTCTCATTATTTTTAATCGAAAGACCATTCACATGAATGATTCAGAGGTCTGAAAAATAAATCTCTTAAGAAAAAAAAAAAGCTAATGGAAGTTTAATTGTTCAACCTGGAATGAAGAAGGTCAAAGGCTTGCATAGTTAAATAACTATACAAATGCAATCACATCATTGAAATCAGCCACCTAACTCTTTCTATTTAAGTTGTGAAAAAAGACAAGCTGGTAATTAAGTGTCAGGAGACAAAGATAATAGTTGTGTGAGTTTTCCGTTTTTTAGCAGTTTGAGTTAATGTAGATAAAATTTTGCTCATGGAAGTCACTAACTGTTTTGCCTTTCTATTTAGGATAAAAAGGCTAAAAAACAATGACAAGCAAAGTCAGAAGGATAAAGCATAGCGAAAAAGAAAACACTGTCACAGTGAAAGTTGTAGCACTTTCGAATGAGTTATAAAGAGTGGTCATAATAACTTTTCCTAAAAAATCTCTCTTTATATTCTCATCCCTGGGGGAATAAAGCCATGCACTTACATAGCAAGATCAAGCAGATACACTTTACAATATATTGCTTTCGAGTTTTTGTCAGAATTTTAAAGATGTGAGATTTGCAAATATATTAGTAATTCAAATAAAGCAGATTCTCTACCACCTGAGCCAACCAGGGAATTCCTTCATTTTTTCATGTCTCATTGCAACAGTCATCTCAGCAGTGAGACTTTCCCAAGTCAGCCAGTGTAAGACATACAAGAGCCTGCACTCCAACCCCTATTTTGTTTTCTTCATAGTTCTTATCATTTGTTACTTATCTACTTACTGTTTGTATATTGTATATCTTTAGTACAATCTGAAGTGAAGATGAAAATAATAATGTCAACCAATAGGTCATTAGTTTCATCTTCATTATTTCAACCCCACAGGATTGTTGTGAAGAATAAATGAGTCAGAATGCATTGCATGCTGAGAAGGGCAATAGCACATAGTAAATATCTCTTATTTTTGTTCACTGGTTTATTCTACAAACTCAGAGTATCTAACTCATGGTAATCATGAAAACATTTGCCAGATGAATTAATATAATTGCAAGCAACAAGAAGGACATATTATTCTCATTATTTTTAATCGAAAGACCATTCACATGAATGATTCAGAGGTCTGAAAAATAAATCTCTTAAGAAAAAAAAAAAGCTAATGGAAGTTTAATTGTTCAACCTGGAATGAAGAAGGTCAAAGGCTTGCATAGTTAAATAACTATACAAATGCAATCACATCATTGAAATCAGCCACCTAACTCTTTCTATTTAAGTTGTGAAAAAAGACAAGCTGGTAATTAAGTGTCAGGAGACAAAGATAATAGTTGTGTGAGTTTTCCGTTTTTTAGCAGTTTGAGTTAATGTAGATAAAATTTTGCTCATGGAAGTCACTAACTGTTTTGCCTTTCTATTTAGGATAAAAAGGCTAAAAAACAATGACAAGCAAAGTCAGAAGGATAAAGCATAGCGAAAAAGAAAACACTGTCACAGTGAAAGTTGTAGCACTTTCGAATGAGTTATAAAGAGTGGTCATAATAACTTTTCCTAAAAAATCTCTCTTTATATTCTCATCCCTGGGGGAATAAAGCCATGCACTTACATAGCAAGATCAAGCAGATACACTTTACAATATATTGCTTTCGAGTTTTTGTCAGAATTTTAAAGATGTGAGATTTGCAAATATATTAGTAATTCAAATAAAGACGAAACAAAATGTTTCTGCAGTCTGGAGTGCTTTTTAAAGAAAAAGAAAACATGATGTTTCTGCAGAAAATAAAATTTGATTACTCCTTGAACAATTTTTATTTTTCAGAGTAACAGATAAAACAATACAAGCATTCTTAAAGGTCGAGTTCAGATTTGTCCTAACAATTGACTATTTAAATTTGTTAAATTGTTTAATTTGTTTATATTAATAATAAAGTGCAAGAATTCTTAAAGGTTCAAACAGTACAGTTATTCCTAAAGATTCAGTCCAGGTTCGTGCTAGCATTTGACTATATTAAGTAGTTTGTTAAACTGTTTATAATAAAGAAGATTTTATTAAAATTCACTTCTATTTGCTAATCTTGAAATTCACCAGATACCCTTCTTAATATTTTGTTTGACTTGTCTGAAGAGATGAACCATTTTAAGTTCAAAAAGCAGCCTTACAGAGTATTTTAATAATAAACAAAGCTCTTATTATCAAACTATATTTAAAGATTTTACAGTGACTTTAGATATGAACTTAGATTCTCAGAGGAATATATCCAGATCTTTTCTTAATGTAGGAAATTTGATTATTAATTAAAATTTAGATTTTTTTCAAAATGCATGCATAGCATTTTATGAACTCAACACTGCCAAGTGATAGGATGGTTACTTAACAGAATGTAGTAAGATACTGCATCATTTTTAAAAAAAGGTATTTATAAATTTTACATAGATTAACAAGTCATACAAGAGTCATACAAGAGTTGTATATATTGTATGAGATTAACCCCTCATGTTGTACAAGAGTTGTATATATTGCAAAGAGGCAATAATAATAAGTAAACTCTGGGAGATAGTGAAGGACAGGGAAGCCAGGTGTGCTGCAGTCCATGGGATCGCAAAGAGTTGATCACTAATTAGTGACTGAACAACAACAATACATCTAAAAACATCTGTGGATTATTGATGTTTCTCTGCAGAAAGTTTAGAGAGAAGCTCTCTGATATATATGAAGCTAAAAAGATTATTCTCATGAAATTCTAAAAGCTCATCTTTAAATAGACTGCTTATTCAAAATCCCAATCTCTATCGAACTGATTAAAATTGATCAATAGCTTCCTTTAGTCTTAAGGTAAAAGATGGTCCAATTTATACTTCTCTCTCTTGCCTAATCTTTTACTAGTCTCTGCTATTGTCTCCAGTTTATATGTACTAGCTTTCTCTCAAGAGACTCAATTGCTCAAACTGAATCTAGAAGGACTTATACAAGCAGTCCATGAACAATTAATAATATACAATATTTTTTGTTATCCTATGTGTTAAGCAGTATTTTAAACACACTCACATTTAGGCAAAGCCATATTTAATAGCTGCAACAATCTGATGTGATGGTGCATTATTATCTCTATATCCTGAATAACTAAATGGGAACATAAAAAATTTGAAAGTGACTTGCTTGAGGACAACCACAGAATATAAATAAAGTAGCATTTAAAGCACAAGGAGGAGATTAACACATTCCTATTTTAGGGAATTCATAAGGGAAAACAAAATGAAAGGGAACATAGTCAATTTGAGAAACTACATGTAATGAATATAGTGAAAGTAGTGTAGTAGTGAAAGTGGTAGTCGCTTAGTCATGTCTGATTCTTTTGTGACCTCATGGACAGTAGCCTGCCAGGCTTGGAATTCTCCAGCCAAGAATACTGGGATGGGTAGCCATTCCCTTCTCCAGGGGATCTTTCTGACCCTGGGATCTATCTCGGGTCTTATGTATTATAGACAGATTCTTTACCATTTGAGTTACCAAGGAAGTCCATAATTTGAGAAACTATATGAAATGAATATGGTTGAAATAAAACAAGACCACTGGAGCATATCTCATAAATAATTGTAGAATGATACACATATCCACTTCCTGTCCTTTCCAATATCCACTCCCTTCTCTGTCAAGACTCAATCAAGTATTATATAACATAGCACAGACAACATAATATAAATATCCAGGTACATTTTTCATTTAGAAATACATGTCCTAAAATGGTTAAAGATCATAAAAAAGATTTTCTGAAAATTTTCTCACTTTCAGTCAGTGTTGAACCAACTAGAATTCTCAGATATCATTACTATTTATATATTTAGCACTGTCTCTTTTGACTCGGAATAGCCATACTGGTTCTTTTTATTTGTTTTTTGCTGTTGGGTCCAATTATTTTATGACTGATGTAGTAACTAAAACAATAAATAAAACATCCTTGGTAGCCATTTTAGGCCTTTTGAGGAATGAGGTAATTTATATACAAATGAATGCATTAATAAATGAAATCCAAGCAGTATAGAATTTTATAATTTAGGCATGATGATAACACATTTTGAGAATTGACAAAAAATGGCTAGACTGGAAAAATGGATTGTTTATGGATGAGAAATTTTATTAAGTTCATAATGTAATGAAATTTATAATGTCTGTTAGTATATGACTTTAATGATACACTGTGAAAATTAATTGTGTAAGTGAAATGAAGAGTAATTCCATGTAATTAGGTTAGAAATATATAAATAAAATCTTAGAATAGCAACATACATTTCTTTGAGTTTTTTTTTTTTTTTTTTTGAGTTTCACTGAATGAATGTTCAACTTGAATATGATGACTTCCCAGTACAAAGTAAGATATAAAAGAAGAGAAAAATCAATAAGAGTAAGTTTTATAGCTGTTTTCTTTTGAACTATATCTACTGTTCACATGAAATAAGCTTTTACTTAATGTGATTAATTGATTAAAATATTTTGGACATAAACTCCACAATTGTGCAAACTTAAAACTTAAGTGATATTATTGGGAGAGAAAAAATAAAACTTTTTCAAAAATACCAGGTTGCTTTCTGACCCTGGGATCTATCTCGGGTCTTATGTATTATAGACAGATTCTTTACCATTTGAGTTACCAAGGAAGTCCATAATTTGAGAAACTATATGAAATGAATATGGTTGAAATAAAACAAGACCACTGGAGCATATCTCATAAATAATTGTAGAATGATACACATATCCACTTCCTGTCCTTTCCAATATCCACTCCCTTCTCTGTCAAGACTCAATCAAGTATTATATAACATAGCACAGACAACATAATATAAATATCCAGGTACATTTTTCATTTAGAAATACATGTCCTAAAATGGTTAAAGATCATAAAAAAGATTTTCTGAAAATTTTCTCACTTTCAGTCAGTGTTGAACCAACTAGAATTCTCAGATATCATTACTATTTATATATTTAGCACTGTCTCTTTTGACTCGGAATAGCCATACTGGTTCTTTTTATTTGTTTTTTGCTGTTGGGTCCAATTATTTTATGACTGATGTAGTAACTAAAACAATAAATAAAACATCCTTGGTAGCCATTTTAGGCCTTTTGAGGAATGAGGTAATTTATATACAAATGAATGCATTAATAAATGAAATCCAAGCAGTATAGAATTTTATAATTTAGGCATGATGATAACACATTTTGAGAATTGACAAAAATGGCTAGACGGGAAAAAATGGATTGTTTATGGATGAGAAATTTTATTAAGTTCATAATGTAATGAAATTTATAATGTCTGTTAGTATATGACTTTAATGATACACTGTGAAAATTAATTGTGTAAGTGAAATGAAGAGTAATTCCATGTAATTAGGTTAGAAATATATAAATAAAATCTTAGAATAGCAACATACATTTCTTTGAGTTTTTTTTTTTTTTTTTTGAGTTTCACTGAATGAATGTTCAACTTGAATATGATGACTTCCCAGTACAAAGTAAGATATAAAAGAAGAGAAAAATCAATAAGAGTAAGTTTTATAGCTGTTTTCTTTTGAACTATATCTACTGTTCACATGAAATAAGCTTTTACTTAATGTGATTAATTGATTAAAATATTTTGGACATAAACTCCACAATTGTGCAAACTTAAAACTTAAGTGATATTATTGGGAGAGAAAAAATAAAACTTTTTTCAAAAAATACCAGGTTGCTTTTTGCAAATGATACATTTTCTCAATTTATTTAATTTATTTATCTTTTTGTGTGGTAAAAATTGCCGAGTGCATCCATAGCATCTATTTCCCCTTTTATATGATACTTTTAGCAGAATCCAGATATTTTCCTTGAGTCTCCTTTCTTCCAGTCGTGTCCCTATGCTGACTGACCCTACTTCTGGGGATGTGCCCTGGTGAGTCTAAGCCAACTTAACTGAAATATGCCATGTGATTTTAAGACTCTTGCTTGCATTTTTTTTCTTAGTTGTTTTGCAAGTGTTGATATGAAGCCTGAATGAACTGTTTTGCCAATGTGAAGGAAAGTAGTTTAAGACAAGCTAACACTGAGCAAGGCACATATGGCAGATGTAGAGAAAGTTGATTCTTGAAACTCACTGAGCTACTGAAACAAAACTAATTTTCAGACTTTTTGGTTTTTTTAACCAATAGCAGCTCAGCTTCCCCATCAGCACCCTGATTTTTCAGTTTATTGAAGCAGAGCTTCCTGATTGATATATAATGATAAAATGGTGCTTGTAGCATTAATGAAATGAATTTTCTGCCTATAATGAGGGGATAGGAATGAGATGTGAAAATAATCATTTGCAGAGTCAATAAACAGAAAATCTATATTTCACAAGAGAGATATGCGTCCTTGAACAATCTAGAAAGACAGCCTGCCCGTGCAGATTTTTTTTTTTTTTGGAAGTGGTAAAATCATGGAGAAAAATGTGCAGTTGTTAAGGAAATTTAGCTGTGTAACCTTATCCAAATAAAGACATAGAACATAAGCAACACACCAAAAGATGTCCTCATATGAACCCTAGGATTTAATCACTTGAAAATAAATACTACATTGACTTCCAACAATGTTGACTGATTTTGTTTGCTTTTACAATACGTGTATTTGGAATCATTCTATACATAGCCTTTTTTTAAATAGGGAGAGCGTCTAACCTCCTTCACTCAATGTTATGAGATTTGTGTGATTTCATATAGCAATTGTTTGTTTATTCTTACTCTTGTATAGCTTTCCATTATGTGAAAAAATAACACAGAGATATGCTACCTAGTTGTCTCTTCAAGGAAGGGTTTGCTGTCTGGCTGGTAGGAGTATGGTCAGCATACAGCCTCCATACATGCATGTGCATGTTCAGTCATGTCTGACTCTTTGTGACTTAGTAGACTGTAGTCTGCTAGGCTTCTCTGTTCATGGGATTCTCCAGGCAAGAATACAGAGTCTGTCGCCATAACCTCCTCCAGGAGATCTTCCCAACCAACGGATTGAACCCATGATCTACTTCTCCTGTACTGGCAAGCAGGTTCTTTACCATATGTATTCATATGGTAAAGAATCTGCCTTTAATGCAGAAGACATGGATTTGATCCTTGAATTGGGAAGATCTCCTGTAGAAGGGTATTGATACCTGCACCAGTATTTCTTGCCTGGAAAATTCCAATCTCAGAAATTATGAAATCTGTGAGACTCTGAGTTTATCACCCATTTCTAAAGATTATACAAAGGAGATTGATCAAGAAATAATAGTAGTGAGGATTCCTTACAGGGAATCAACTGTGTATGTTCTATAGCCAATGTATATGTCTGTAGGGAAAGAAATGAACAACTTCATCCATGCTCAAAATAAGTGAGCTTCAGAGAAATTTTAAGGCAGCTTGACATTGGTTTCCTTGAATCTGAGTGAGTTATATGAAATGGCTCTTAGTCATATTTTCAAAAGTCTAAAGATCAAGGGATGGCTAAAGCTATCTATGATTTCAGTGAGAAGGGTGAAGACTAGAATGAAAGTGCAGCCCATCATAATAGCATGACAAAGATTTTCATTTCCTATTGGCAGTGTATAGATCAAAGATCGATGTTACACTGAGTTATTTTGAAAAGAACTTTTGACCAAGTGCATAAAGGGAGTAGTAATGACAGTGAAAAGAAAATTTGGGTGGAGTGGTTAGCGAAATCGTGGGGTGTTTGGAGGTGGGAGAGGGATAAGGAGTGAATAACAGTGAGAATAGTCAACAGTAAGACCAAGAAACAAAATGTGCAAGTTTCTAAAAGATTAGATTTCTCAATAATCTCCCAAAGCTTTAGAGGTGAGGGAGAAAATTGTGCTAGGAAAGCTACCATATCTGATAGTGCTTGACTGCTGAGAGAGAAATACTGGTATGTTGCAGCCTAGTAAATTGGGGGTGTGTGTGTGTGTGTGTGTGTGTGTGTGTGTGTGTGTGTGTGTGTGTGTGTGTGTGTGTGTGTGTGTGTGTGTGTGTGTGCGTGCTTTTTCCTTATTCTTTGACAGCACAGAGTATGAGGGTAAATGGTAAATTCAAAAGGAAAAAAAAGGAGTGCTCTCATTTTTGACTATACCCGGTATCCTTTAGAGCCTGAGTTAAGCCTGAACTTGAGGGAGCAAATATTTAAAATAGATAGGTTTTGCACTGTCGTGTGTTCATTGTCATTTTCTTCTAGGAATTTTTTTATTTCTCCTTTGATTTGCTAAGTAATCAGTTGGTTTTTTAGGTATGTGTTGTTTAATCTCCATGTGTTTGTGTTTTTAGCGGTTTTTTTTTTTCCTGTAGTTGATCTCTAGTCTCATTGCATTGTGGTCCGAGAAGATGGTTGATATAATTTCAGTTTTCTTGAATTGACTGAGGTTAGATTTGTGGCCCAAGATGTGGTCTATCCAGGAGAATGTTCCGTGAGCACTTGAGAAGAAAGTGTATTCTTCTGCTTTTGGATGGAAAGTCATAAAGATATCCATGAGGTCCGTTTCTTCTAGTGTGGCATTTAAGGTTTGTGTTTCGTTATTAATTTTCTGTTTGGATGATCTGTCCATTGGTGTGAGAGGAGTGTTAAAGTCTCTACTATTATTGTGCTAGTGTCGATGTCTTCTTTTATGTCTGAAAGTGTTTGTCTTATGTATTGGGGTGCTCCTGTGTTCGGTGCATAGATACTTATGATTGTTATGTCTTCTTCTTGGATCAATCCCTTGATCATTATGTAGTGTCCTGCCTTGTCTCTTCTAATCTTCTTTATTTTGAGGTATATTTTGTCTGATATGAGGATTGCTACTCCAGCTTTCTTTTGATTTCCATTTGCATGGAATATCTTTTTCCAGTCTTTCACTTTCAGTCTATGAGTGTCTCTAGGTCTGAAGTGAATTTCCTGTAGGTAGTATAAGTATGGGTCGTGTTTTTGAATCCATTCTGCCACTCTGTGTGTTTTGGTTGGGGCATTTAGTCCATTTACATTCAAAGTAATTATTGATACAAATGATCCTATTGACATCTTCTTATGTTATGATGGGTTTTTTTTGTGGATCTTCTCCTTCTCTTTTACTTGTTGTCTATATAAGTCCCTTTAACACTTGTTGTAAGGCTGGTTTGGTGTGATTAAATTCTTTTAATTTTTGCTTATCTGTAAAGCTTTTGATTTCTCCATCAATTTTGAAGGAGATCCTTGCAGGGCCGAGGATTCTTGGTTGCAGATTATTCTCTTTTAGCCATTTAAATGTGTCCTGCTATTCCCTTCTGGCCTGCAGAGTTTCTGTTGAAAGTCAGCCTTTAAATGTATGGGCTTTGCCTTGTATGTCACTGGTTGCTTTTCCTTTGCTGCTTTGAGAATTCTGTCTTTGTGTTTAATCAGTGTTAGCTTCATTAATATGTGTCTTGGTGTGTTTCTTCTTGGATTGATTCTGTATGGTACTCTGCGCTTCTTGGACTTGATTGACTATTTCTTTTCCCATGTTGGGGCAATTTTCAACTAGAATCTCTTCAAAATTTTTCATATAGCCTTTCTTTTTTTCTTCTTCTTCTGTAACCCCTATAATTGGAATATCGGTGTGTTTGATATTATCACAGAGGTCTCTGAGGCTATCCTCTGCTCTTTTCATTCTTTGAGCTAGAGTCTGTTTTTCAGCAGTTCCTTCCACCGTTCTATCTTCCAGCTCACTTATCCGGTCTTCTGTCTCAGATACTCTGCTCTTGATTCCGTCTACAGTGTTTTCAGTAATTGAGTTGTTTGTTTCTGTTACTTTTTTGGTAAGTTCTTGTATTTCTTTATTCAGTGTGTTGATTGTGTCTTGCAATTTCTCTAACATTCTGTTTTCAGTGTCTTTGATCATCTTTACTATCATTCTTCTGAAATCGCTTTCAAAAAGTTTGTCCAAATTCTCTTCATTGATTTGATCTTGTGTGTTTGTATATTGTTCCTTCACTTGTGTGGTATTTCTCTGCTGTTTCATTGTTATTATTAATTTTTTTAACTGACTCTGTTTGGGATTTCCTTTTCCCAGACTTTGAGTTACGTCTGTTGGTGTTTGTTGTTTGAATGGGGCTTCTTATTCTGGGCGATGCTGGTGGTTGGGTGATGTCAGGACTTGCATACAAGTGATTACCTTTCTTGGCGTTCTCACTTGTATACTGCTCTCTAGTGTTAGGCGTTCTCTAGTATTGTAGAGTTTTGGAGTCAGTGCTCCCTCCCTAAAGTCCCGGGGCTTGTTGCCTGACCAGGGAATGAAGATTTGATGGCTGGTTTGTTATGGCATTAAATGATATTAAAACATATATATGAGAATGAGAAACAGAAGGTATACCTTTGACAAATGGCAATTAAAATATTATGCGAATACTATCTAGCGTGTTGAATTATACACACAAACATATACAGCTGTAACATAACCCAAGCATTCCAACCAAAAATACAGGACAATATATTAGCACGGCAAATAGAAAACCAATAATCCCCAAAAGTTAATAAGGCATGTGTCTTGGTGTGTTTCTTCTTGGATTGATTCTGTATGGTACTCTGCGCTTCTTGGACTTGATTGACTATTTCTTTTCCCATGTTGGGGCAATTTTCAACTAGAATCTCTTCAAAATTTTTCATATAGCCTTTCTTTTTTTCTTCTTCTTCTGTAACCCCTATAATTGGAATATCGGTGTGTTTGATATTATCACAGAGGTCTCTGAGGCTATCCTCTGCTCTTTTCATTCTTTGAGCTAGAGTCTGTTTTTCAGCAGTTCCTTCCACCGTTCTATCTTCCAGCTCACTTATCCGGTCTTCTGTCTCAGATACTCTGCTCTTGATTCCGTCTACAGTGTTTTCAGTAATTGAGTTGTTTGTTTCTGTTACTTTTTTGGTAAGTTCTTGTATTTCTTTATTCAGTGTGTTGATTGTGTCTTGCAATTTCTCTAACATTCTGTTTTCAGTGTCTTTGATCATCTTTACTATCATTCTTCTGAAATCGCTTTCAAAAAGTTTGTCCAAATTCTCTTCATTGATTTGATCTTGTGTGTTTGTATATTGTTCCTTCACTTGTGTGGTATTTCTCTGCTGTTTCATTGTTATTATTAATTTTTTTAACTGACTCTGTTTGGGATTTCCTTTTCCCAGACTTTGAGTTACGTCTGTTGGTGTTTGTTGTTTGAATGGGGCTTCTTATTCTGGGCGATGCTGGTGGTTGGGTGATGTCAGGACTTGCATACAAGTGATTACCTTTCTTGGCGTTCTCACTTGTATACTGCTCTCTAGTGTTAGGCGTTCTCTAGTATTGTAGAGTTTTGGAGTCAGTGCTCCCTCCCTAAAGTCCCGGGGCTTGTTGCCTGACCAGGGAATGAAGATTTGATGGCTGGTTTGTTATGGCATTAAATGATATTAAAACATATATATGAGAATGAGAAACAGAAGGTATACCTTTGACAAATGGCAATTAAAATATTATGCAAATACTATCTAGCGTGTTGAATTATACACACAAACATATACAGCTGTAACATAACCCAAGCATTCCAACCAAAAATACAGGACAATATATTAGCACGGCAAATAGAGAAAACCAAGAATGATATCCACCAGTTAATAACCAAACTAAGTAGAGCACCAATTGGAGAATAATGCTAAAGCAGGGTCCCCATTGGGGATAAGGCAATGAGGACAGAACACACTAAGAAATATGGTGGGAAAAGGGAAAAAGAGAAAGGAAGGATAGAAGAGAAATATAGAATAATACTGCAAAGTTAAATATAAGGAGATAAAGGTTTGTATGTATTAGAGTTTAGTGCTATAAGAAAGGAGCATCAGAGAAAGCAAAGAATTATAGAGGAAGTAGTAGTACAAATGAAAGTTTAAAAAAATTAAAACAGAGATAAGTATATACACACGCAGTGAAATGACGGAAAGACAGACAGGGACAGTGGACATATGGACAGACAGAGGGTGGGAGACGTAAAGGAAGTAGCATGAAGGCCTGTACTATCATATGTGAAGAAAATAGCTCTAGTCATTGCTCTGTGAGAAAAGGGGATCCTTCAGGGGTGCTGTGTGATGGTCAGGAGTGGTGGGAAGAGGGGATATACATATGACTAATCTGGGAACATACATATCTGTAAACAACAAAACTCTGTAAAAGTGAAAAGTAAAAGAAAGGTTTAAAAAATAAATAAATAAATAAATAAAATAGATAAAGAGATAGGTATTAAACTATACTAGACTTTTAGAACTGTAAGAATCATGTTGCATTCTACATTACGTGTAATGTAAATAGTACAATGTTTCTCCTGCACATAGTCTGATGTTGTAAGATTGAGTCAGTTGGTTTTGATAATAATAACAAAAGAGACCTTTATTAATTTGTTGTTTATTAATATTTTTATTATATCTATATTAATCTTTCAGCAATCATAAAGTAGATATGATTAATATCCCATTTGATAGAAGTACATCCTGAGTGTTGGAGCGATTAAGTAATACTTATGGAGGCAAAAGCCAATAACAGAGAATGCCTGCATTTTAACCAAGGTCCATTTGACTCCAAAGAATCGTATATATGAGAATGAGAAACAGAAGGTATACCTTTGACAAATGGCAATTAAAATATTATGCAAATACTATCTAGCGTGTTGAATTATACACACAAACATATACAGCTGTAACATAACCCAAGCATTCCAACCAAAAATACAGGACAATATATTAGCACGGCAAATAGAGAAAACCAAGAATGATATCCACCAGTTAATAACCAAACTAAGTAGAGCACCAATTGGAGAATAATGCTAAAGCAGGGTCCCCATTGGGGATAAGGCAATGAGGACAGAACACACTAAGAAATATGGTGGGAAAAGGGAAAAAGAGAAAGGAAGGATAGAAGAGAAATATAGAATAATACTGCAAAGTTAAATATAAGGAGATAAAGGTTTGTATGTATTAGAGTTTAGTGCTATAAGAAAGGAGCATCAGAGAAAGCAAAGAATTATAGAGGAAGTAGTAGTACAAATGAAAGTTTAAAAAAATTAAAACAGAGATAAGTATATACACACGCAGTGAAATGACGGAAAGACAGACAGGGACAGTGGACATATGGACAGACAGAGGGTGGGAGACGTAAAGGAAGTAGCATGAAGGCCTGTACTATCATATGTGAAGAAAATAGCTCTAGTCATTGCTCTGTGAGAAAAGGGGATCCTTCAGGGGTGCTGTGTGATGGTCAGGAGTGGTGGGAAGAGGGGATATACATATGACTAATCTGGGAACATACATATCTGTAAACAACAAAACTCTGTAAAAGTGAAAAGTAAAAGAAAGGTTTAAAAAATAAATAAATAAATAAATAAAATAGATAAAGAGATAGGTATTAAACTATACTAGACTTTTAGAACTGTAAGAATCATGTTGCATTCTACATTACGTGTAATGTAAATAGTACAATGTTTCTCCTGCACATAGTCTGATGTTGTAAGATTGAGTCAGTTGGTTTTGATAATAATAACAAAAGAGACCTTTATTAATTTGTTGTTTATTAATATTTTTATTATATCTATATTAATCTTTCAGCAATCATAAAGTAGATATGATTAATATCCCATTTGATAGAAGTACATCCTGAGTGTTGGAGCGATTAAGTAATACTTATGGAGGCAAAAGCCAATAACAGAGAATGCCTGCATTTTAACCAAGGTCCATTTGACTCCAAAGAATCGATGACTATACTCCATTCAGTCATTTCTGAGTCTTATTTAATGTACTCTCTCTCCAAATACTCTATTAGTGAAATTTTACAACTAGAATAATTAATACTATTCTGACCTGACTCCAGGGTAAAAATTTAAAAGGGGTAAGATCTTAGTGGCATCACTTCTCAGGCGCTGACGTAGAAGTTCATTATAGAGAAGAGATTTAGGGTGAGACACGATAAATGTCAGTTGGGCACCTCCATATAAAATTCTCCTGAGCAACTTGTTTTAGAAGTAGAGCCAAGAGGACAGCTATGTAAATATTTGTGTTGATAAATCAAGGTTTAGGAAAGGGTCAACTCATGTATCGGTATTGGAATATATTCTTAGATTATATTTCCTCTTGATCCAATATTGTTCTAAATAAAATCTCAGACTTCATCACTGAAACATACTAAATGATGATTAGGTTTTGAAGCAGTTTTCTCAATCTGCTCATACCCATCACTGATATAAAAGCAACATGGTGCAGTACTTCACCTTTCTAGTATACTTTTGTTGAAGGTGACTTCAAATGGAACTAAGGTTTTATTTCAGTATTAAAGGGGATATTTAGACTGAAGTAATCCAGGTCTTTTCCAAATTGTTACAGTAGTTATCACTCAGAGAATTGTGCAATCAAGACATATTGTTACAACATAAATTGCTGAAATAACATCACTAAAAACCTAATTTAAAAATCTGTATGGTACTTAAAAGCTTTATTCTTAAGGATTTCAGGTGCACAGAACTGGCTTAATTAAAATCCTTTCTTCTTGAAAGATATCTTCATTTTCCGTGAATAGTATTATTTTATTTTGTTTCATTGTGTTTTATTTTTATTATATCTATATTAATCTTTCAGCAATCATAAAGTAGATATGATTAATATCCCATTTGATAGAAGTACATCCTGAGTGTTGGAGCGATTAAGTAATACTTATGGAGGCAAAAGCCAATAACAGAGAATGCCTGCATTTTAACCAAGGTCCATTTGACTCCAAAGAATCGATGACTATACTCCATTCAGTCATTTCTGAGTCTTATTTAATGTACTCTCTCTCCAAATACTCTATTAGTGAAATTTTACAACTAGAATAATTAATACTATTCTGACCTGACTCCAGGGTAAAAATTTAAAAGGGGTAAGATCTTAGTGGCATCACTTCTCAGGCGCTGACGTAGAAGTTCATTATAGAGAAGAGATTTAGGGTGAGACACGATAAATGTCAGTTGGGCACCTCCATATAAAATTCTCCTGAGCAACTTGTTTTAGAAGTAGAGCCAAGAGGACAGCTATGTAAATATTTGTGTTGATAAATCAAGGTTTAGGAAAGGGTCAACTCATGTATCGGTATTGGAATATATTCTTAGATTATATTTCCTCTTGATCCAATATTGTTCTAAATAAAATCTCAGACTTCATCACTGAAACATACTAAATGATGATTAGGTTTTGAAGCAGTTTTCTCAATCTGCTCATACCCATCACTGATATAAAAGCAACATGGTGCAGTACTTCACCTTTCTAGTATACTTTTGTTGAAGGTGACTTCAAATGGAACTAAGGTTTTATTTCAGTATTAAAGGGGATATTTAGACTGAAGTAATCCAGGTCTTTTCCAAATTGTTACAGTAGTTATCACTCAGAGAATTGTGCAATCAAGACATATTGTTACAACATAAATTGCTGAAATAACATCACTAAAAACCTAATTTAAAAATCTGTATGGTACTTAAAAGCTTTATTCTTAAGGATTTCAGGTGCACAGAACTGGCTTAATTAAAATCCTTTCTTCTTGAAAGATATCTTCATTTTCCGTGAATAGTATTATTTTATTTTGTTTCATTGTGTTTTATTTTTAGTTATAGAATGAGTACCTATATACTTCAAACCAAAGCATAATTGATAAGTTATATTAATTTGTGTGCTCACTTTCAGCATCTCTCTCAGAATAACCATGTGTCTAAAATTCTCCTTTATCATTTCCTTGTTTTGTTCCTTTCTCAGATTTCTCTCACATACATTATGTGATATATGTATTTATTGCTTTTTGTTGTTTTTGAGCTATATGTAAAGTCTTTAAAACTGAATCCTTTGTACTGGGACTCCTTTTTCACTAAATAGTATGCTATAAAATTTGGTGTATTATTTAAAATCATTGTTCCTAGGTATTATTTGATTGCCTCTTTGATTTCTTCAGTGGTCTCTTGGTTACTCAGAAGTATATTGTTCAGCCTCCATGTCTTCATTACAGCATTATTTACAATAGCCAGGACATGGAAGCAACTTTGAAGTCCATTGACAGATAAATGGATAAAGATGTTGTGATGCATAATATACAATGGGATATTACTAAAAAGAAGTGAATTTGAGTCAGTTATAGTGAGGTGAATGAACCTAGAGTCTGTTACACAGAGCGAACTAAGTCAGAGAGTTAAAAACAAGTATCATATATGAATGCATATGTATGGAATCTAGAAAAATGGTACTGGCAAACCTATTTATGGAGAAGAAATGGATACAGAAATAGAGAATGGTCTAGTGTACACAGCAGAGCAAGGAGAGATTAGGACAAATTGAGAAAGTAGCATTGACATATATACTGTCATGTGTAAAATAGATAATTAGTGGGAAACTTCTGTATAACACATGAAATCCACCTTGGTATTTCCTGATGACCTAGAGAAGTGGAATGGGGAGAGAAAGGGAGGCTCAAGAGAAAGGGGAGATCTACTTATCTATTATATATATATATATATATATATATATATTTATGATTTTATATATGTATAATTATGACTGATTCATGTTGATATTCAGTATAGGGCACAACATTGTAAAGCAGTTATCCTCTAATAAAAACAAGTAATAAAATCATTGATCTTTTTCATGGCTATATAATAGTTGTATGCATATAAATTCACAATTAAATTTTCAAATTTTTACTATTGCAAAAGTAATGATAAAAATAATTATAAGAATGTTAGTATATATGTCCCCTTATATATGCACACAGACAAGGAGATATGTACCTGTAAGTGGAATTGCTGAGACGTATGGTAGGCAATATCCAGTATTATTCAAATTGCTTTTCAAAGGTTGTTCAGTTTTTACTCCACAACAGCATTTACTAAGAGAGCTGGTCAGCTGGTGTTCTCTGAATTTAGCTTTGTTGTTTTTGAGCTATATGTAAAGTCTTTAAAACTGCCCTTTAGATAAAGTATTATTGTTTTTTAAAATCATTGTTCCTAGGTATTATTTGATTGCCTCTTTGATTTCTTCAGTGGTCTCTTGGTTACTCAGAAGTATATTGTTCAGCCTCCATGTCTTCATTACAGCATTATTTACAATAGCCAGGACATGGAAGCAACTTTGAAGTCCATTGACAGATAAATGGATAAAGATGTTGTGATGCATAATATACAATGGGATATTACTAAAAAGAAGTGAATTTGAGTCAGTTATAGTGAGGTGAATGAACCTAGAGTCTGTTACACAGAGCGAACTAAGTCAGAGAGTTAAAAACAAGTATCATATATGAATGCATATGTATGGAATCTAGAAAAATGGTACTGGCAAACCTATTTATGGAGAAGAAATGGATACAGAAATAGAGAATGGTCTAGTGTACACAGCAGAGCAAGGAGAGATTAGGACAAATTGAGAAAGTAGCATTGACATATATACTGTCATGTGTAAAATAGATAATTAGTGGGAAACTTCTGTATAACACATGAAATCCACCTTGGTATTTCCTGATGACCTAGAGAAGTGGAATGGGGAGAGAAAGGGAGGCTCAAGAGAAAGGGGAGATCTACTTATCTATTATATATATATATATATATATATATATATTTATGATTTTATATATGTATAATTATGACTGATTCATGTTGATATTCAGTATAGGGCACAACATTGTAAAGCAGTTATCCTCTAATAAAAACAAGTAATAAAATCATTGATCTTTTTCATGGCTATATAATAGTTGTATGCATATAAATTCACAATTAAATTTTCAAATTTTTACTATTGCAAAAGTAATGATAAAAATAATTATAAGAATGTTAGTATATATGTCCCCTTATATATGCACACAGACAAGGAGATATGTACCTGTAAGTGGAATTGCTGAGACGTATGGTAGGCAATATCCAGTATTATTCAAATTGCTTTTCAAAGGTTGTTCAGTTTTTACTCCACAACAGCATTTACTAAGAGAGCTGGTCAGCTGGTGTTCTCTGAAATATTTTGCTCTTTCTATCTTTTTTTGAACTGAGATATAATTCATGTATAATATTATGTCTCAGATGTACAACGTAACATTTTGGTATCTGTGTGTATTGGAGGATGACCACTGCAATAAGTCTAGTTAACATTGTTCATCAAACATAAGGTAAAGCTTTCTTCTCTTGTATGAGGGCTTTTAAAATTAATCTATCAACAACTTTCATATATACAATGCAGTATTACTGACTATCATCAACATGGTATATATTATATCCCCATAATGTAATTATAACTCTAGTTTATACCATTTTTAGGTTTAATTTTTGTATTATTTGATATAGTAAGATTTCTGAATCTTCTCCGAATGACTAGATTTAGAATGTTACCTCATTGTGATCTTGATTTGCATTCCCCTGATCACCATGAAGGCATATCATCTCTTTGTAAATTGATTTGCCATGTTTTTTATTTTTGGAAGTTTGTAATCACCTTGTTTAGAAAGTTCTATTAATTATGCAGAATTATTCAAGCATGTCAGAACCTGGTGATGCTCCAAAGACATATTAAATGTTTTCATTGAGATACTTTTGAAAACACCTAATTATGAACTAGTCTTCAGATAAAGAAAAATTACCTTACTTTTTGGCTACTTGCTGAGCCAATAAAATACTTCTATTATCTTCTGCAGATGTACTTACTATCTGAGGTAATATATTACCATCATTATAAAGGCAGTTTACAATATTGCAGATGTAGTAATATGAATCAATAGAAAAGAAATGACATTATATTCTATTTAGTTTCAAATAAAGAAAGAATTGTAAACACATGTTTATGTGAAGATGTATTAGTAGAGGATATTGAGAGATCTTGGTTGAGATCTGACAAACTAGATAACCCATGTTTCAGACCTAATGCTAACTTAAAGAGATTAAACAGATTAACTATTTGGTAACTAACAACATCATTATTAAAGGAAGGAAATAACTTAATAATCTTATACATGAGTGTGATTATTTTACTGTTTATAAAAGTTTTATTGAAGTAGAGTTGATACACATTATTCAAATTGCTTTTCAAAGGTTGTTCAGTTTACTCCACAACAGCATTTACTAAGAGAGCTGGTCAGCTGGTGTTCTCTGAAATATTTTGCTCTTTCTATCTTTTTTTGAACTGAGATATAATTCATGTATAATATTATGTCTCAGATGTACAACGTAACATTTTGGTATCTGTGTGTATTGGAGGATGACCACTGCAATAAGTCTAGTTAACATTGTTCATCAAACATAAGGTAAAGCTTTCTTCTCTTGTATGAGGGCTTTTAAAATTAATCTATCAACAACTTTCATATATACAATGCAGTATTACTGACTATCATCAACATGGTATATATTATATCCCCATAATGTAATTATAACTCTAGTTTATACCATTTTTAGGTTTAATTTTTGTATTATTTGATATAGTAAGATTTCTGAATCTTCTCCGAATGACTAGATTTAGAATGTTACCTCATTGTGATCTTGATTTGCATTCCCCTGATCACCATGAAGGCATATCATCTCTTTGTAAATTGATTTGCCATGTTTTTTATTTTTGGAAGTTTGTAATCACCTTGTTTAGAAAGTTCTATTAATTATGCAGAATTATTCAAGCATGTCAGAACCTGGTGATGCTCCAAAGACATATTAAATGTTTTCATTGAGATACTTTTGAAAACACCTAATTATGAACTAGTCTTCAGATAAAGAAAAATTACCTTACTTTTTGGCTACTTGCTGAGCCAATAAAATACTTCTATTATCTTCTGCAGATGTACTTACTATCTGAGGTAATATATTACCATCATTATAAAGGCAGTTTACAATATTGCAGATGTAGTAATATGAATCAATAGAAAAGAAATGACATTATATTCTATTTAGTTTCAAATAAAGAAAGAATTGTAAACACATGTTTATGTGAAGATGTATTAGTAGAGGATATTGAGAGATCTTGGTTGAGATCTGACAAACTAGATAACCCATGTTTCAGACCTAATGCTAACTTAAAGAGATTAAACAGATTAACTATTTGGTAACTAACAACATCATTATTAAAGGAAGGAAATAACTTAATAATCTTATACATGAGTGTGATTATTTTACTGTTTATAAAAGTTTTATTGAAATAGAGTTGATACACATTGTTGTGTTAATTTCTGACACACAGCAGAGTGATTCAATTATACAAATATATGTGCTTTTTTATATTTTCCATTATGATCCCTATTTTAAACAATAGGGCTTCATTATTTATCCACCCTATGTACACTAGTTTGCATCTGCTAATTCCAAACTCTCAGTCCTTCCTTCCTGCCTCCACTGCTCCCCACTGGCAATTGAATGCCTGTAAGTCTGTTTCTGTTTTATAGATATGTTCATCTGTGTTGTATCTTAGATTCCACATATTAGTGATATCATATGGTATTTGTCTTTCTCTGATGCATTTGCTTAGTATCGTAAAGTCCATTTGTGTTGCTGCAAATGGCATTAATTCAATTTTTTTTGATGATTGGGTGATATTCCATTGTATTTTTATACCACTTCTTCTTTAGTATTCATCTGTTGATGGGTATTTATGTTGTTTCCAATCTTGGCTGTTATGAATGGTGATGGTGTGACCATAGGGAGGGCACGTATCTTTTCAAATTATGGTTTAACCTGGGTATATGCCCAGGAGTGAGATTACTGGATCATATGGTAACTCTTTTATTAGTTTTTGAAGAATATTCATACTGTTTTCCATAATATCTGTTCCAATTTACATTTTCACCGAAAAGAGTAGGCTCCCATTCCTCCACACCTCTCCAGCAATACTTTTGGCTACTTGCTGAGCCAATAAAATACTTCTATTATCTTCTGCAGATGTACTTACTATCTGAGGTAATATATTACCATCATTATAAAGGCAGTTTACAATATTGCAGATGTAGTAATATGAATCAATAGAAAAGAAATGACATTATATTCTATTTAGTTTCAAATAAAGAAAGAATTGTAAACACATGTTTATGTGAAGATGTATTAGTAGAGGATATTGAGAGATCTTGGTTGAGATCTGACAAACTAGATAACCCATGTTTCAGACCTAATGCTAACTTAAAGAGATTAAACAGATTAACTATTTGGTAACTAACAACATCATTATTAAAGGAAGGAAATAACTTAATAATCTTATACATGAGTGTGATTATTTTACTGTTTATAAAAGTTTTATTGAAATAGAGTTGATACACATTGTTGTGTTAATTTCTGACACACAGCAGAGTGATTCAATTATACAAATATATGTGCTTTTTTATATTTTCCATTATGATCCCTATTTTAAACAATAGGGCTTCATTATTTATCCACCCTATGTACACTAGTTTGCATCTGCTAATTCCAAACTCTCAGTCCTTCCTTCCTGCCTCCACTGCTCCCCACTGGCAATTGAATGCCTGTAAGTCTGTTTCTGTTTTATAGATATGTTCATCTGTGTTGTATCTTAGATTCCACATATTAGTGATATCATATGGTATTTGTCTTTCTCTGATGCATTTGCTTAGTATCGTAAAGTCCATTTGTGTTGCTGCAAATGGCATTAATTCAATTTTTTTTGATGATTGGGTGATATTCCATTGTATTTTTATACCACTTCTTCTTTAGTATTCATCTGTTGATGGGTATTTATGTTGTTTCCAATCTTGGCTGTTATGAATGGTGATGGTGTGACCATAGGGAGGGCACGTATCTTTTCAAATTATGGTTTAACCTGGGTATATGCCCAGGAGTGAGATTACTGGATCATATGGTAACTCTTTTATTAGTTTTTGAAGAATATTCATACTGTTTTCCATAATATCTGTTCCAATTTACATTTTCACCGAAAAGAGTAGGCTCCCATTCCTCCACACCCTCTCCAGCATTCATTATTTATAGACTTTTAATGATGGGCATTCTGGCTATTGTGAGGCAGTTGTTATTGTTTAGTTGCTCTGTTACGTCCAACACTTTGCAACCCCATGGACTGCAGCACACCAGGATTCCCTATTCTTCACCATTTCCTGGAGTTATTTTAAACTCGCATCCATTGAGTTGATGATGCTATCCATCCATCTCCTCTTCTGTCACCTGCTTCTCCTCCTGACCTAAATCTTTCCCAGCACCACGGTCTTTTCCAATGGGTCAGCTCTTCCCATCAGATGGCCAAAGTATTGGAGCTTCAGCTTCTGCATCAGTTCTTCCAATGAATATTCAGGGTTGATTTCCTTTGTGGTTCACTCGTTTAATCTCCTTGCAGTTCAAGAGATTCTCTAGGGTATTCTCCAGCACCATATTTCAAAAGCATCAGTTTTTTGGTGCTCAGCATTCTTGCCTGGAGAATTCCAGGCATTAATTCATATGTGACTATTCAGTTTTTCCAATACCACTTGCTTAAGAGACTGTCTTTTCCTTATTGTACCTGCCTACTTTGCTAAAGATTAATTGTCCATAGGTTTGTGGGTTTCTTTCTGGGATCTCTGTTCAGTCCTATTTATCTATACATCTGTTTTTTGTGCCAATGTTATTTTGATTACTATAGCTTTGTAGTATTGTCTGAAGTCTGGGAAGGATATACCTCTGACTTTGTTCATTTTATTAAGGATTGCTTTGGCAATTCTAGGTATTTTATTGTTCCATATAAATTTTAGGAGTATTAGTTTTAGTTAAGTAAAAATATTCGTGATAATTTAGTAGGGATCGTATTACATCCATAGATTGCTTTGACTAGTATGGCCATTTTATCAGTATTAATTCTTTCAAAGAACATGGGTTATCTTTCCATTTATTTTAATCACCATTGATTTCTTTTATTAATGGTTTTCTTTTTAATTTTGGCCTCTTTTTCTTATGGGTTCTCTTTTTCTTTATTTCTTTTCTTTTTTTTTTTTTTGAGGTGGAGGCTGGTTGGGGAGGGAGACGGGGTGGGTGGGCCACTACTATTGGTCTTTCATTTATCTATTTTTCATCCATCTTTGTTCTTTGGCCCGTGTGGGTCTCCCACCACAGTGGCCTCTGTTGTTGCAGAGCACCGGCTCTCGGTGCATGTGCTCCAGAGCTCCGGCTTGGTAATTGGACCCATTGGTCCAGTCGCTCCGCGGCACATGGAATCTTCCCAGGTCCGGAATCGAACCAGCGCCCCTTGCACTGCAAGGTTGTGTTCTTACCCACTGGACCACCAGGGAAGCCCTTCTTTATTTATTTTCATCCATCTTTGCTCCCATCACAGTGGCCTCTCTCAAGGCAGAGCACTGGCTCTGGGCGCATGTGTTCCAGAGCGCTGGCTTCTAATTGGACACACCAGTCCAGCCGCTCCACAGCACGTGGGATCTTCCCAGGCCAGGGATTGAACCAGTTCCCCTTGCCCTGTAAGGTGGACTTTTTGCCCACTGGACCCCCAGGGAAGCCCTATTAAAGTTTTGTAGTTCTCAACATATAAATCTTTTACCTTCTTTGTGAGGTTTACTCCTAAGTAAAGTATTTACTTTTTTCCTGCTATTTTAAAGAAGATTGTTTACACTTCCTTTGTATTGTTTCATTGTTAGTGTGAAGAAGTGTAACCAATTTCTGTATGTTAATTTTATATGTTGCTACAGCATTGTGTAATGTTTCACTACTCTTTAGAAAAGTGATTTCATAAATATTAAATAGTAAGCATGGTATCGTTGACATACATAACTACTAAATTCAAATGAAAAAATAGATTTTGGACATATTAGCTCAAACCCATTTTATTGAGATTTAGTGGGGTAGAAATGACCATTAACTTACAACTGAGAAAAACCTGGATTTTATGTCTGATTAAAATTAGTATGGGTCAGTAATTTCTATTTTGGGATAAAATTCACTATTAGAAAATCAGAATTAGGATTATAAGAGACTGAAACAGAAACTGTGGTTCAAGAAGGTGTTGGAGAGAATGCATGTGTGTGACATGTGACTAAATTAGAGCACAGAAGGCTTCCATTTCTTCCAAAGAGATATATTTGTTATAAAAATTAAGGGAGGAGCTGTTTATATAAATGTATTGTCCAAAATTATGAAAACATACGGGCGTAAAGGAAAAGGCATTAACTAGAGCATGTAAGTAAGGACAAAGGTGGTAGGGAGAAACATGTGACCTCATTACAGTCCTGGCAAGATAAAGAGGCTCATATGTGCTTAACATAATGTCTTCTGGGTCCATGTTATTGTACATGGCAAAATCTCCTTCTTTATATGTCTGAATAGTATACCATAGTACAGAAAGACAAATGATCACACTTACATATGGAATCTAAAACAGTCAGACTCATAGAAACGAAGAGTATGAGTGATTTCCCAGGGTTTCAAGGGTGGTGGGAACGGGAAAATATGGGTGGGAAGAGTACAATCCTTCAGTTACAAGATGAATAACTCTGGGAGCCAGTATAGTGTATAGCCAGTATAGTGATTATAGCTGATAATACAGTATTATATACCTAAAGTTTGCTAAGGGATCACGAATGTTTTTACCACATACATGCACACAGAAATGGTAAATATGAGATGATGTGTTAATTTACTTGATTTTGGAAGTCATGTTAAATAATTACATTGCAAACCTTAGAAAATCATGTTGTTCAAACTAAATATATTCCATTTTAAAATTTTAGAATCATATCTCAGTAAACCTAGGACAAAATAGCTTCATATTTCCTAAACCAGAGCACTCAGATGCCATGAAAGCAAAGGAAATAGCTGCAGTGTTTCAATTTGATGTATATCACGCTTATAATTTGTTTTACTAAAAGAAGGGAATTTAGAAAATTGATGAATTGCCTTCTTGATATTTCCATTTAAAATAAAATTATTGATATTATGATGAGATTGCTATTTCAGATTTTATTCTAACAAGGAGAAAAACCTGGATTTTATGTCTGATTAAAATTAGTATGGGTCAGTAATTTCTATTTTGGGATAAAATTCACTATTAGAAAATCAGAATTAGGATTATAAGAGACTGAAACAGAAACTGTGGTTCAAGAAGGTGTTGGAGAGAATGCATGTGTGTGACATGTGACTAAATTAGAGCACAGAAGGCTTCCATTTCTTCCAAAGAGATATATTTGTTATAAAAATTAAGGGAGGAGCTGTTTATATAAATGTATTGTCCAAAATTATGAAAACATACGGGCGTAAAGGAAAAGGCATTAACTAGAGCATGTAAGTAAGGACAAAGGTGGTAGGGAGAAACATGTGACCTCATTACAGTCCTGGCAAGATAAAGAGGCTCATATGTGCTTAACATAATGTCTTCTGGGTCCATGTTATTGTACATGGCAAAATCTCCTTCTTTATATGTCTGAATAGTATACCATAGTACAGAAAGACAAATGATCACACTTACATATGGAATCTAAAACAGTCAGACTCATAGAAACGAAGAGTATGAGTGATTTCCCAGGGTTTCAAGGGTGGTGGGAACGGGAAAATATGGGTGGGAAGAGTACAATCCTTCAGTTACAAGATGAATAACTCTGGGAGCCAGTATAGTGTATAGCCAGTATAGTGATTATAGCTGATAATACAGTATTATATACCTAAAGTTTGCTAAGGGATCACGAATGTTTTTACCACATACATGCACACAGAAATGGTAAATATGAGATGATGTGTTAATTTACTTGATTTTGGAAGTCATGTTAAATAATTACATTGCAAACCTTAGAAAATCATGTTGTTCAAACTAAATATATTCCATTTTAAAATTTTAGAATCATATCTCAGTAAACCTAGGACAAAATAGCTTCATATTTCCTAAACCAGAGCACTCAGATGCCATGAAAGCAAAGGAAATAGCTGCAGTGTTTCAATTTGATGTATATCACGCTTATAATTTGTTTTACTAAAAGAAGGGAATTTAGAAAATTGATGAATTGCCTTCTTGATATTTCCATTTAAAATAAAATTATTGATATTATGATGAGATTGCTATTTCAGATTTTATTCTAACAAGGAGAAAAACGTCAGTGAGATGGAACTCTACCAGTGAGTCTTATTTCCAGGTTAGTTTCTAACACCAAGTAATTGACCCTAGTCAAGGGCCCAAGTCTTGTGGGGCTATGTCTTTTTTTAAAATAAAAATGTTGGATTTTACTATTAGAATGAACGTTTTATCTATTATGGTTCTTAGTAAAGTATGCTTAATGTGTGTATGTGTCTTTATTTGTAATTCTCTCCTTTATTAAAACTTTGAAAAATAATGATGCTTGGCCAAGAATTAAAAATAAAAATTAACAACTTAGCTATTCAGTTATTAGCATTATATAAAGATAGGAATATCTATATGCAAAGAATATTTTAAACTGTGGATTTTGCGCATAGTTGCATAATGTTTTAATTTTATTTTTTCTATTTATTTACTTACATGCCATTCACAAATATTTGACACCTATGAATTCTATTTTGAAGAAACATTCTCCTGCATATTCTAGATTAAGTTTTCTGTTAGCTTTCTACTTTTCTCGTATCCAAATGTATAAAGACATTAGTTGTTGTTGTTCAGTATAAAAATTTATTTATGGGACCCTGAATGACAGAACGGAAAATGCCATCAGCAATAGCTGTAAAATAGATAATGAAATAGTTCCCATAGGGCTATTTCTTACGAAACTCTTAATTAAAGCAGAATGCATAATTTATTATTATGCAATAAAAGTGATTATGATGGGGAAGAAAATATTATTTATTGGCTATTATGTGCCTGGCATTCTACATTCATTGCCACAATTATTTCAATATCATAGAGAGATGGGTGGGATGTCCCAAGAGAGAAGTGGTGAAAATGCTAAGGATATCAGATAAACTGTTGGTCAAGTTGGGGCTTGAACATAGATCTTTCTGTCTCCAAATCCCCACTTTCTCCCCCTAGTCAAAATACATCCACTCCGGTCAATTTTTGGCAAACCAAAGTAAAATAGCTTCATATTTCCTAAACCAGAGCACTCAGATGCCATGAAAGCAAAGGAAATAGCTGCAGTGTTTCAATTTGATGTATATCACGCTTATAATTTGTTTTACTAAAAGAAGGGAATTTAGAAAATTGATGAATTGCCTTCTTGATATTTCCATTTAAAATAAAATTATTGATATTATGATGAGATTGCTATTTCAGATTTTATTCTAACAAGGAGAAAAACGTCAGTGAGATGGAACTCTACCAGTGAGTCTTATTTCCAGGTTAGTTTCTAACACCAAGTAATTGACCCTAGTCAAGGGCCCAAGTCTTGTGGGGCTATGTCTTTTGTTAAAATAAAAATGTTGGATTTTACTATTAGAATGAACGTTTTATCTATTATGGTTCTTAGTAAAGTATGCTTAATGTGTGTATGTGTCTTTATTTGTAATTCTCTCCTTTATTAAAACTTTGAAAAATAATGATGCTTGGCCAAGAATTAAAAATAAAAATTAACAACTTAGCTATTCAGTTATTAGCATTATATAAAGATAGGAATATCTATATGCAAAGAATATTTTAAACTGTGGATTTTGCGCATAGTTGCATAATGTTTTAATTTTATTTTTTCTATTTATTTACTTACATGCCATTCACAAATATTTGACACCTATGAATTCTATTTTGAAGAAACATTCTCCTGCATATTCTAGATTAAGTTTTCTGTTAGCTTTCTACTTTTCTCGTATCCAAATGTATAAAGACATTAGTTGTTGTTGTTCAGTATAAAAATTTATTTATGGGACCCTGAATGACAGAACGGAAAATGCCATCAGCAATAGCTGTAAAATAGATAATGAAATAGTTCCCATAGGGCTATTTCTTACGAAACTCTTAATTAAAGCAGAATGCATAATTTATTATTATGCAATAAAAGTGATTATGATGGGGAAGAAAATATTATTTATTGGCTATTATGTGCCTGGCATTCTACATTCATTGCCACAATTATTTCAATATCATAGAGAGATGGGTGGGATGTCCCAAGAGAGAAGTGGTGAAAATGCTAAGGATATCAGATAAACTGTTGGTCAAGTTGGGGCTTGAACATAGATCTTTCTGTCTCCAAATCCCCACTTTCTCCCCCTAGTCAAAATACATCCACTCCCTTGGCCTGAAGCAATGTTCTCCTTCTGGCATCCTAGTTAAAGATCATTGTATTTAAAACTGGGGCTTCCCTGGTAGAGTAGATGGTAAAGAATCTACCTGTGAGGCGGGAGACCCAGGTTCAATCCTTGCATCTAGGAGATCCCCTGAAGAAAGGAATGGCTCCCCACTCCAGTATTCTAGCCTGGAAAATCTTGGGGACAGAGGAGCCTATTGGGTTACAGTGCTAGAGATAGGGTACTTAAAATTAATGGGCACAGATATACCTGTGACCAATGCATTCTGTTGTATGGCAAAAAACCCTTACAATATTATAAAATGATTATCCTCCAATTAAAATAAATTAATTAAAAACAAAATTAATGGAGGGGCAGATGACTTTAGTCTGTTGACATAGAATTTTACATTCCATCAGGACTTGTGGGAACACATGGTTGGACTTCACTTCCAGAAGTTTTTGCCCAGTTAGTGCATAGTGGGGTCCTTGAATTTTAACTTTTTAGGTTCCTGAATGTTCGTGCTATTGTGTTATGGGGACTTGGTTTTTAGGACCACTGTTCTAAATTAATTCACTACCATGCATAACCAGTGACCCCAAGGAAAAGAACTTAATATTCTTAAAGAAACTGATGATATTTTATGTCAATACAGCAGTAAAACAGCAAGGAAATTGCTATTCCTTTTATTATAAGACATGCAGTAAGGATTCATTTGTTGAGCACTTACCAGGTAAAAGTTACTAAGCTAAAAGTTTTATATGGAATGTGATACATACAAAGCAAATAAGTATAGTGAAAATAGCAGTTACAGCATGAGTGTAATCTTTGCAAAATGTGGAGTTAGCTAAGGGCCCATTTGCACAAAGGAATAAGGCCTTGTTCTGTGCAAAAGTGATTATGATGGGGAAGAAAATATTATTTATTGGCTATTATGTGCCTGGCATTCTACATTCATTGCCACAATTATTTCAATATCATAGAGAGATGGGTGGGATGTCCCAAGAGAGAAGTGGTGAAAATGCTAAGGATATCAGATAAACTGTTGGTCAAGTTGGGGCTTGAACATAGATCTTTCTGTCTCCAAATCCCCACTTTCTCCCCCTAGTCAAAATACATCCACTCCCTTGGCCTGAAGCAATGTTCTCCTTCTGGCATCCTAGTTAAAGATCATTGTATTTAAAACTGGGGCTTCCCTGGTAGAGTAGATGGTAAAGAATCTACCTGTGAGGCGGGAGACCCAGGTTCAATCCTTGCATCTAGGAGATCCCCTGAAGAAAGGAATGGCTCCCCACTCCAGTATTCTAGCCTGGAAAATCTTGGGGACAGAGGAGCCTATTGGGTTACAGTGCTAGAGATAGGGTACTTAAAATTAATGGGCACAGATATACCTGTGACCAATGCATTCTGTTGTATGGCAAAAACCATTACAATATTATAAAATGATTATCCTCCAATTAAAATAAATTAATTAAAAACAAAATTAATGGAGGGGCAGATGACTTTAGTCTGTTGACATAGAATTTTACATTCCATCAGGACTTGTGGGAACACATGGTTGGACTTCACTTCCAGAAGTTTTTGCCCAGTTAGTGCATAGTGGGGTCCTTGAATTTTAACTTTTTAGGTTCCTGAATGTTCGTGCTATTGTGTTATGGGGACTTGGTTTTTAGGACCACTGTTCTAAATTAATTCACTACCATGCATAACCAGTGACCCCAAGGAAAAGAACTTAATATTCTTAAAGAAACTGATGATATTTTATGTCAATACAGCAGTAAAACAGCAAGGAAATTGCTATTCCTTTTATTATAAGACATGCAGTAAGGATTCATTTGTTGAGCACTTACCAGGTAAAAGTTACTAAGCTAAAAGTTTTATATGGAATGTGATACATACAAAGCAAATAAGTATAGTGAAAATAGCAGTTACAGCATGAGTGTAATCTTTGCAAAATGTGGAGTTAGCTAAGGGCCCATTTGCACAAAGGAATAAGGCCTTGTTCTGTGCAAGAACCACAAGCACAGCTTTACCCAAGGCCTCAGTCTCTGGATGAGACAGCTTATTTTGATCAACACTTAACTGCCATTTTCTGACTCATCTTCTGCTCCAACGTAAGTTTAGCTTCTTTCTTTTTCTTTCACTTCCTAGAAAAAGAAGAGAAAAAAAAAATAAATAGCTGTTCTCCCTAAAATATAAATCTTTACTTTTTTCTTTTTTGCCTCTAAGTTATCATTTATTTATTTTTTAATATTTATTTATTTATTTATTTTGGATGGGGATGGGATGGGGAGGGAGGGGGGTGGGCGGGCCACTTCCATTGGGCTTTCATTTATCTATTTTCATCCATCTTTGTTCTTTGGCCCGTGTGGGCCTCCCATCGCAGTGGCCTTTGTTGTCGCAGAGCACCGGCTCTGGGCGCATGTGCTCCAGAGCTCCGGCTCGGTAATTGGACACATCGATCCAGCTGCTCTGCGGCACGTGGGATCTTCCCAGACCAGGGATTGAACCGGCACCCACTGCACTGCAAAATGGTGTCCTTACCCACTGGACCACCAGGGAAGCCCGTCTGGGTCATCGTTTATTTTTATCCATCTTTATTCTTTGGCATGTGTGGGCCTCCCATTGAAGTGGCACCTCCTGTTGCAAAGAACTGGCTCTGGGTGCTGCGCTCCACAGCACTGGATCCATTAGCATGAGTCCTAGATTTGTGTCCAGAGTGGTGGACACACTGGCCAGTCACTCTGTGGCACCTGGGATTTCTTGGGTCAGGGATTGAGCTGGTGCCCCCTGCGCTGCAAGGTGGACTCTTTATACACTGGACCACCAGTGAAGCCCTTTACTTTTTTTTCTTATACTTTTGTAACACTCTTTTCTCTCTCTTCTTATTCCTAAAATCTTTTCATTTTTCTTGTCTTCCTAAACCTTAAATTAGTCGTGTTCTGTAGAGTTTTATATTCAAACCCTTTTCTGTGTTCTCTGTTAACTCCTAACACCTCTAACAGTTCTGAAATATGATCCTTTTATGATTGTTCGTGTATTTATATCTTTGAACTTTCTGATTAATGTTCCTGGGATGACCTTTCTCTTTCTATTCATCCAGTATATTACTCTTCAGCTCAATTCTTATTCCTACAATGCCACTCCAATTTCTTTTACAAATTTCCTCTATAATTCCAACTACATTTGCATATACCTTGAATATTGTCTATAATAATTTATATTATGCTTATTTATTTATGTTTCTGTCTCATCCAAATGACCCTGAAGAGTGATTCTCATGACTTCTTAATCTTTGTGCCCTTCCTTTCATGGTTTATGAGAATAGTAGTTCCATTCAAGTACAGTAATGAATAAAATAGATATTGGTGAATTACAAATATAAATATGCTGTCACTACAACATTAATAAAGCCCTTAAATAGAAATAGCTAGCATATTGAAGATAGTCACTTATTTTACCATTCAAATTATTTGGTGATAGACTGCCTGCTATCTAGAATACTCCTCTATTGCTGCTGCTGCTGTTTAGTTGCTAAGTCATGTCAGACCCCACCAGATAACTCCTTTCCATGAGATTTTCCCAGGCAAGGATACTGGATTGATTTTCACTGGGTTTCCTTCTTCATGTGATCTTCCATACCTAAGGATCAAACCCAGGTCTCTTGCATCTCCTGCTTGGCAGGTGGATTCTTTACCACCAAACCGCCTGGGAAGTCCCAGAATACTACTTTAAATGACTCTCTATACTGTGTTTTCTCTTTCATTGTCAACTTCACTCTTTTGTTGCAAGAAGCCTGGGAAAAATCCTATTTATGGAAGGTGGATACATTTCTAAACTTACTGCCTATTTTTCAAAGGATTATAGTAGGAAGTAGATAAAGTAACAACTGAGATGAAAGGAGATCTAGATATATTGGGAAATTATTAATGAAAATCCAACAAGTCTAATGTAGAACTACTTCCTTGGATATGCACCAAGTGCATATAGATGAGGGAGGGGGTGTGGCAGTGGGTAGCAGATTTCCAGAAATGGAAGTAGGGATCTATACCCACATTTTCTAAACCAATGGTAAGAGACTCTTCAGTAGTGGAACAAGAAAGCAGTGTGATCAAATAAGCAGTGGTTTTGTTTTGTGACTCACAAGTGATCTAATGGGCTTTTCAGATGGTGCTAGTGGTAAAGAATCCTCCTGCCAATGCAGAAGACGCAAGAGACTTGTGTTTGATCCTTGGGTCAAGATGATTGAATACACACACACCACAGCATTAGCATGGATCCTAGATTTGTGTGCAGAAGCTGAGTGAGATTAAACCTGAATGTCCAGAAGAGAGAAATGTCAGACAACCTCAGACATATCTTGAAATCTGTTCTTTAGTAGTTATATATATAGCACAAGGGTCTAGCTTAGAAGGGTCTATATCTTCTTCTCAATTTTATGGTTTGGTATATAACACATGGAAGATTCGCTGCAAATATTGTATTAAAAAAGTAAATGAGTAAATGAATAAAATGATGCAAATACTTGACTTTTCACCCTGGCATATTTACCTGTTTTCTTATACAAAGGTCTAGCAGACCCCTCAACCCAGCATTTTGTTTGTTATTAATTTTGCACTTTCATGCTGAGAGCAGTGCCTTAGGAAACCATTGTGCTGTTTTCTGGTGAATAATAGGCTTGAGATGACTTTGAAAATTCCTTGGATCCATTATTGTGCCTCAAGGCAGTGCTAGGACTAAATAGACTGAAAGAGAGTAAGGAACATTCTCAGTCTTGTGTAAAAATTTAGTTGTTTTACCCGGCAAAATAGCCTACTTCATATTTTTCTTTTCTTTTTGATTGGTGTTATAGTTATTTTCAAAGTTACCAATCAATTGCATATGTTCAGTGGTCCAAACTAGCAGTTATAAAATAAGTGTCATTTTTAATCTGACTTTAGACTTTGTTTTTTCATGGCTAAGTTTCAAATAATACTAAATACCCCCATTTTGCAAAGATATAATTTTGTTTCATATAAACATTTAATTTCGTCTGCATTTCTCTTGACAGCAGCACAGTATCAGTGTTCCCATGTGTAAAGGTATTGCAAAATAACTGTTTCTAAATGGCATTGATCATTTTAAAAAACTGTTTCTATAGGTTCTGAAACCACCATTTTATATGCTTATCTGCATAGGGAATAGTCACAACTGTGAAAAACCATTCTGGTAAGAATTTTAGAAGTAAATAAGAATTATGTAAAGACTAAGAATTGATTAATTATTTCAAGAAGTATAGTATAGAATGTTATGGATGTACATGCATATAATAAATTATTTACCCATGGAGCTTATTTGTGGTATATAAATTAATTGCATATAAGTTAAAATAGTCATTACAACTATCATCAACTAAAGTGTTTAAGTGTTTGGAAGAATAACATATATTTTTAGTTCCTAAACTTTTAGTCAATTCCAAATACTGGGTTTGACCCTAGCGATATAAATTCAGGAAAGACCAAGTACCTGAACTCAGTGATCATAATGTATGAAAATATACAAATAGGTAATTCTTATATAATATTGTAAATAAATCACAAATATATGTATACATTCTTAAGATAGTGCAGGATTTCTTAAATTATCCTGGATTAGAGTAAGTAGTTAGAAATAGATCAAGATTTCAAGGAAAATGATAATCCAGAGTGGAATTTTGAATGAATATTGAGTTAACCCAAAATGATCAAACTCATCATTCCACTTTTCTGCATCTGAATGATTATTGCCACTATCCTACCCTTTACCCTCAAGTACCAATATTACTGAAAAAGCTTTGTGCCACCCTACCCATCATTAATTCTGTGGCTACCAAAAAATGATATTGTTAAAATGTAAATAAGGCATTGTTTCTACCATATGTTACTAATACCTTCTTGGAAATTAAAAGAGAATCCAAATGCTTTATGGTCTACCTAATGGCATGAAATATTCTAAAAAATATATGGCCTCTGCCTACTACTTACTTCTCACTGTATTTAAAGATATGAATTTTTTTCTTCTTCTTAAAATATGTTTTCTACTGAGAGACATTAGACTTATTTCTTCCTTTAGTTAATGAGCTCCTTATGACTAACTTTTGGACGTTTTAAAATATAGCCCCACTTTTTTTTTTGGCATTATATCTATAATAGATCTATGTCTTGGCCTCCCAAATAAAAGGACTGATTTGACCAATAGCGTGTGCCAAAACTGATGCTATATAACAGTCCTGTTTAGGTTTGAGTAGTCATGTAAGTCCAACTATTCTGAGGATGCCTAGGTATGAGGAAGCCAAGAAACACAGAGAGTTCATTGATGCATTACTGTCAGCAGGGGAGGTCTTCAAGTTGTCCCAGCCCAAGTGTTGAAAGTGTGAATGATTGAGCCTTTAAACCACTGCAGCTCTCAGCTATCCAACCATAGCCAACTTGAGTCTGTAAGTCGAAGTCTCAGATATTAATACCATGAATTGGAGGGTAAATTATCATACTGTGCTATGTCTGAAATTTTCACAAAATTCCTTTGCTTAAAAATTAGTCATTTGGACTTCTCTGGTGGCCAGTGGTTTAAGAATCTGCCTGCAAATGCAGGAAACACACGTTTGATCCCTGCTCCAGGAATATCTCACATGCTGCTGGGCAACTCAGCCCACACTACTGAGCCCATTAACTGCAACAAGAAAAGCCACTTTAATGAGAATCCTGCACGCCACAACTAGTCTCACCCACATCCAACAACAAAGACTCAGCACAGACATAAATAAATGACAAATAAATAAAAGGTTGTTTAAGCAATTATGTTTTGAGATAATTTGTTGTGCAACATGGTAACTGATAAATGATATAAATCTTATTGCAGTAACACACTCTCAGAAAAAAAACTTTCTGAACAGTTTATTTAAAATTAGATACTATAGCCAAATTTTGTTAACATAATATTCATAACCATACTATTTATAGCCAAAATCTGGGAATAAGCCAAATATTTATCTATAGTTGAAGTAAATGTTGATATATTTACTTAGTGGTAGATTATACAGTACTTAGAATGGAGGATCTATATTTACATGCAAAGTCATCAATGGATTCTCCAAATAAAATTTCAGACAAAAATAGTCAGCTTCCCTGATGGCTCAATGGATAAGAATCCATCTGCCAAGCAGGCAATGTAGGAAGTGCAGGTGCTGGTAATGTTGTGAACTGAGCATTGCCTGCAATTTGTCTGTGCTGCATAAAATACTAGTTTTAGTATTGGCCTTCAGTTATTTCCCATTTTTATAGTACATGCTTTTGTTTTTCTTTATAATTTAAATTATTGAGAATTATCTGGTATTATGAGATTAATTAGTCATTTAAAAGTTTTATCATATGGTGTGTCTTTAGAGTGTTTATTAGTGAATCAACTGTATGTATGTATGTATATATATATGCACATATATATATATATATATATATATATATATATATATATATATATATATATTCTTTTTTGAATTTTCTTCCCACATGGATCACCAGAGAGCACTGACACTGAGTGAAGTTATATGTTATATATAGTAGGTTCTCATTAATTGTTTTATACATATTAGTGTATACATGTCAATCCCAATCTCCTAATTTATCCCACCATCCCACCTGGAGTCCATAAATTTGTTCTCTATGTCAGTATCTCCCATTCTGCTTTGCAAATAGGTTCATCCCTACCATTTTTCTAGATTCCATATATATGTGTTAATATATGATATTTTTTATTCTTTCCAACTTACATCACTGTGTATGACAGTCGCTCAGTGCATCCACATCTCTGTAAATGGTACAACTTCATTCCCTTTTACAGGTGAGTAATATCCCATTGTATACATGTGTACCACTTCTTCTTTACCCATTCCTCTTTTGATGGATATTTAGGTTGCTTCCATGTCCTGCATCTTTTAAGTAGTACTGCAGTGGATATTGGCATGAGTGTATCTTTTGGAATTATGCTTTTACCCAGGTATGTGCCCAGGAATAGGATTTCTGAGTCATATGGTAGTATTAATTTGGAATTCTGTTGTCATCTTACTAGAATGCATTGATAACAGAACTTAGTCTGTCCTGTTTGCTTTTGTTCAAATATTTATCTATAGTTGAAGTAAATGTTGATATATTTACTTAGTGGTAGATTATACAGTACTTAGAATGGAGGATCTATATTTACATGCAAAGTCATCAATGGATTCTCCAAATAAAATTTCAGACAAAAATAGTCAGCTTCCCTGATGGCTCAATGGATAAGAATCCATCTGCCAAGCAGGCAATGTAGGAAGTGCAGGTGCTGGTAATGTTGTGAACTGAGCATTGCCTGCAATTTGTCTGTGCTGCATAAAATACTAGTTTTAGTATTGGCCTTCAGTTATTTCCCATTTTTATAGTACATGCTTTTGTTTTTCTTTATAATTTAAATTATTGAGAATTATCTGGTATTATGAGATTAATTAGTCATTTAAAAGTTTTATCATATGGTGTGTCTTTAGAGTGTTTATTAGTGAATCAACTGTATGTATGTATGTATATATATATGCACATATATATATATTTATATATGTGTGTGTATATATATATATATATATATATATATATATTCTTTTTTGAATTTTCTTCCCACATGGATCACCAGAGAGCACTGACACTGAGTGAAGTTATATGTTATATATAGTAGGTTCTCATTAATTGTTTTATACATATTAGTGTATACATGTCAATCCCAATCTCCTAATTTATCCCACCATCCCACCTGGAGTCCATAAATTTGTTCTCTATGTCAGTATCTCCCATTCTGCTTTGCAAATAGGTTCATCCCTACCATTTTTCTAGATTCCATATATATGTGTTAATATATGATATTTTTTATTCTTTCCAACTTACATCACTGTGTATGACAGTCGCTCAGTGCATCCACATCTCTGTAAATGGTACAACTTCATTCCCTTTTACAGGTGAGTAATATCCCATTGTATACATGTGTACCACTTCTTCTTTACCCATTCCTCTTTTGATGGATATTTAGGTTGCTTCCATGTCCTGCATCTTTTAAGTAGTACTGCAGTGGATATTGGCATGAGTGTATCTTTTGGAATTATGCTTTTACCCAGGTATGTGCCCAGGAATAGGATTTCTGAGTCATATGGTAGTATTAATTTGGAATTCTGTTGTCATCTTACTAGAATGCATTGATAACAGAACTTAGTCTGTCCTGTTTGCTTTTGTTGAATTAGTATATAACTGTGGAATATTAATAGTATGATTCTTCCTAACCTATAATTCCATTATATTATTTGATATTAATTCAGAAACATTTAAATAAAATAGCTTTTCGGTGATTCATCGTAGATTCTGTAATTGAATTCATGAGAACTTACCTTTTAAAATCAGAAAAACTTATAGCTTGGAACTACTGTATCATATCCTACTTAAACAAATTTAACACACTTTTTTACACTGAAATTCCAAGTTTTATGAGAAATGTAGCAAACTGAGTATCTTCAGAGGAAAGTAACTAGAGGATTAAAACAACTCCATAGCTTATACTATGCAGAAAGAGTAAGATCACCAACTCTTGCTTGAAAATCTCCTACTTTGTTCTTCTATGAATTCTACTTCATAAAAAAAAAAAAAAACATAGCAGAGTTTACATTTTCTTCTTGTAAACAGAAAACAGAAAACACATAGTGAGTTATTAATTCAGTCATTCATTAAAGATAAAATCTTTTCCAGACACTTGGTACATGACCTTTGATCTCTGTCTTCTTGTCTCAGTGAGAGAGGCAATGCTAGGTGCTGCTTGATTCCCTCTCTTTCCTCTATATTTCCAAGACTACCTCCAGGCTATCAGCTGAAGCAAAGTTGGACTCATTTGTTTATTTCTCAACTCTCAGGGAGCAAAATCCTGTGGTGTCTTTTCTAGATTCCATATATATGTGTTAATATATGATATTTTTTATTCTTTCCAACTTACATCACTGTGTATGACAGTCGCTCAGTGCATCCACATCTCTGTAAATGGTACAACTTCATTCCCTTTTACAGGTGAGTAATATCCCATTGTATACATGTGTACCACTTCTTCTTTACCCATTCCTCTTTTGATGGATATTTAGGTTGCTTCCATGTCCTGCATCTTTTAAGTAGTACTGCAGTGGATATTGGCATGAGTGTATCTTTTGGAATTATGCTTTTACCCAGGTATGTGCCCAGGAATAGGATTTCTGAGTCATATGGTAGTATTAATTTGGAATTCTGTTGTCATCTTACTAGAATGCATTGATAACAGAACTTAGTCTGTCCTGTTTGCTTTTGTTGAATTAGTATATAACTGTGGAATATTAATAGTATGATTCTTCCTAACCTATAATTCCATTATATTATTTGATATTAATTCAGAAACATTTAAATAAAATAGCTTTTCGGTGATTCATCGTAGATTCTGTAATTGAATTCATGAGAACTTACCTTTTAAAATCAGAAAAACTTATAGCTTGGAACTACTGTATCATATCCTACTTAAACAAATTTAACACACTTTTTTACACTGAAATTCCAAGTTTTATGAGAAATGTAGCAAACTGAGTATCTTCAGAGGAAAGTAACTAGAGGATTAAAACAACTCCATAGCTTATACTATGCAGAAAGAGTAAGATCACCAACTCTTGCTTGAAAATCTCCTACTTTGTTCTTCTATGAATTCTACTTCATAAAAAAAAAAAAAAACATAGCAGAGTTTACATTTTCTTCTTGTAAACAGAAAACAGAAAACACATAGTGAGTTATTAATTCAGTCATTCATTAAAGATAAAATCTTTTCCAGACACTTGGTACATGACCTTTGATCTCTGTCTTCTTGTCTCAGTGAGAGAGGCAATGCTAGGTGCTGCTTGATTCCCTCTCTTTCCTCTATATTTCCAAGACTACCTCCAGGCTATCAGCTGAAGCAAAGTTGGACTCATTTGTTTATTTCTCAACTCTCAGGGAGCAAAATCCTGTGGTGTCTTTCCAGTATGTGAAAACAGTTTTCTCATTGTTTATGGTGGGAGGACAAGTTTAGTCACTGTTATTGTATCATGGTTGAATGCATAATCATGACCAAAGGACTCAATTAAAGAGGTATTTTTACATTTACTTTATATCTGCTTCCTTCCTCAGAATGCAGTCTCCAGGAGACTAGATTTTTACCCATCTTTAAAAATCAAAACAAACCAACCAAAAAAAAAAATACTTCTCCTGTGCCTAGCACACTGCCAGCTGTGTAATTGGTGTATTGTAAATATAGGCTGAAATAATGAGTTAGTTGCTAAAATATATGTAAAATCCCACAGAAAGGCATCCTTTTGCACAATAATTCCTTTGGTTATCACAGTCACATATACTTAAAGATGGATAAGTAACACATCTCTATGTTTTATATAATTATCAGCTACCAAGACTCATCTTCCAATGAAGCAAAATAAATGAATATATTTCCTGCCACATTAATAATTTTATTTAATTCCACAATAGTCCTATGAAGAATTACTAAACCCATAAGAAAAAGGAGAACCAGAGAATTTTAATTAGAATTATTAATGTATCAAAACCTTAATATGAACTTTATTTTTTTGCTTCAGTACTCTATCCCACTTCTCTCTGATTACCATAACATGATTTGGTGCATCAAGTATATCACTCACTGCTTTTTTATATTTGTTATTTTTATACATCATTAATTTTCCAGAAGTAGTATTGAGCAAGCATGTGAAACATATTCATTGGATTTTGCAACCATATTGAAACTCTGTTGATGACAAGAATCATTCCTTAATACCCATATACCTGTATAATATGTGTATGATATATAAGAAGTTAATAGCATTTATTGTTTAACTGATTATACAACATTAAATTAGAACTGTTATACTATTATTTATTGATGCTATGTATATTTATGCAATAAACTGTATAAACTGTATACTTTTTGCTCTCACATTTACCTGAAACTGATGAGATTCCATTCACCGCTGAAAAAACAAAATTGAGGTATAGGTGTCTGGTATGTTTAAACAAGGGAAACCGGGTGTATACCATGTGTGCATACAGTCTCTACCTTTTTCAGCTATGATGTAGCATCTTCCCTTTTTACCTTCCAGATTTATACTTTCATGGTACATCTACCAAGAGATATTCTAACAGGAACTCTTTTACCCTGGTGACCACTGTCTCTGCTTACCATAAGGATGCTAATGTTTAAGATAAGAGATCCTGTCTCCTAATGCCCAAGTGTTGCCTGTTTTGTTTGTCTTCTTTAGAATTATTAATGCAAAATTCATGCTGAACTAAGATAGGTGTGATTGTTTCTCTACCCATATGATGGTTTTCTCCTAAATGTCTGTCCAAGCTCTTATTTATGTAGACATTGGCCTTCTCGCTATTGAATCAGACCAGTGGGAGTTATAAAAGTATACAGTTTAGATTTAAACTGGGAATCTAAATGCCTTTCATATAAACAGAATGATAACTGCCAGTAAGTCATTCTCCATTAGGCCTTTGTCTAGATTCATTTTCTTGTAAGCTGATACAGTCAAAACAGAGCAGTGGGACAAATATAATTAGAAAGTGGCAAAGATAGGTGAGTGGGGTTCAGTGTGGCTTTCTTCTCTTATTCAAATGTTTCTTTTTTCTACAAAGCAAAATTGGAAATATCATCCATCAGATTATCTCAAACTTGTCATCTGATGTAGTTAGTTAGTTAATATGGACTTTTAAATGGGCATACTTCTGTTTTTACAGGAGAGTTTATATAAAAGAAGCTCTGTTTAAATTAACTAAACTCTTTCATCAATCTCTGCCCAAATGTGCACAGGAGAACACTAAAACAAATAGCCTTTATGTGAGAGTTCCATGAATTCTGGAGCGAATCAATAAATATTCATTGCAATATTAATTGAGTCATTTGAAGTGAGCACACATAGGGCACTTTCTAGGTGTCCCTTGCTTAAACTATTCATTTATTATCAACCCAGGAATAAAAAATAATAGCCTGACAAGACAACTGCAAAACAGAAGCACAGTATATGACAAATACTTGAGCACTCTTCTAGGAAAAATAAAATAAATTCTTGTGAATGCCTAGACATATGTGAAGTGACTTCAAGAAGTCTATGAACTCTTTAAATGCATGTAAATTTTGGTATAAGTAAGTGCTTACATATGTTTTTCTGAAAAGAGCTTCCATTGCTTTTAACACATTCTCACAAAGGGTCATGAATCATTATTCTACTTTGATTCGTGTAGGATCTTTTCTCTTTGTGTTTCAACAACTCATGCATGAGTATATGAGCAAGAATCCAAAAAAGGGTATATTTATAACCTTAATTATAGTGATGTTTAAGATAAGAGATCCTGTCTCCTAATGCCCAAGTGTTGCCTGTTTTGTTTGTCTTCTTTAGAATTATTAATGCAAAATTCATGCTGAACTAAGATAGGTGTGATTGTTTCTCTACCCATATGATGGTTTTCTCCTAAATGTCTGTCCAAGCTCTTATTTATGTAGACATTGGCCTTCTCGCTATTGAATCAGACCAGTGGGAGTTATAAAAGTATACAGTTTAGATTTAAACTGGGAATCTAAATGCCTTTCATATAAACAGAATGATAACTGCCAGTAAGTCATTCTCCATTAGGCCTTTGTCTAGATTCATTTTCTTGTAAGCTGATACAGTCAAAACAGAGCAGTGGGACAAATATAATTAGAAAGTGGCAAAGATAGGTGAGTGGGGTTCAGTGTGGCTTTCTTCTCTTATTCAAATGTTTCTTTTTTCTACAAAGCAAAATTGGAAATATCATCCATCAGATTATCTCAAACTTGTCATCTGATGTAGTTAGTTAGTTAATATGGACTTTTAAATGGGCATACTTCTGTTTTTACAGGAGAGTTTATATAAAAGAAGCTCTGTTTAAATTAACTAAACTCTTTCATCAATCTCTGCCCAAATGTGCACAGGAGAACACTAAAACAAATAGCCTTTATGTGAGAGTTCCATGAATTCTGGAGCGAATCAATAAATATTCATTGCAATATTAATTGAGTCATTTGAAGTGAGCACACATAGGGCACTTTCTAGGTGTCCCTTGCTTAAACTATTCATTTATTATCAACCCAGGAATAAAAAATAATAGCCTGACAAGACAACTGCAAAACAGAAGCACAGTATATGACAAATACTTGAGCACTCTTCTAGGAAAAATAAAATAAATTCTTGTGAATGCCTAGACATATGTGAAGTGACTTCAAGAAGTCTATGAACTCTTTCAAATGCATGTAAATTTTGGTATAAGTAAGTGCTTACATATGTTTTTCTGAAAAGAGCTTCCATTGCTTTTAACACATTCTCACAAAGGGTCATGAATCATTATTCTACTTTGATTCGTGTAGGATCTTTTCTCTTTGTGTTTCAACAACTCATGCATGAGTATATGAGCAAGAATCCAAAAAAGGGTATATTTATAACCTTAATTATAGTGATAGTTTTGTAGGTATATGCATATATTCACACTCATCAAATTGTACACATTAATGTGGGCCAGGTTTTTTTTTATGCATACCTCAGTACAGCTGTTAAAAGAATCATAAAAATATAAGATGTTTGCATTTTCTTAGAAATAGGAGAATGGAGAAAATCCTATTCCATGCAAATTTATGTTTCTCAGATTTGTGTTTCTAGTTACTGGAAAGGCCTCAGACAGAGATTTCAGCTTTAGTGCATATACCATGAACAACAGAATAGACTGTATACTTTTCAACATATAGAACCTCAGTAATACCAGGGCAAGTAAAAGAAGAAATGATGCGAAAACCACTTGTGAGGTAAATAAATAAATATAGATCTATAGGTAGTTTAGTTGCTAAGTTGTGTCCAACTCTTGCAACCACATGGACTGTACTTCTCTGTCCATGGGTTTCTCCAGGCAAGAGTACTGGAGTGAGGTTGCCATTTCCTTCTCATATATATATACTTTGCATATATATGCATATGTAAAGTCATTAAAATTTTATGGATTGGCTTAAGGAGTGCTATAATGCAATTAGATGAAATTGTTTTCTGACAAAATGATATTTACTGAAAATAGAAGATCTCATGAAAAGAAAATCTCATATAATAAATAAAGATTTGAAGAAATTGAACTGAAAACTATATAAGCATATACTAACAATTTGAATAAATTCCTGAATTACTAATATATGGAAATAATTCAATAGCACTGCTAAACAGAAGCTTTCCTTGAGAATGCTGTAATGTTAGAACTTTGAAGGAATATTCTACCTATAGATTAGAAAGGGGAGGTTTTAGAGGATGTAGCAAAAATTTAGCTAATGTCAGGAGCAGTTGATAAAAACTGGTTTGGGGAAGAGATGAAATTGTTCTTGATTTGGCACCCATTGTTTGTGCAATTTTATTTAATTTGAGGAAGCACAGTTGTAAGTGTTAATGTCATATGCAAGAGAGTGGGCTGCAGAGGCCAAGGGAATGTGAAGACCATTGTGGATATTCTCTTGGTTAACAGAGGGATGAGTCTTATCAGTTTACTACAATTTGGTTTGTTGAGAACTCCAGATCTAGTGCTGATGGCAGTCAAAGACTCACTGGAATGGTTGCTGTCATGGCTTCCTGTAGTGGTTGTCTTTCCAGTTGCATTTCAATCATGTATCAGTGAGTTGGTATAAACATTTAAGTCTTTGGAGGAAACTCAACAGCAGAGAATAGAGAAAACTAGGATTACCTGGAGAATTGCTAGCAAATCTCGAACACTTCTTAGCCCAAATCCTGCTGTCACTGGTGTTAGGTAGGTCCTTGTCACTGCCCTGAGTCAGTAGCAAAGGGACTTTTCATATCTATAGATTTACAAATACTTTGTTTATCTTCTTGATTTACTCAGAGAATTAAGATTAGAGGAAAATAACATTAAAAAATACATTAAAGAAGTAATAATTTTTAAAGCAACTTAGTAGGAAAATAATATTCTGAAAAAGCAAGTAGGAAACTCAAAGAGTGTAGAATCAGTGATTACTATCATGTGTGGGTTTTATTCCAATGTCTTAGGCAAAGTTCTGATCTCAACAAATCTGCTTGATTTGAGGTTTTGGAAAGATTTCTCCTTTAGGGTAGTGACTTCTGGAGAACCTGAAGACATTCACTTTTCAATCTTTTATTGACATAGAAGGGCTTCTCAGATGGCATGGTTGGTAAAGAATCTGCCTGCCTATGCAGGAGATGCAAGAGACATGGATTTGATCCCTGGGTCAGAAAGATCCCCTGGATGATGAAATGGCAATCCACTCCATTATTCTTGCCTGGAAAATTCCTTAGAAGTTTGTTAATGTCTGACTATTTTTCAATAGCACTGCTAAACAGAAGCTTTCCTTGAGAATGCTGTAATGTTAGAACTTTGAAGGAATATTCTACCTATAGATTAGAAAGGGGAGGTTTTAGAGGATGTAGCAAAAATTTAGCTAATGTCAGGAGCAGTTGATAAAAACTGGTTTGGGGAAGAGATGAAATTGTTCTTGATTTGGCACCCATTGTTTGTGCAATTTTATTTAATTTGAGGAAGCACAGTTGTAAGTGTTAATGTCATATGCAAGAGAGTGGGCTGCAGAGGCCAAGGGAATGTGAAGACCATTGTGGATATTCTCTTGGTTAACAGAGGGATGAGTCTTATCAGTTTACTACAATTTGGTTTGTTGAGAACTCCAGATCTAGTGCTGATGGCAGTCAAAGACTCACTGGAATGGTTGCTGTCATGGCTTCCTGTAGTGGTTGTCTTTCCAGTTGCATTTCAATCATGTATCAGTGAGTTGGTATAAACATTTAAGTCTTTGGAGGAAACTCAACAGCAGAGAATAGAAAAAACTAGGATTACCTGGAGAATTGCTAGCAAATCTCGAACACTTCTTAGCCCAAATCCTGCTGTCACTGGTGTTAGGTAGGTCCTTGTCACTGCCCTGAGTCAGTAGCAAAGGGACTTTTCATATCTATAGATTTACAAATACTTTGTTTATCTTCTTGATTTACTCAGAGAATTAAGATTAGAGGAAAATAACATTAAAAAATACATTAAAGAAGTAATAATTTTTAAAGCAACTTAGTAGGAAAATAATATTCTGAAAAAGCAAGTAGGAAACTCAAAGAGTGTAGAATCAGTGATTACTATCATGTGTGGGTTTTATTCCAATGTCTTAGGCAAAGTTCTGATCTCAACAAATCTGCTTGATTTGAGGTTTTGGAAAGATTTCTCCTTTAGGGTAGTGACTTCTGGAGAACCTGAAGACATTCACTTTTCAATCTTTTATTGACATAGAAGGGCTTCTCAGATGGAATGGTTGGTAAAGAATCTGCCTGCCTATGCAGGAGATGCAAGAGACATGGATTTGATCCCTGGGTCAGAAAGATCCCCTGGATGATGAAATGGCAATCCACTCCATTATTCTTGCCTGGAAAATTCCTTAGAAGTTTGTTAATGTCTGATACATTTTAACTGGAAAACATAAACACAAAGATTGTTTTTCTGGGATACTTGGTGTGGTTAGCAGTACATGACAATATATATTTCAATGTGGTTATTGAACATCATGTTATTCAGAATTTATGTGTAGATGTAAGGTGGCACCAGTCTCCACTAACTTGAAGTTTGCTGTGATTGTGCAAGAATAGGATGGTAGAATTTCACTCCAGATTCAACGAACAGTGGTGTCTGATTTTTGTGGTCCAGTTGAGAGAGAACCCCAAATATTATCGAGACCTTTTATGTACTAATAGAAAGGAAAGTTCATGGCAATGGATAAGAACAGAATGACGTGGTTTTTAAGAGTATTTCTTGTTATAGAAACAGTCTTTATTAAGTCTGTCCAGGGCAAGGTCTTAGATATTACTGTTTTTGTCAGATCATTTGTAGAATTAGAGTACACAGAAGAGTTAAGAATCCAGTGTCAACAATGTCCTATGAGACTAAGCAATCTTCTAAAGTGTCTTTCAATAATTAGCCTAGAGAAGTTGAGAATAACCTCCAATCTTCGAGCAAAAACAAACACTCCGGGGCTTCCCTGGTGGTCCAGTGGGTAAAGAGTCTGCCTTGCAATGCTAGGGCACTGGTTTGATCCCTGGCCTGGGAAGATCCCACGTGCCGCTGAGTTGCAGACTGGTATGTCCAATTATGAGCCAGCGTTCTGGAGAACATGTGCCCAGAACTGGTGCTCAGCAAGAAGAGAGGCCACTGAAATGGGAGGCTCACACAGGCCAAAGAATAAAGATGGTTGAAAATAAATAAATAAACAAATAATAAAAGAGGCCAAAATTTTTTTTTTTAAATCATTCTCTAAGTTATGGTTTGGGGATTTTGAACATCCCAGAAAGAGGCCTTCTGGCCTAAATTTAATAGTATGCTAAACTGGTCTACTCTTAAAAGATTCAGTAGGTAGTAAAAAAAGATTAACTAAGGGGGCTTCCCTGGTGGTCCACTGGGTAAGGACACCGCCTTGCAGTGCAAGGGGCGCTGGTTCGATCCCTGGCCTGGGAAGATCCCACCTGCTGCGGAGCGGCTGGATCGATGTGTCCAATTACTGAGCTGGAGCTCTGGAGTGCATGCGCCCAGAGCCAGTGCTCTGCGACAACAGAGGCCACTGCGATGGGAGGCTCACACGGGCCAAAGAACAAAGATGGATGAAAATAGATGAATGAAAGACCAATAGAAGTAACCCACCTGCCCCCCTCCCCCCCCACCCCACCCCCCCAAAATAAATAAATAAATCTTTAAAAAAAAAAAAAAAAAGAAAAGATCAACTAAGGAGAATTTCTAGCCCGGAGACGCAGGAAGAAGCTGCGTCCAATGTAGCCTAAGAGTCATTTGAGGTAGATACCTACCTCTAAAACCAGTCTTGTTATTCTAAGAACAAATGATGGAAAAGTAATAAAGTTTATAATAGAGAGGCTGCATACAATATTGAGTGGAAACAGAACATGTTGTGTTTGCAATTGTACAGAAATGTCTCCATTTTTTATGAAGGAAAACTCTGGGCTGATCAGACAGCTAGTTCCCCAGAGGAGTATCATTCTCTCAGACAAGTTTGTTTTTTTGTGTTCTTAGAGTCTTTCTTTCAAATGATGGCAGGGTAATTGCTCTTTGGCTGAAAACTTTCTTTACAATAACTACAGGTATGTATGTCTATAATGATTTAGACATCTACATGTATTTATTTAAATGATTAATCAGATAATTAGAGCTTAGTATTTGTTTCTAAATCAAAGTATCTCCAGAGTGTTCAGAAATTTCTTGTCATTTCGATTAAGACCATTAACAAAGAAAGTAGATAGGCCAGTCACAATACTTTTGCCTCAGTCAGAGTAGAATATTCTCTAAAGGTAAAAATGCAATGTCCTGTAAATTCTGAAAGCCAATTTTTTCTTCTTTAGAGCTTTAGGTATTGATCAATTAATACTGACAATAAAAAATATTGACAGAAAAGATCTCGGTATCAGATGCTAATTGGTCTTCCACTTTTATACTCATAGCCACCCATGGTCAAATTTTGACACATATATTTAATGTCTTTTTCATTATCAATTCACCTTACCTTCTTTAACCAGCTTCTTAAAAAGAGTATATATATATATATATATATATATATATATATATATATCTGCACACACTCACACACACATATATATATATATACACACACACACACAAACACACACACACACACACATATATATCTTGTGCCTGTAAATGATGATTCTAGTTCAAGGCATTGTATAAATTGCTAGGACAATCCTCTATTATTTTGTGAACATTTATCCTTCCTTAGGAGATTTTGAAAAGTTCTTAAATAAAATTACAGAAATCTGATTTAACCAAGATTTATTATTATACGACAAGCAAGGTAGGTAATCATCTCTGAATTTATCATAAGACATTGGGAGGAGATAATGTCTAATGAGAGGGTATGGTGAAGGAAGAGGGTAAGATGAGGTATGTAGGAGCTACTAAACAACATGGGTAGGAGGTAGGATTCTAGATGGTTTCATGACCTTCTGTTGTTATTTCTATGATTAACATTATTGTATATGGCAAAAGAAATTTTGAAGGCATAATTAAAATTTCTAATCACTTTAGAATAGGGAGTGTATTCATGTAGGCTTATTCTATTTACATGAGACATTGAAAAATCATTTTCTTTAGCTAGTGATAGAAGAACAAGTCATAGATATTTGAAGTTTGAGAGAGATAGATGTGCCATGGCAGGTTTAGAGGTGGATGACTCCTTGAAAAAGAATATAGGTGGGCCCTAGAAGCTGAGAACAGCCCTAGTTGATACCTAGCAAGGAAATGGGGATTCATTCTTCCAACTGTAAAGAAATGAATTCTCCCATAGCCTCTGAAATTTTGGGAATGGATCCTTCTCCAGAACATGAAAATAAAAGTGCTGCTTATCTGACAGCTTGACTTTGACTTTGAGACTGGAAACAGAGGAAGCAGTGGAGCCTACCTGCTTCTTACAGATCAGTGAAATGGTAAATAAGCGTGTTTTAAGCTGATGTATTTGTGGTAATTTGCTACGCAGTGATAGAAGATTAATATTAGTTGAGTTATAGGGGTATGGTGGTTGGTGAATCTGGAATTGTATAAGGAGTGCGAAAGGAGAGTTTCAGTTTTGACTTTTGATTTTCCATATTTTTGTTAGTTTTTTGTAAAGAGTCCTTCAGGCAAGCAACTTTAGAAATTTCTCATGTTTTAGAGCCCTCTTCATATCAAAAAATGATTATGCTGTCCGTGGAATATTTGGAATCTTTGTGTTATGAAACAAAACTTGAGTCTGCTCATCCATGTGTGGTAAAGTCAATTGAATGACACTGAGTTGTGGTTAAGGAAAGCACAGCATTTATAGCAGAGTACCAAAGAGGGAGCATGAGAGGCCAGTGCTCACAAGGCTTACTCCCTGATAGTCTTCAGGGAAAGATTTTTATGTATTAATTTTTTTTTTTTTTTGGCCACACCACATCGCACGTGGGATCTTTGTTCCCTGCCCAAGGATCAGACCCACACTCCATGCAGTGAAAGTGCAGAATCTTAAGCACTGGACCCCCATTAATGTCCCAGGGAAAAAAATTTTTTTTAAAGACAGGGTGAGGAAGATGGTTGTGGGGTACATGATAAGCTACTGGACATTCTTCTGATTGGTTGGTGATGAAGTTATTAGGAATCAGTGTCTTCAACCTTCTGGTTCCAGCTGGTCTGGGGTCTACATACTGATGGTCAACATGCTTCTAATTTCTCCTACCTGGTAGGAGTTTCAGTATTTTCAAAACACCTCAGAGGATGTGGTTCAGAATATTATCTACATCCGTATGCATGCCCAGTTGCTCAGTCATGTCTGACCCTTGTGCTCCCTTGTGACTGTAGCCTGCCAGGCTCCGCTATCCATGGAATTTTTCCTAGGCAAGAATACTGGATAGAGTTGCCATTTCCTCCTCTAGGGGATCTTCCTGGCCCATAGATGCCTCCTATGTCTCCTGCATTGGCAGGTGGATTCTTTACCACTCGGCACCTGGGAAGTCCGGTCTATATCCTGTGAGGAGGAGCTAAATGTTCTTGACTTTGTTTAATGGCTAAACAGTTTGCTTGATGACTTTCCTTTGTTTCTGCATCTTCTCACTTTTCTGATTAAATTTGCTACGCAGTGATAGAAGATTAATATTAGTTGAGTTATAGGGGTATGGTGGTTGGTGAATCTGGAATTGTATAAGGAGTGCGAAAGGAGAGTTTCAGTTTTGACTTTTGATTTTCCATATTTTTGTTAGTTTTTTGTAAAGAGTCCTTCAGGCAAGCAACTTTAGAAATTTCTCATGTTTTAGAGCCCTCTTCATATCAAAAAATGATTATGCTGTCCGTGGAATATTTGGAATCTTTGTGTTATGAAACAAAACTTGAGTCTGCTCATCCATGTGTGGTAAAGTCAATTGAATGACACTGAGTTGTGGTTAAGGAAAGCACAGCATTTATAGCAGAGTACCAAAGAGGGAGCATGAGAGGCCAGTGCTCACAAGGCTTACTCCCTGATAGTCTTCAGGGAAAGATTTTTATGTATTAATTTTTTTTTTTTTTTGGCCACACCACATCGCACGTGGGATCTTTTTTCCCTGCCCAAGGATCAGACCCACACTCCATGCAGTGAAAGTGCAGAATCTTAAGCACTGGACCCCCATTAATGTCCCAGGGAAAAAAATTTTTTTTAAAGACAGGGTGAGGAAGATGGTTGTGGGGTACATGATAAGCTACTGGACATTCTTCTGATTGGTTGGTGATGAAGTTATTAGGAATCAGTGTCTTCAACCTTCTGGTTCCAGCTGGTCTGGGGTCTACATACTGATGGTCAACATGCTTCTAATTTCTCCTACCTGGTAGGAGTTTCAGTATTTTCAAAACACCTCAGAGGATGTGGTTCAGAATATTATCTACATCCGTATGCATGCCCAGTTGCTCAGTCATGTCTGACCCCTTGTGCTCCCTTGTGACTGTAGCCTGCCAGGCTCCGCTATCCATGGAATTTTTCCTAGGCAAGAATACTGGATAGAGTTGCCATTTCCTCCTCTAGGGGATCTTCCTGGCCCATAGATGCCTCCTATGTCTCCTGCATTGGCAGGTGGATTCTTTACCACTCGGCACCTGGGAAGTCCGGTCTATATCCTGTGAGGAGGAGCTAAATGTTCTTGACTTTGTTTAATGGCTAAACAGTTTGCTTGATGACTTTCCTTTGTTTCTGCATCTTCTCACTTTTCTGATTAAATTTGGTCTTTGGAAGGTCTAAATGGCTAAGTTTTTCTACAAATAAGATGGGGAGGAGGATGTGCAAATTTCTATCTAGGGATGGCCCCATAAAGTCCTGCTCAGTTACATTTGTGACATACATGGATTACTTTTCTTGTCTGAATTTCCCCAGTGTGGCCACTGTAATTCTAAAAGCAATTTAGTGATGTGGCACCATAATGTTTATATGTGTAAGTTGTTGGACAGTGGATCAGAGTTTCATTAAATGACTACTGAGCACCTCTAATTAAATAAAGAGAAAAAGAGGAATGGATGAGAAGATCTCATTAGTATCAGCTCAACTTCTTACTTTATCTATGGGAGTACTGAGTAGTAAAGACAATTTAAATCTAGAGATCTATACCAAGAACTCTAAGGAGAATAGGAAAGGTTTAGGTGATGCTCAGTGGGAGGGAGGGCACTGGTCAGATCTGAGAAAGGAAGGTAATAAGGCTACGAGAAATGACCTTGACTTAGAAGCAGCAGATCTAGTCCCATCCCAGTCACAAGGCAAGCTGCAGAGGCATTTTAACTACAGCATATGCCTCTAGGCATAAGCATTTATTCAGAATGCCAGGAAATTCTGACAATCCCTAGAAAGACTGATCTACCTGGAGAGGAAAGGTAGACTTTAGCCAGAAGGATAAACTATAGTTTATCCAGTTTCTGTAATAGTTCAAAAATAGTTCTCAAAAGAGGACCAATTGTTCCTACAATTTAGCAGTCTTTGTGTGAGCCATTTGGATTTGAAAAGAAAGGTAGAAGATGGGGAGGAGTAGCTGTGAGGCCAAAGGTTCACGCAGGAAATTTTTCAGTCTGTCCGTGCCTTGCACAAGTAAAATATCTGTAACACATCCCCAGGAAGAAAATCACGTGAATAATTAACAAAGACTACATATCACAAGACACTGTTGACAAATACCCAAACTATTTTTTCTCTCTTTTTATCTCATAATATTTGAATAAGCTGATACCTGGAATAAAGTCGCTAAATATCGAGGTTAATCATTTTGGCTTAGGATGTCACAAGACCAATTTGTCATTTTTTTCTTAGTTACTATGTGATGTGAGCATCTATTTTTATTACTAAGTATACATCACTATTAAAGAAATAATATTTTAATAACGTACATGGTTAGAGTTATTATTATAATGATTTAGCAAATAAATCATGACATTGCATTATTTCGAATTTAGGTTTTCCTGTTAATTTTACTTTTAAGCATTAAAATAAGCGTTTAAAATTTGCTTTTTTTCCCCAGTGTGGCCACTGTAATTCTAAAAGCAATTTAGTGATGTGGCACCATAATGTTTATATGTGTAAGTTGTTGGACAGTGGATCAGAGTTTCATTAAATGACTACTGAGCACCTCTAATTAAATAAAGAGAAAAAGAGGAATGGATGAGAAGATCTCATTAGTATCAGCTCAACTTCTTACTTTATCTATGGGAGTACTGAGTAGTAAAGACAATTTAAATCTAGAGATCTATACCAAGAACTCTAAGGAGAATAGGAAAGGTTTAGGTGATGCTCAGTGGGAGGGAGGGCACTGGTCAGATCTGAGAAAGGAAGGTAATAAGGCTACGAGAAATGACCTTGACTTAGAAGCAGCAGATCTAGTCCCATCCCAGTCACAAGGCAAGCTGCAGAGGCATTTTAACTACAGCATATGCCTCTAGGCATAAGCATTTATTCAGAATGCCAGGAAATTCTGACAATCCCTAGAAAGACTGATCTACCTGGAGAGGAAAGGTAGACTTTAGCCAGAAGGATAAACTATAGTTTATCCAGTTTCTGTAATAGTTCAAAAATAGTTCTCAAAAGAGGACCAATTGTTCCTACAATTTAGCAGTCTTTGTGTGAGCCATTTGGATTTGAAAAGAAAGGTAGAAGATGGGGAGGAGTAGCTGTGAGGCCAAAGGTTCACGCAGGAAATTTTTCAGTCTGTCCGTGCCTTGCACAAGTAAAATATCTGTAACACATCCCCAGGAAGAAAATCACGTGAATAATTAACAAAGACTACATATCACAAGACACTGTTGACAAATACCCAAACTATTTTTTCTCTCTTTTTATCTCATAATATTTGAATAAGCTGATACCTGGAATAAAGTCGCTAAATATCGAGGTTAATCATTTTGGCTTAGGATGTCACAAGACCAATTTGTCATTTTTTTCTTAGTTACTATGTGATGTGAGCATCTATTTTTATTACTAAGTATACATCACTATTAAAGAAATAATATTTTAATAACGTACATGGTTAGAGTTATTATTATAATGATTTAGCAAATAAATCATGACATTGCATTATTTCGAATTTAGGTTTTCCTGTTAATTTTACTTTTAAGCATTAAAATAATTTTTGTCCGTTTAAAATTTTTGGTCTTTTCTGAATTCTCTTAATGAAATACTTTTCCATCCATGCTGTTTACAACAATGGAAAGTTAAACTTTTTTCCATTAAAAGGGATTATATAGAAACATCCAGAGCTTCTAAGATTGAAGTTCAACTTACATATAACAACACACATAGCAGTATAATTCTATAATCTATTTCTGGGAGAAAAATAGTAATATATTCATAGGCTCCCCAGTGATAACAATGTGAATTCTTCTCTGATATCTACAGTTGTGGGGAATTAAAATGCCTAAAAAGAAATATTGTTTTTATTATTGAAGTTGGATTTCCTCTAGTGAGTTCTAATCTAGTTGTAAGAGTGCATTTCTTTCACCCTTTCTACTTGTGCTCACTTTCATGTATTTATATTTGTGTGTTCAATGACTATTCAATGGAAATGAATAACAAATGAGTGCTCAGTACTTATAGAAAGACAAAAAGTTATACATTAATGTTATCAATAGTTGTTTCTAGTGATGAGGATTATTGGCTTTCAAATGTTTTAATTTAACTTTATAATTTTATATAAAAGGAAGACATTATTTTCACAAAAGTTATAACATAAATAAAACAAAAATGAGAAATTTATATTTTAAAATAGTTTCTTTTTTGCTGAATGTATGAAATCTTTCTTATCATTTTTGTTGGAAGTTAATTTGCTCCAAATAATTTTCTTTGTTGAATATTCAATTTTAAATCTTTCTTATAATGATGCAAAGGAATCACGTGAATAATTAACAAAGACTACATATCACAGTTGACAAATACCCAAACTATTTTTCTCTTTATCTCATAATATTTGAATAAGCTGATACCTGGAATAAAGTCGCTAAATATCGAGGTTAATCATTTTGGCTTAGGATGTCACAAGACCAATTTGTCATTTTTTTCTTAGTTACTATGTGATGTGAGCATCTATTTTTATTACTAAGTATACATCACTATTAAAGAAATAATATTTTAATAACGTACATGGTTAGAGTTATTATTATAATGATTTAGCAAATAAATCATGACATTGCATTATTTCGAATTTAGGTTTTCCTGTTAATTTTACTTTTAAGCATTAAAATAATTTTTGTCCGTTTAAAATTTTTGGTCTTTTCTGAATTCTCTTAATGAAATACTTTTCCATCCATGCTGTTTACAACAATGGAAAGTTAAACTTTTTTCCATTAAAAGGGATTATATAGAAACATCCAGAGCTTCTAAGATTGAAGTTCAACTTACATATAACAACACACATAGCAGTATAATTCTATAATCTATTTCTGGGAGAAAAATAGTAATATATTCATAGGCTCCCCAGTGATAACAATGTGAATTCTTCTCTGATATCTACAGTTGTGGGGAATTAAAATGCCTAAAAAGAAATATTGTTTTTATTATTGAAGTTGGATTTCCTCTAGTGAGTTCTAATCTAGTTGTAAGAGTGCATTTCTTTCACCCTTTCTACTTGTGCTCACTTTCATGTATTTATATTTGTGTGTTCAATGACTATTCAATGGAAATGAATAACAAATGAGTGCTCAGTACTTATAGAAAGACAAAAAGTTATACATTAATGTTATCAATAGTTGTTTCTAGTGATGAGGATTATTGGCTTTCAAATGTTTTAATTTAACTTTATAATTTTATATAAAAGGAAGACATTATTTTCACAAAAGTTATAACATAAATAAAACAAAAATGAGAAATTTATATTTTAAAATAGTTTCTTTTTTGCTGAATGTATGAAATCTTTCTTATCATTTTTGTTGGAAGTTAATTTGCTCCAAATAATTTTCTTTGTTGAATATTCAGAATTTTTAGATTTGTTTAATCACTGAGGGTTTTCAGAACATTTAGAATAATAATGATGCAAAGGAATATTTAGCTGAAAATAAATTAAAACCAAAGGAAAAAGATTTTGTGAAATTTCTAAAATTCTTTACCATGAGCACAGTACATACAAATGAATGAAGAGCTATGAAACTGCTTCATGTTAGATACAAACATACACAGACTGAAGGGAAAAAACAAATTATGATTCTTACCAAACTGCCCAATTTATTTTACCAATTTCAGTTTTAAAAATTTAGGCCAAAGAAAAGGTCTATATTTTATTTTATGTTATTTATTCTTATTTATTTATTTATTTATTTATTTATTTATTTATTTATTTTGGGCGGGGTCGGGTTGGGGAGGGAGGGGAGTGGGCGGGCCACTTCTATTGGTCTTTCATTTGTCTATTTTCATCCATCTTTGTTCTTTGGTCCATGTGGGCCTCCCATCGCGGTGGCCTCTGTTGTCGCAGAGCACTGGCTCTGGGCGCATGTGCTCCAGAGCTCCGGCTCGGTAATTGGACACATCGGTCCAGCCGCTCCGCGGCTCGTGGGATCTTCCCAGGCCAGGGATGGAACCGGCGCCCCTTGCACTGCAAGGCGGTGTCCTTATCCACTGGACCACCAGGGGAAGCCCAGGTCTATATTTTAAGAGCGAACTGTGACTTAGTGAAATTTCCAAGTGTTTTTTTCTAGTAGCATTGCTTTCCTTCCAAGCAGTTAATATTTGATTAAAATCTGGTACCTGCATTGTAGTATCTATGTGAATGATATGCTGCTTCCCTGGTGCCTCCATGGTAAAGAATTTGCCTGCCAAGCAGTAGACTCAGGTTTGATTTCTGGATCGAGGATATCCTATGGTGAAGGAAATGACTATCCACTCCAATATTCTTGCCTGGGTTATCCCATGGACAGAAGAGTCTGTTCATGGGGTCATAGAAGAGTCAGATAGGATTAGCAACAGAGCAAGAACAAAACTCCTCAAAGTTGAGCAAATAGTGTATTAGCAACATTTTAATTCTACCACTTCTACAATAACGTACTACAAAGAAAATTAAAGCCAGAAACATACTGAGAAGGGGAATTCATAATAATGAAGCATCTGGATTTTGTTTGATTTTATTACCCCTTCATTGTCAGTAAGCTACTCCATGTTCCCATAATGTGAAAATTATATTGAGTTTTCCTTTTGAATTCTCTGCTTATATAATAGGACAATTCTTTACCATGAGCACAGTACATACAAATGAATGAAGAGCTATGAAACTGCTTCATGTTAGATACAAACATACACAGACTGAAGGGAAAAAACAAATTATGATTCTTACCAAACTGCCCAATTTATTTTACCAATTTCAGTTTTAAAAATTTAGGCCAAAGAAAAGGTCTATATTTTATTTTATGTTATTTATTCTTATTTATTTATTTATTTATTTATTTATTTATTTATTTATTTTGGGCGGGGTCGGGTTGGGGAGGGAGGGGAGTGGGCGGGCCACTTCTATTGGTCTTTCATTTGTCTATTTTCATCCATCTTTGTTCTTTGGTCCATGTGGGCCTCCCATCGCGGTGGCCTCTGTTGTCGCAGAGCACCGGCTCTGGGCGCATGTGCTCCAGAGCTCCGGCTCGGTAATTGGACACATCGGTCCAGCCGCTCCGCGGCTCGTGGGATCTTCCCAGGCCAGGGATGGAACCGGCGCCCCTTGCACTGCAAGGCGGTGTCCTTATCCACTGGACCACCAGGGGAAGCCCAGGTCTATATTTTAAGAGCGAACTGTGACTTAGTGAAATTTCCAAGTGTTTTTTTCTAGTAGCATTGCTTTCCTTCCAAGCAGTTAATATTTGATTAAAATCTGGTACCTGCATTGTAGTATCTATGTGAATGATATGCTGCTTCCCTGGTGCCTCCATGGTAAAGAATTTGCCTGCCAAGCAGTAGACTCAGGTTTGATCCCTGGATCGAGGATATCCTATGGTGAAGGAAATGACTATCCACTCCAATATTCTTGCCTGGGTTATCCCATGGACAGAAGAGTCTGTTCATGGGGTCATAGAAGAGTCAGATAGGATTAGCAACAGAGCAAGAACAAAACTCCTCAAAGTTGAGCAAATAGTGTATTAGCAACATTTTAATTCTACCACTTCTACAATAACGTACTACAAAGAAAATTAAAGCCAGAAACATACTGAGAAGGGGAATTCATAATAATGAAGCATCTGGATTTTGTTTGATTTTATTACCCCTTCATTGTCAGTAAGCTACTCCATGTTCCCATAATGTGAAAATTATATTGAGTTTTCCTTTTTGAATTCTCTGCTTATATAATAGGACAATTATAGACTAGCTATTAATATCAATGAGGATTTTAATTTGTACTAGAAGCTATCTTAGAATTTTCCCTTTTTGATTGCTCTGAGTCTTCATTGTGGCACATTGATTATCTCTAGTTGTGGCCAGTAGTGACTCTTCTTCGTGCATAGTGCACGAGCTTCTTATTGCAGTGGCTTCTCTTGCTTTGGAACACAGGCTCTAGTTACACAGGCTTCAGTAGTTGTACCTCGTAAGCTCAGGACGTGTATATACAGTCTTAGCTGTCCCATGACATGTGGAATCTTCCTGAGGCAGGGATCAAACCCAAATCTCTGTTCTCTGCATTGGCAGGTGAATTCTCAACCACTGTATCACCAGGAAGTCCTCCTAGTTTGTTTACTTATTTATTTGTTGACTCGACAATTTCATTTAGTAAGCTCTAGCCTTAAATTGACTACTGTTAAAATAAGAAAGTTTTAAATGAGAGATTAGTGACATTTTGGAAAAGAAGAAACAGTAAGAGACTGAGACGTTTTGTTTTTTTTTACTCATTATTAAAAAGCATTTATCATCTCTGATAAGTGGGACCAAGACCACATTGGATAATCAAAAACCTACTTAATAAGAAATGACTGGAGTGCTTGTTTTCTACAGAGTTGAACATACAGGATGACAATTGAAATCAGGATTACTTCACAGAATACTGTAGTTTAAAGGGCAACTGACCTGTTATTAAAACCAAACTAAGAAATATAAAAATAGGGATGTGTCATAAATAACTTGATTGGGCCAACTTTCATTAATGTGAACAATTTAGAAGCTTATTTATATAAATCATTTCTAGCACATCTCCATCACTAGTAGCATTTTTGGTTTATAGAATACTTGCTGAAGCATCATCTATTTTCAAATAGTGTATTAGCAACATTTTAATTCTACCACTTCTACAATAACGTACTACAAAGAAAATTAAAGCCAGAAACATACTGAGAAGGGGAATTCATAATAATGAAGCATCTGGATTTTGTTTGATTTTATTACCCCTTCATTGTCAGTAAGCTACTCCATGTTCCCATAATGTGAAAATTATATTGAGTTTTCCTTTTTGAATTCTCTGCTTATATAATAGGACAATTATAGACTAGCTATTAATATCAATGAGGATTTTAATTTGTACTAGAAGCTATCTTAGAATTTTCCCTTTTTGATTGCTCTGAGTCTTCATTGTGGCACATTGATTATCTCTAGTTGTGGCCAGTAGTGACTCTTCTTCGTGCATAGTGCACGAGCTTCTTATTGCAGTGGCTTCTCTTGCTTTGGAACACAGGCTCTAGTTACACAGGCTTCAGTAGTTGTACCTCGTAAGCTCAGGACGTGTATATACAGTCTTAGCTGTCCCATGACATGTGGAATCTTCCTGAGGCAGGGATCAAACCCAAATCTCTGTTCTCTGCATTGGCAGGTGAATTCTCAACCACTGTATCACCAGGGAAGTCCTCCTAGTTTGTTTACTTATTTATTTGTTGACTCGACAATTTCATTTAGTAAGCTCTAGCCTTAAATTGACTACTGTTAAAATAAGAAAGTTTTAAATGAGAGATTAGTGACATTTTGGAAAAGAAGAAACAGTAAGAGACTGAGACGTTTTGTTTTTTTTTACTCATTATTAAAAAGCATTTATCATCTCTGATAAGTGGGACCAAGACCACATTGGATAATCAAAAACCTACTTAATAAGAAATGACTGGAGTGCTTGTTTTCTACAGAGTTGAACATACAGGATGACAATTGAAATCAGGATTACTTCACAGAATACTGTAGTTTAAAGGGGCAACTGACCTGTTATTAAAACCAAACTAAGAAATATAAAAATAGGGATGTGTCATAAATAACTTGATTGGGCCAACTTTCATTAATGTGAACAATTTAGAAGCTTATTTATATAAATCATTTCTAGCACATCTCCATCACTAGTAGCATTTTTGGTTTATAGAATACTTGCTGAAGCATCATCTATTTTCAAATCCATTATTATCATCACAAATATCTTATGTAACCATAGATACCCCCAACTTAAAAGCAGGGGGCATGAACCAGAAAGATAAAATGATTACAGCAATATAACTCTATCCACCTACTCACACAAACAAACAGAAAGTTTGATTGGAAGTAGGCTTTTTGCTTCTAGGTCTAATAATCTTGAATTGACCTTATATGTCACTCAGTATTTCCCTAATTGTTTGATAATGACCCAGATCTCTTCATTTCTTTTAATCTGGCCCTGAGTCATATTGTGTCTGACATCACCATCAGTAAGAAATTGCAGAAACCTTTCTTCTTTTCCCTTCTTTTCCTCATTTCTTTCTTTTTGATAGCACTGCTTGTTAACAGCTTATCCTTACTAAAGGAACTTAATTAGAGGTATTTATATAAAAACATCTTATGCAAGTAGACACAATCAAACAAACCATTCAAAAGTGTTCTCATGAGCAAACTGATATGCCATTCATACAAAATTCTGTGCTTTCTTTTGAATAAGTAAAATCTTTGATAGGATGTTTATGTTTGCCTTAATGGTTCTGCATAGGCAGGAAAAATATAAACTACTGGTGGTTCATTTGCAGCAGAAAATACCCACCCACACACTAATCCCAGCCACCTCCAACAAAAAAGGGTTTATCACTTCCTGACCAGGCCAGGTGTTCCCTAGAGAAGTGCTTTTACAAATGTCTTTTGATTTTCTACAACTGTACGAAATTACTGTGGGAACTTCCTTGGAATGAGGCATTGGACAAAGTTATCAGGACCCTTTTTGTTAAACAGAGCCCTGTTGAAGCTCTTTAAATCATGAGTTCGTAATGTGATCTTGCCATTTCTTATGTGCTTTTCTTATTATTCAAGGCTATCGTTAACACACAAACTCTAGTAACTCCGACACACCCATGTTAAAACCCTTATAAATATTTCTAGCACATCTTCCATCTAAAGGCATGATTTTAAAAAAAGGGGCATAAATAACTTGATTGGTTTATAGAACAATTTAGAAGCTTATTTATATAAATCATTTCTAGCACATCTCCATCACTAGTAGCATTTTTGGTTTATAGAATACTTGCTGAAGCATCATCTATTTTCAAATCCATTATTATCATCACAAATATCTTATGTAACCATAGATACCCCAACTTAAAAGCAGGGGGCATGAACCAGAAAGATAAAATGATTACAGCAATATAACTCTATCCACCTACTCACACAAACAAACAGAAAGTTTGATTGGAAGTAGGCTTTTTGCTTCTAGGTCTAATAATCTTGAATTGACCTTATATGTCACTCAGTATTTCCCTAATTGTTTGATAATGACCCAGATCTCTTCATTTCTTTTAATCTGGCCCTGAGTCATATTGTGTCTGACATCACCATCAGTAAGAAATTGCAGAAACCTTTCTTCTTTTCCCTTCTTTTCCTCATTTCTTTCTTTTTGATAGCACTGCTTGTTAACAGCTTATCCTTACTAAAGGAACTTAATTAGAGGTATTTATATAAAAACATCTTATGCAAGTAGACACAATCAAACAAACCATTCAAAAGTGTTCTCATGAGCAAACTGATATGCCATTCATACAAAATTCTGTGCTTTCTTTTGAATAAGTAAAATCTTTGATAGGATGTTTATGTTTGCCTTAATGGTTCTGCATAGGCAGGAAAAATATAAACTACTGGTGGTTCATTTGCAGCAGAAAATACCCACCCACACACTAATCCCAGCCACCTCCAACAAAAAGGTTGATCACTTCCTGACCAGGCCAGGTGTTCCCTAGAGAAGTGCTTTTACAAATGTCTTTTGATTTTCTACAACTGTACGAAATTACTGTGGGAACTTCCTTGGAATGAGGCATTGGACAAAGTTATCAGGACCCTTTTTGTTAAACAGAGCCCTGTTGAAGCTCTTTAAATCATGAGTTCGTAATGTGATCTTGCCATTTCTTATGTGCTTTTCTTATTATTCAAGGCTATCGTTAACACACAAACTCTAGTAACTCCGACACACCCATGTTAAAAACCCTTATAAATATTTTCTTCAGTTACGTACAGGAAAAAACACTCATATGGATGTTAGAGCAAGGAATTTTTTTCAGAATTATGTGTGTTTATATAATAATACTGATTGTAAATTGCTATTTTATACAGTGTCATTTATTTCTTATTGTTATTGTAGCTTTTTAAAAGTCATTTTTAACAAAGATAGGAAAAGAGTATGAAGTTACTACATAATCTTTTTATAAATGTGTAGTGTGTTGATGACAAATTACTGATTTATACAAAATCATGAAAAAATTTTCTGATGGTCTCCCTAACCATGGTCTTAACTATCTCTAATTTTATGAGGTGTTATTTCTGATGTCAGCAAATGTGTCATTGCACTTTCCCTAAAGATTCATCAGGGATGCCAGAGCCTGCCAAGAGGACACATTAATTTCCGGGAATCAAATCAAGGTCTTATTGAGGTTATCAGGAATTGCTAACAACCAGAAAATGGTGCAGTGTCTATATATACATCTGAGCTTATTTTAAATAGATCTTACTAAATCTCACCTGTTTGGTCTTATCTAAATACTATGATAACCCTTGTTTGACTGACCAATAACAAATATACTTTTAATTCATAAACTAGCAGTTTTTTTCTCTGTATAGATTTCTAAAATGTGTGTTATTTTGCCACTTACGTATAAACCAGGACAAGTAAATTTCAGTAGTTAATATGAAATGTTTAATAATACCAAATGGGATAGCAAAAGTAAAAACAAAGCTAAAAAGTTTGGGATTCTTAGGATGTTTATGTTTGCCTTAATGGTTCTGCATAGGCAGGAAAAATATAAACTACTGGTGGTTCATTTGCAGCAGAAAATACCCACCCACACACTAATCCCAGCCACCTCCAACAAAAAGGTTGATCACTTCCTGACCAGGCCAGGTGTTCCCTAGAGAAGTGCTTTTACAAATGTCTTTTGATTTTCTACAACTGTACGAAATTACTGTGGGAACTTCCTTGGAATGAGGCATTGGACAAAGTTATCAGGACCCTTTTTGTTAAACAGAGCCCTGTTGAAGCTCTTTAAATCATGAGTTCGTAATGTGATCTTGCCATTTCTTATGTGCTTTTCTTATTATTCAAGGCTATCGTTAACACACAAACTCTAGTAACTCCGACACACCCATGTTAAAAACCCTTATAAATATTTTCTTCAGTTACGTACAGGAAAAAACACTCATATGGATGTTAGAGCAAGGAATTTTTTTCAGAATTATGTGTGTTTATATAATAATACTGATTGTAAATTGCTATTTTATACAGTGTCATTTATTTCTTATTGTTATTGTAGCTTTTTAAAAGTCATTTTTAACAAAGATAGGAAAAGAGTATGAAGTTACTACATAATCTTTTTATAAATGTGTAGTGTGTTGATGACAAATTACTGATTTATACAAAATCATGAAAAAATTTTCTGATGGTCTCCCTAACCATGGTCTTAACTATCTCTAATTTTATGAGGTGTTATTTCTGATGTCAGCAAATGTGTCATTGCACTTTCCCTAAAGATTCATCAGGGATGCCAGAGCCTGCCAAGAGGACACATTAATTTCCGGGAATCAAATCAAGGTCTTATTGAGGTTATCAGGAATTGCTAACAACCAGAAAATGGTGCAGTGTCTATATATACATCTGAGCTTATTTTAAATAGATCTTACTAAATCTCACCTGTTTGGTCTTATCTAAATACTATGATAACCCTTGTTTGACTGACCAATAACAAATATACTTTTAATTCATAAACTAGCAGTTTTTTTCTCTGTATAGATTTCTAAAATGTGTGTTATTTTGCCACTTACGTATAAACCAGGACAAGTAAATTTCAGTAGTTAATATGAAATGTTTAATAATACCAAATGGGATAGCAAAAGTAAAAACAAAGCTAAAAAGTTTGGGTTTATTTTCACATAACAGTGATCATGGGATTAATTTCTTTTCCTGTATCCTGTGCATCTATGTTACCTTAGCATAAATATCAAAGCAATTCTAAAAAGAAAATGCAAGCAAAATATACTTTTCAAATGTAGATAATGATATATGATTTTTTGCTATTCCAAATGACAGGGACCGCCGTGGTCAACAAATTTGTATTTCTAAAGAAATATATTTTGTGGGCATTTGATGTGGTGCAAACTTTTGATTCTTATTTTAGAAATTATCAAAATACTATGGAAATTTGTCTCATTGGCACAATTCCCTCTCCTACCCATTTATGGACATTTTTAATTAATATGAATCTTACTGCTTTCTAATTTAGACTGCTATATAGTCATACTCTGTTATTTCAATACATGTATTTAACTGAAAGTGGACTGTTATTCAAAATGTTTACAACGATAATGAATACCCATATACAGACCACGTTTGTTTAGAGTTGAAATTAGCATCACACCTAGTACACACAGATATCATTGAAATCATTCAGCAGCTATGTTAGAAAATTGTCTCTCAAGTGGCCCTGGCTTATTATCATGACTTTCCACTGAACCCCCAGGTGAATTTATAGCATTCCGTTTACTCTGAAACAATCCATGATGAAAAGCAAAAAGTAAGATATGTCTCTTTGTCTAGTTATGGGATTTTGACATATTGTACGAAAACAAGTCACATCAACCATTTTAAGTCAACAAATGACTTAAAATATAGCAGAGATGTTTAAGCTAATGAATACATTTTTTGTCTTGCTTTATTCTCAATTAGAATATTTTATGGCAACATAATTGTCATGTCTGAAGTGATTGAAAGTCGAAATACTGAAACTAAAATAACTTACCTCAAATTGTTAACCATCCTTGGAAATAATCTTTGACAGTGACTTTCCAGGTGAGTATTCTGGGGCACTCAAGTTAGTTGTAAAAGGACCAGTAAGAAGGAAGCATACTTAGTGATACATATTTGGCATCCTCATTCGACAGGCCATCTGATCTATTTATTCAATAAGTCCATTCCAAGCTTATTTCTTCTGCAGGGAAGTTGATGGCACAAAATAGGAGCATAAAGTTCAAATAGTTAGATAGAAGCTTTTATTATATCACTCACCTGTAAGTGCTGATTATGTAATCAAGTCATTTGAATGACACTGTGTCCCACATGTGTCTGAAAGGGTTTGCTTTTTGATAACATTAGCAAAGAGGTCATTGAACAGGAAAAAAAAAAGTGGAAAATTAAAGGAAGAGGATGAGTTTTGAAGGAAATATCTCAAAGACAAGATCTAACTCACCTACTCCAAACACATCCCTTAGTATATACCCTTGTCTTGTAGGTTAAGGGTGCATTAGGCTTTAGCTGCGACTTTCCAATTAAAATGAGAATACCACATTACTTAGGATAGTTGAAGTCTTACACACCCCTGTAAAACCAATAATCAAATTCTTCTGTAGTGAGAAAAAAGTCTGAAATATACATCAACGACAGTATGTGTTTTAATTTAAAGACAGGCAAGACTGAACTTCAAATCCAACTGTCTTCAAATAACTGAAACTTGTAAGGCCCTCCTGTCTGGTCTCATTGTCTTATCCCTGTACCACTAAGTGGACTGTTATTCAAAATGTTTACAACGATAATGAATACCCATATACAGACCACGTTTGTTTAGAGTTGAAATTAGCATCACACCTAGTACACACAGATATCATTGAAATCATTCAGCAGCTATGTTAGAAAATTGTCTCTCAAGTGGCCCTGGCTTATTATCATGACTTTCCACTGAACCCCCAGGTGAATTTATAGCATTCCGTTTACTCTGAAACAATCCATGATGAAAAGCAAAAGTAAGATATGTCTCTTTGTCTAGTTATGGGATTTTGACATATTGTACGAAAACAAGTCACATCAACCATTTTAAGTCAACAAATGACTTAAAATATAGCAGAGATGTTTAAGCTAATGAATACATTTTTTGTCTTGCTTTATTCTCAATTAGAATATTTTATGGCAACATAATTGTCATGTCTGAAGTGATTGAAAGTCGAAATACTGAAACTAAAATAACTTACCTCAAATTGTTAACCATCCTTGGAAATAATCTTTGACAGTGACTTTCCAGGTGAGTATTCTGGGGCACTCAAGTTAGTTGTAAAAGGACCAGTAAGAAGGAAGCATACTTAGTGATACATATTTGGCATCCTCATTCGACAGGCCATCTGATCTATTTATTCAATAAGTCCATTCCAAGCTTATTTCTTCTGCAGGAAGTTGATGGCACAAAATAGGAGCATAAAGTTCAAATAGTTAGATAGAAGCTTTTATTATATCACTCACCTGTAAGTGCTGATTATGTAATCAAGTCATTTGAATGACACTGTGTCCCACATGTGTCTGAAAGGGTTTGCTTTTTGATAACATTAGCAAAGAGGTCATTGAACAGGAAAAAAAAAAGTGGAAAATTAAAGGAAGAGGATGAGTTTTGAAGGAAATATCTCAAAGACAAGATCTAACTCACCTACTCCAAACACATCCCTTAGTATATACCCTTGTCTTGTAGGTTAAGGGTGCATTAGGCTTTAGCTGCGACTTTCCAATTAAAATGAGAATACCACATTACTTAGGATAGTTGAAGTCTTACACACCCCTGTAAAACCAATAATCAAATTCTTCTGTAGTGAGAAAAAAGTCTGAAATATACATCAACGACAGTATGTGTTTTAATTTAAAGACAGGCAAGACTGAACTTCAAATCCAACTGTCTTCAAATAACTGAAACTTGTAAGGCCCTCCTGTCTGGTCTCATTGTCTTATCCCCTGTACCACTGTGTCTCCTGTCTGCCCACCCAAAAGGGCTGCACCTCTTGGCTTGTCATAGCATAAGGCAGACTCTCAGGAGCACATTCTTAAAATTTAAATAATGTCTTGATTATCAGAGAAGAAATGACTGGTAAAAAATATGAGGTTGATTCACTCTTTCAAAGATTTCAACTTTCATTTACTTGTGAGCTAACACAATGTACAAGCTTTCCCCGAATCTACAACTAGCAGGATCTTGAAATGCAGTGCTAATTGGGTAATGGTGTTACATCATGTTGAACAGTTTGCTGGCAGCTGGATTGCTTTTAGCTATAAGAGGAAGAGAATCCTATTGATTTACCTCAAAGAAAATATAACTCATATAAACACCAGTGTCAAACTGAATGTTAGCTTTTAGACTAAAATGCCCACATACACAATATGTAGTTAATATACATCTCACATTATGAGTAGAAATTTGCATTTTTTAGCCAGTTCACTCTTTATTATATGTAACTAGTACTATGCTTTTCAGGGGGAATTTTATCAAATAACTGATTATTAATTTTTAAAATTTTGTATTTAGAATTGTTTTCCTGCTGTTCCTGTTAATAGCTAACTGTTTTACTGAAAAGACTGTAACAGGTACATATTTCAAAATGTGGTAAAATTATATTCTCTCAGTGTCAAAAATTCCAGCTACTTAACAATCGGTAATTTAGGGATATCTGTGTCTTACTTCAGTGCTTTGGTAATGGGGGCTTAAATTACCTTTCACTCTGATTTAGAAATATGTGATGATACAAAGTTAATAAGCATAGTTGTTAAATTTAAGTAGAAATATTTCATGCTTGGCAAAGTATATACCCTTGTCTTGTAGGTTAAGGGTGCATTAGGCTTTAGCTGCGACTTTCCAATTAAAATGAGAATACCACATTACTTAGGATAGTTGAAGTCTTACACACCCCTGTAAAACCAATAATCAAATTCTTCTGTAGTGAGAAAAAAGTCTGAAATATACATCAACGACAGTATGTGTTTTAATTTAAAGACAGGCAAGACTGAACTTCAAATCCAACTGTCTTCAAATAACTGAAACTTGTAAGGCCCTCCTGTCTGGTCTCATTGTCTTATCCCCTGTACCACTGTGTCTCCTGTCTGCCCACCCAAAAGGGCTGCACCTCTTGGCTTGTCATAGCATAAGGCAGACTCTCAGGAGCACATTCTTAAAATTTAAATAATGTCTTGATTATCAGAGAAGAAATGACTGGTAAAAAATATGAGGTTGATTCACTCTTTCAAAGATTTCAACTTTCATTTACTTGTGAGCTAACACAATGTACAAGCTTTCCCCGAATCTACAACTAGCAGGATCTTGAAATGCAGTGCTAATTGGGTAATGGTGTTACATCATGTTGAACAGTTTGCTGGCAGCTGGATTGCTTTTAGCTATAAGAGGAAGAGAATCCTATTGATTTACCTCAAAGAAAATATAACTCATATAAACACCAGTGTCAAACTGAATGTTAGCTTTTAGACTAAAATGCCCACATACACAATATGTAGTTAATATACATCTCACATTATGAGTAGAAATTTGCATTTTTTAGCCAGTTCACTCTTTATTATATGTAACTAGTACTATGCTTTTCAGGGGGAATTTTATCAAATAACTGATTATTAATTTTTAAAATTTTGTATTTAGAATTGTTTTCCTGCTGTTCCTGTTAATAGCTAACTGTTTTACTGAAAAGACTGTAACAGGTACATATTTCAAAATGTGGTAAAATTATATTCTCTCAGTGTCAAAAATTCCAGCTACTTAACAATCGGTAATTTAGGGATATCTGTGTCTTACTTCAGTGCTTTGGTAATGGGGGCTTAAATTACCTTTCACTCTGATTTAGAAATATGTGATGATACAAAGTTAATAAGCATAGTTGTTAAATTTAAGTAGAAATATTTCATGCTTGGCAAAGTATACATTTGGAAGGTAAATTACAATGTTGAAGTACCTAAACAATTGAATTAATACAGAAGTAAATTATTTCTGGTAACAAGTAAATATATATATATGTGTGTATATATATATATATCTTATTCTTATCTTTAAATGTATATATCTTATTACTAGAATAGCTCTAGTAAATAAAAAATAACTCTTTTAGAAGCACCAGGAAGATGATTTGATTTCCCTCTTTAAAGATTTGTTTTACTATATATTATAGGTTGGAAAAATTTTATCTAGGGAAAAATAATAGCTTAAAATACATCTTATACATACATATATAGCACACCTGTCTGGCAATTAAATAACATAGAGAGCTCAGCCCAGTGCTCTGTAAGAAACTAGAGGCGTGGAATTGAGTAAGGGGAGTAGGAGGGAGGTTTAAGAGAGAAGGGACTTATGTGTATTTTTGGCTGATTCAGGTTGTTATACAGCAGAAACTAAGAGAGCATTGTAAAGCAATTATGTCTCAATTAAAATTTTATTCAAAAAATTTAAAAACAATGATCAAATTAGAAAATGAATATAATATTGTCAAATTTTAGCCACTAATATATGATATTTTACCTTCCTTTGTAGAAGTGTAAATGGCATTGAAAAAAGGAAACCACTTTCTTTCTTTATTTAAGTAATAAAAACAAAGATGCTCAGGAATCTATGCTTTACTAGGTAGAATATTCTTAGAATATTACACATTTCACTCCTTTATTATAATCTTGCTAGGTGTGCTTTAGTTAGCTATTGGAATGGTTAAGCACAATATACATGCAGGTATATTATATATGCCTCTGTATATTGTATAAGATAGGCTAATTGGCAAAAATTTTTTATGCAATATACAGATGGCATATATTAATAAACTTTTAATTATCTCTTTTGAAATCTTCTAGAATTTACACAAGAAAACTGGTACTTAATTATGTGCCATTTGTCAGTGTGGGAGGGTACTGTAGTAAAATCATCAGCAAATATATCTGTAGTGCTTACTATGTGTCAGACCTATTGTTCAGTGCTCCAAATATTTTAGTTCATTCATTCTCCACAGCAAAACTATGAGTCAAGTATGTTTTACTACTAATACTAAGTGTGGCTAAGTAACTTAGCCCCTTGGCTAGTAAGAATTTGAATTTACTACACCATATAATCACATTTTAGAACATCTGATCCTGTCCAAAACACCCAGAAGACATCTGATCCATGCCAAAGGGACCCTGAAATCTGGTTCTATGCAAATGTCTGTGGACATGCTTGGTGCAGGGCCATATATCCAGGACCTTCTGGTATGAACCAAGTGTTTTCTGGAAGTTATGGACAGGATCAAACACCTGCTAAATCTTCATCACTAGTAAAACAACTAGTATTTTACTGCAACTTTGAATAAAAGTAAGAATAAAAATATCCCATCCTTTATACAAATTTAATAACAATAGCAACAATAAAAATGACAGTGTAGTGAAATACAATGATGGTTGTTGGATATTTAAATGTACAAAATTCTAACAAGAAAAATCTCCATAACTGAAAATTAAGATGAAAAGTGGCAGAGTTGAGAAATAATTTTGTCAATGTGAATGAGTGTAATTTGATGTTTTGCTGCTTGATTTAAAGTCATATCATTACATCACAATATTATAGCCTAATCTTTGGGTGCAGTGGATTTTAGAAAATGATTCAAATCACTACAAATTCCACAGTATGTCTGATGAATTAAATGCCATAGAATTTAAAAACAATAATGACAAGGAACACAATATGTTTCCTACAAGAATCACATTAAAAAATAGTCTTAAAAAATAATCATTGTGGGTTTCTTCTTTCCCCAGACTAGTGGCAAAAAATCAGAAAACAGACAGTTAAATTGTAAAGGCTACATTACTAAGTATATATAAAGCAAGGATCTACCTCATTGTATTGACTATTAAGCTTCTGGTTTATTGTATAATGTGAAGGGAATGCAAACTTTCTCAGTCCAGCTGAGACTCATTAGTCTGTTTTTATTATATCATCTCAAGCATAAGTGGCTATTTGCATATGAATTTTGTTCAGAAGAATATCTACCCTTGTGCACTAATATTAATATATATTATATTAGGTGCTCAGTAACCTTCTTAAGCCTCAGGATGCAACAGTAAATGAAATAAATTCTGTGTGTTCAAAGAGATTTTAGTCCTCTAGGAGAGAATAGCCATGAACAACATGAAACAATATATTTGTATATTGCTTGAATTATGTAAGAGTTGTGTGGAGAGTATTACAGAAACGAAAGGATGAATAGGTTGAAGATCTCATAAGAAGAATGTGGGGGGAAATTAGGGCAAATATCTTGACTTGGTTTTAGACTATAAACAACAATAGTACTCCACAATCAAGGAGATGGATTGCTTTTAGAAGCACACTATATTCAAAAGTAGTCTAAATGACTATTACAGATTTCAAGAAGATCAAGACATTTTGTGTGACAAAGTACAGTGAGTTTTCTGATTCATTTCAAATTATACCAGGCCTTCCCAATAGCTCAGCTGGTAAAGAATCCACCTGTAACACAGGAGACCCTGGTTCGATTCCTGGGTTGGAAAAACCCCCTGGAGAAGGCATAAGCCACCCACTTGAGTATTCTTGCTTGGAGAATCCCCATGGACAGAAGAGCCTGGCAAGCTGCAGTTCATGGGGTCACAGAATCAGGCACAACTGAACGACTAAGCACACATAGCTCACAGCTTTGGTTTTACCAATGGTATATTATAAATCAGAATAATTTCTGACTTCGTATTTTATTTTTGATGAACGTAAATGAGGTATGTACCTACAGAATATGACCTGACTTAATAAATGCCAGATATCTTTATTACCACTGTATAAGCACAGGTTAATAATTTTCTCTGAAGAGGAAAATTCAAAATGAGATATAGTACTTACATGCAATGAAATTAAAATTCTGTCCTAGTTTATCTTATTATGTTTGCATTTATGTAGATTAAAACAGAAATTGTGATGTAAGTTGGTAAGTGGACCAAGGCCATCTTATGATTCTCTCAGCCCCACTAAACTTCAGACATGCTTCCTCCTGACTCTAGGCCATGACCTCCCATAGGAGCATTTCTTATAGAGAACTTATAATTGGGAATTCCTTTTCTCTCATCTTGAGATATAAACATTTTTCAAAGCTTCTTGGCTTCACAGCATAGCAATGCCTTTGCCAGGAACCTGGGAGGAATATTGTAAATCTACCCTTGTGCACTAATATTAATATATATTATATTAGGTGCTCAGTAACCTTCTTAAGCCTCAGGATGCAACAGTAAATGAAATAAATTCTGTGTGTTCAAAGAGATTTTAGTCCTCTAGGAGAGAATAGCCATGAACAACATGAAACAATATATTTGTATATTGCTTGAATTATGTAAGAGTTGTGTGGAGAGTATTACAGAAACGAAAGGATGAATAGGTTGAAGATCTCATAAGAAGAATGTGGGGGGAAATTAGGGCAAATATCTTGACTTGGTTTTAGACTATAAACAACAATAGTACTCCACAATCAAGGAGATGGATTGCTTTTAGAAGCACACTATATTCAAAAGTAGTCTAAATGACTATTACAGATTTCAAGAAGATCAAGACATTTTGTGTGACAAAGTACAGTGAGTTTTCTGATTCATTTCAAATTATACCAGGCCTTCCCAATAGCTCAGCTGGTAAAGAATCCACCTGTAACACAGGAGACCCTGGTTCGATTCCTGGGTTGGAAAAACCCCCTGGAGAAGGCATAAGCCACCCACTTGAGTATTCTTGCTTGGAGAATCCCCATGGACAGAAGAGCCTGGCAAGCTGCAGTTCATGGGGTCACAGAATCAGGCACAACTGAACGACTAAGCACACATAGCTCACAGCTTTGGTTTTACCAATGGTATATTATAAATCAGAATAATTTCTGACTTCGTATTTTATTTTTGATGAACGTAAATGAGGTATGTACCTACAGAATATGACCTGACTTAATAAATGCCAGATATCTTTATTACCACTGTATAAGCACAGGTTAATAATTTTCTCTGAAGAGGAAAATTCAAAATGAGATATAGTACTTACATGCAATGAAATTAAAATTCTGTCCTAGTTTATCTTATTATGTTTGCATTTATGTAGATTAAAACAGAAATTGTGATGTAAGTTGGTAAGTGGACCAAGGCCATCTTATGATTCTCTCAGCCCCACTAAACTTCAGACATGCTTCCTCCTGACTCTAGGCCATGACCTCCCATAGGAGCATTTCTTATAGAGAACTTATAATTGGGAATTCCTTTTCTCTCATCTTGAGATATAAACATTTTTCAAAGCTTCTTGGCTTCACAGCATAGCAATGCCTTTGCCAGGAACCTGGGAGGTGTTTCTCTGAAATGCCCTTGTCAGTGGAAATAGTCTCCATGGGAAGGTAGGAACCTAACTTCTGGGGAGACTTTGCTCCAAGTTGTAAAACTAACCTTGTCATAAAGATAGAAAATGCTTACTCATCTTTGCATAAAACCAAGTAGTAAACACAGTAGGCATAGAAACCCCCACACAAGTCTTAAAAATTCTCTAGTTTATTCTCTCAGGGAAGTTGAGTTCAGAATGGGTTCTAGTCTCTCAGCCCTATTGCAGTAGCCTTGAGTAGTCATATGTGCCTGAGTAACTGGTGCAATTTTAGTTTCGATGAAGTGAATGGAACATCACCATATATGGCTAAAATTAAGAGATGACTTTTTAAAAATTAGAAAAAATAGATGCAGATGCATCTTAGTAATTATATAGAGGTAAATGCTGAAAGAAACAGCTAGAAGTTGTAAAAAGTATTGTCTTTAGGGAACAGAATAAAAAAATTGGGCAAATTGGAGCAGGGGGCAGGCATTTTTCATTCTAAGCCCTGTTGAACTATTTTTATTTGTAAATTATGAACATATATTCCATGTTAAAATTTTTATAATTAAATTTTAAAGATACCAAAGCAAAAAAACATCAGTTAATTAAGCACTAGGGAAATTAGATTAAAATAACCTCATAAAATCTAACATATATTAAATCACAGTTTAATTTGCATAATAGTTTTCTTGCTTACTAATGCCTTCCTATACATTCTTTCTAATGTATGCTTCTTTATTCTCAATAATAACAATGCCATCAATTTTAATATTGTGCATTTGCTAGTGCTTTTTACTTTTCAGTGGTCTTTCTTTTTTTTATTATTTTTTATACCTTTATTTTGCTTTTAACTTTTACAGAGTTTTGTTGTTTACAGATATGTATGTTCCCAGATTAGTCATATGCATATCTCCCCCTTCCCGCCCCTCCCAACCATCACACAGCACCCCTGAAGGATCCCCTTTTCTCACAGAGCAATGACTAGAGCTATTTTCTTCACTTATGATAGTACAGGCCTTCATGCTACTTCCTTTACGCCTCCCACCTTCTGTTACTTCCCCACAATGTCCATATGTCCACAGTCCATGTCTGTCTTTCCGTCGCTTTTTTCCAATAAATTTTCATTATAATAACATTTGGTATCTCTTTCACCAAGCTGAAAAAACAGAAATATTTTTGAGAGAGGGAGAGAAACAGAAGCAGATATGTAAACACCATATACTGGTGCTTACACATACTGAGAAGGCTACCTGTCTTTCAGTGTGTTGCAGGGTAAATGTTGAAATAGCTCAAATGTGTGAGTCTGTTTATACATGTTTTTTATCCTGTTACACTAATATCACAAAACCTTAATTAGTGTACCTTTATAATAAAACTTTCCATTTTGAATCTTCAACTTTATTTTCTAAGATTGTCTCCATTATTCTAATCCATTTATTATATGTAATTTAGATACATTGGTCAGTTTCAAAAACCTGAGATTTTGCTTGGGTTCACACTTGATTTATAGTCAGTTTTGGACAATTAGCATCTTTAAAGGACTCAGTGTACCGATTCATGATTGTTATATTCTGGTTGCTTGTGATATCTTAATATCTTCAATTTGTTTCAGTGTTTGGTAGATGATTTTGACTATAAATAAAATATTGTGAATTTTGTAAGTTTAAAAGTTTTGTAAATGTTGTGCATTTTTGGAAGAAAAACTGTTTTCAGTGTTAACACTTTTTAAGATTTTTAGTTATGCTCTGCTTAACACTCCCGCCTTTCCTCTATGGCTTAGTTTTCAGTATGCTTGAAAGCATAGTTTTCCCTATGCTTGTTTTCTACTGCCTGATCAGGCTCGGATGATCATTGTTTCTTGTCTGACCTCCAACAAAAGAAATAAAAAGGTCTAATGTATGCTTCTTTATTCTCAATAATAACAATGCCATCAATTTTAATATTGTGCATTTGCTAGTGCTTTTTACTTTTCAGTGGTCTTTCTTTTTTTTATTATTTTTTATACCTTTATTTTGCTTTTAACTTTTACAGAGTTTTGTTGTTTACAGATATGTATGTTCCCAGATTAGTCATATGCATATCTCCCCCTTCCCGCCCCTCCCAACCATCACACAGCACCCCTGAAGGATCCCCTTTTCTCACAGAGCAATGACTAGAGCTATTTTCTTCACTTATGATAGTACAGGCCTTCATGCTACTTCCTTTACGCCTCCCACCTTCTGTTACTTCCCCACAATGTCCATATGTCCACAGTCCATGTCTGTCTTTCCGTCGCTTTTTTCCAATAAATTTTCATTATAATAACATTTGGTATCTCTTTCACCAAGCTGAAAAAACAGAAATATTTTTGAGAGAGGGAGAGAAACAGAAGCAGATATGTAAACACCATATACTGGTGCTTACACATACTGAGAAGGCTACCTGTCTTTCAGTGTGTTGCAGGGTAAATGTTGAAATAGCTCAAATGTGTGAGTCTGTTTATACATGTTTTTTATCCTGTTACACTAATATCACAAAACCTTAATTAGTGTACCTTTATAATAAAACTTTCCATTTTGAATCTTCAACTTTATTTTCTAAGATTGTCTCCATTATTCTAATCCATTTATTATATGTAATTTAGATACATTGGTCAGTTTCAAAAACCTGAGATTTTGCTTGGGTTCACACTTGATTTATAGTCAGTTTTGGACAATTAGCATCTTTAAAGGACTCAGTGTACCGATTCATGATTGTTATATTCTGGTTGCTTGTGATATCTTAATATCTTCAATTTGTTTCAGTGTTTGGTAGATGATTTTGACTATAAATAAAATATTGTGAATTTTGTAAGTTTAAAAGTTTTGTAAATGTTGTGCATTTTTGGAAGAAAAACTGTTTTCAGTGTTAACACTTTTTAAGATTTTTAGTTATGCTCTGCTTAACACTCCCGCCTTTCCTCTATGGCTTAGTTTTCAGTATGCTTGAAAGCATAGTTTTCCCTATGCTTGTTTTCTACTGCCTGATCAGGCTCGGATGATCATTGTTTCTTGTCTGACCTCCAACAAAAGAAATAAAAAGGAAATGCATGTATTGTCTTTTTAGAATGAAAGCAAATTAAAATAGATGTGCGAATGATATAATCCATTTGTAATTAGAAAAATAACTTGGATTAATTTGATGCTTCTTTTTCAATTAGTAAATTACAAAATAAACAATATGTTTGTTTTGTATAGCAAGTTAGTGTGACATAATGTTGTATGTGTTCTGTATGAACTTGCTGTAATGACATATTTCCCAAAACCTTAGTTTTCCTATATCTAAAATTAACACAAGGAAAGCAATTTATAAGACTTTCAGATAAGTACAACTGTCACATATTGGGTTTTCTCAACTCTATGCTCCATTTAATATATCTATTATTTCCTCAATTTCTCCATTTGAAATACAACAAAAATACATATCTTATAGGAACTATGTTGAAATTTGGATTAAATTGTATTTTAAAAACGTATTTATAACTTACCAACTACAAACATTTCATGGTACTACTGGGTAGGATCTTTCAGTGGAATTCCTGTTGGTGTACCTCAGATGAATGATGCTGACAAGGAAATAGATTATGGAAAATGATGGAGGTAAAAATAATAAATATAGCCTTTGGAAGAAAAAAATAAACTTTTACTCTTAAAATCAAAGAAATTAATACACTCATTTATCGGTTCAGAATAAATTGCAAGTGTGTTTTACACTTTGAAATATGAACCTATGCTCTTCCAAACTTCCTAATCCCCCTTCTGATACCATTCTTATTCAACTGTGAAGCCCCTATCTGCAAATTCCTTAATCCTACCTCAAACCAAAGCCTTGACTTTTGAATTTAGTACCTCTAAATTTGCCTCAGTAGATTCACATTGTGTATTTCTTGACTCTTGACTAAAGTAACAGAAAAAAATGGAGATTATTTAAAACCTACTATTTGGGTTTGGTAGATGATTTTGACTATAAATAAAATATTGTGAATTTTGTAAGTTTAAAAGTTTTGTAAATGTTGTGCATTTTTGGAAGAAAAACTGTTTTCAGTGTTAACACTTTTTAAGATTTTTAGTTATGCTCTGCTTAACACTCCCGCCTTTCCTCTATGGCTTAGTTTTCAGTATGCTTGAAAGCATAGTTTTCCCTATGCTTGTTTTCTACTGCCTGATCAGGCTCGGATGATCATTGTTTCTTGTCTGACCTCCAACAAAAGAAATAAAAAGGAAATGCATGTATTGTCTTTTTAGAATGAAAGCAAATTAAAATAGATGTGCGAATGATATAATCCATTTGTAATTAGAAAAATAACTTGGATTAATTTGATGCTTCTTTTTCAATTAGTAAATTACAAAAATAAACAATATGTTTGTTTTGTATAGCAAGTTAGTGTGACATAATGTTGTATGTGTTCTGTATGAACTTGCTGTAATGACATATTTCCCAAAACCTTAGTTTTCCTATATCTAAAATTAACACAAGGAAAGCAATTTATAAGACTTTCAGATAAGTACAACTGTCACATATTGGGTTTTCTCAACTCTATGCTCCATTTAATATATCTATTATTTCCTCAATTTCTCCATTTGAAATACAACAAAAATACATATCTTATAGGAACTATGTTGAAATTTGGATTAAATTGTATTTTAAAAACGTATTTATAACTTGCCAACTACAAACATTTCATGGTACTACTGGGTAGGATCTTTCAGTGGAATTCCTGTTGGTGTACCTCAGATGAATGATGCTGACAAGGAAATAGATTATGGAAAATGATGGAGGTAAAAATAATAAATATAGCCTTTGGAAGAAAAAAATAAACTTTTACTCTTAAAATCAAAGAAATTAATACACTCATTTATCGGTTCAGAATAAATTGCAAGTGTGTTTTACACTTTGAAATATGAACCTATGCTCTTCCAAACTTCCTAATCCCCCTTCTGATACCATTCTTATTCAACTGTGAAGCCCCTATCTGCAAATTCCTTAATCCTACCTCAAACCAAAGCCTTGACTTTTGAATTTAGTACCTCTAAATTTGCCTCAGTAGATTCACATTGTGTATTTCTTGACTCTTGACTAAAGTAACAGAAAAAAATGGAGATTATTTAAAACCTACTATGTTGAGAGAAATATACCAAACCTATACATCTATCATCTGTATCTATTTGTGTTATATATATATACTATATACATTATTTTTTGTTAGAATTTGTATCTGTCTATTTGTGTGTACATGTATGTATAGCAATGGAAATCAAAAGACATTATGTATAAAAAGAAATTAAGGCATATATTGGAGAAGGAAATGGCAACCCATTCCAGTATTCTTGCCTGGAAAATTTCACAGACAGAGAATCCTGGTGAGCTACAGTCCATGGCGTCTTTTATATATATATATATATATATATATATATATATTTCTGTCTGTCTGTCAGTCCTTCTGTCTATCTACCTATGGCTTCCTTGATGGCTCAGTCATGAGGAATCTGACTGTAATGCGGGAGACTTAAGTTCCATGCTTGGGTTGGGAAGATCTCCCTGGAGGGGAGGGCATGGCAACCTACTCCAGTATTCTTACCTGGAGAATTCCATGGACGGAGGGGCCTGACAGGCTTCAGTCCATGGGGTGACACAGTCAGACATGACTGAAGTGACTAAGCAACAGTAGCAAGGCATATATTATATGTACCATATACATGCACATGTTCATGTGTACACATGCAAGTTTTATATCTACATTGATTGAGTACAATTGAAGACTGAATACTAGAATTGCTTCTAAACACTATGATGAGGAACTTTCTGTTTCTTGAGAATTTCCCGCATTTGATGTTTCTTGTTTATTATAAACCGCCAACCAGTCTGACAACTTTTCTAGGAAAACAATTCCTTTATTAGGCCTCACTCAGGCAGGTTTTACATTTTTTTAAGAAAAATAGCCTTTCTGCTGATAAATGTTGCTAAACCTTTCTATCATTTCATTATGTGAACACTTATACATGGGTTGCTATATGTAAACAGAATTGCTAACATTTTCTAAACCTCAGTTAAACCTTAGAATTGTTCAGAGTTTAAAAACTAGGAATTCTAAATATCCTTTAATCAATTCTTATCAGTGATAAATTTCCAAAATTTTACTTGTCGTGATTAGTGCTTTTGCTTATCATAAATATTATATTTAGCTTAAAGTTTTCACTAACATATACTCTACAAAAAATAGTATTTTAAACAATTTGTTATAAAGGAAAAATGAATTTGAAAACCAACCACATATGCAAATATATAAAGTAGCTGATATTTCCATTGTGGATTATAAGAAAATGTATATGTACTTTAATGAGAAAGTTGAATTATATTTGCATAAGTTTTCCAGTAGAAGTTTAATGAATTTTTACTCGCTTAATTTAATTTTTAGTAATGTTCTTGGAGCACTATTTTTAATTTTGGGAACCCTTATATAAATTACTTATACATAAATAGAGTTTCTATTTTTTCTAAACCTCAGCAAAAGCTTTAACCTAATTATATGCTATAAATCAGCATCCAGAAAAGAAAGAAATATATTATTGTCGGTTGTAGATTTGAATGTTTGATGCTACCCCAAAATAATCTAAAATAAAATATATAATACTTTTGAATTTTATAACTGGTAAAAAACTTTACTCTTTGATGTCTACTCTCCTTGAACATAGAACTTTTTTCACAATATCACTTTAGTATCTTAAAATGAGTTCTGTGTACAGACAATATACAAAGAAAAATGGACCTCAGATACATAGTAATATGTCCAAGTTCGAGTAGTTAGTTAGTAAATAAAGCTAAATTTGAAATATATTTTTCCTGCCTTATTTTCTTTCCTGTTTTTTCTTTTTCTTTTTCTTTTTTTATTTGAGACAGGTGGAATATTACAGTGGATCTTGGTAACATAGGTATTAACAATAATTTTTTTTCTTGAGTGAATGAAGCTTAGAATTAAGAAAACTCATAGACCAAATATAGGTTTAGGCAATTATCTTGAAATTCACTCATAACAAACTTTGTGTAAGTCTGCTGGACAATGTGTTTATAGTTGTTATGCACCTAGCAAATAGTTACTAGGACTGGAGTCTGTGTTTCCATGTATAATGCATGAACTCTCAGGCTGTCAAACCCATGCATGTCACAAATGCAGTCATACAAGGTTTTATGCTTTCAGAATATACCACATACCTCACCTTCACCTTCAGGCATCCTTTAGATAGATTCACAAAGCTGAAAGAGAAATTTATTCATTCTAATAGTCAGCCATCCCAAAAGTAACATGCATTAAAGTTTTCAATTACAAAATTTTTGTTATAAAGGAAAAATGAATTTGAAAACCAACCACATATGCAAATATATAAAGTAGCTGATATTTCCATTGTGGATTATAAGAAAATGTATATGTACTTTAATGAGAAAGTTGAATTATATTTGCATAAGTTTTCCAGTAGAAGTTTAATGAATTTTTACTCGCTTAATTTAATTTTTAGTAATGTTCTTGGAGCACTATTTTTAATTTTGGGAACCCTTATATAAATTACTTATACATAAATAGAGTTTCTATTTTTTCTAAACCTCAGCAAAAGCTTTAACCTAATTATATGCTATAAATCAGCATCCAGAAAAGAAAGAAATATATTATTGTCGGTTGTAGATTTGAATGTTTGATGCTACCCCAAAATAATCTAAAATAAAATATATAATACTTTTGAATTTTATAACTGGTAAAAAACTTTACTCTTTGATGTCTACTCTCCTTGAACATAGAACTTTTTTCACAATATCACTTTAGTATCTTAAAATGAGTTCTGTGTACAGACAATATACAAAGAAAAATGGACCTCAGATACATAGTAATATGTCCAAGTTCGAGTAGTTAGTTAGTAAATAAAGCTAAATTTGAAATATATTTTTCCTGCCTTATTTTCTTTCCTGTTTTTTCTTTTTCTTTTTCTTTTTTTATTTGAGACAGGTGGAATATTACAGTGGATCTTGGTAACATAGGTATTAACAATAATTTTTTTTCTTGAGTGAATGAAGCTTAGAATTAAGAAAACTCATAGACCAAATATAGGTTTAGGCAATTATCTTGAAATTCACTCATAACAAACTTTGTGTAAGTCTGCTGGACAATGTGTTTATAGTTGTTATGCACCTAGCAAATAGTTACTAGGACTGGAGTCTGTGTTTCCATGTATAATGCATGAACTCTCAGGCTGTCAAACCCATGCATGTCACAAATGCAGTCATACAAGGTTTTATGCTTTCAGAATATACCACATACCTCACCTTCACCTTCAGGCATCCTTTAGATAGATTCACAAAGCTGAAAGAGAAATTTATTCATTCTAATAGTCAGCCATCCCACAAGTAACATGCATCAGGAGATGAAGTTATACAGAAAGAGCTTATTCTCCTCTAGGCATGTAACAAAACTACCTTCTCTCTCTTCTTTTCCCCAGCAACTGTTAGGGAGGCTTAGAGATGATGATATAAGCTATGTTGCAAATGATCATAGAGAATATATATATATATATATATATTTTTTTTTTTTTTTAAAGATTTATTTATTTCTTTATTTTGGGGGGGGTCGGGTTGGGGAGGGAGGGGAGCGGGCGGGCCACTTCTATTGGTCTTTCATTCCTCCATTTTCATCCGTCTTTGTTCTTTGGCTCGTGTGGGCCTCCCATCGTGGTGGCGCCAAACCTTGCAGAGCGCCGGCTCTGGGCACATGCGCTCCAGAGTCCGGCTTGGTAATTGGACACATCGGTCCAGCCGCTCCGCGGCACGTGGGATCTTCCCAGGTCAGGGATCGAATCGGCGCCCCTTGCACTGCAAGGCGGTGTCCTTACCCACTGGACCACCAGGGGAAGCCCAACAGAGAATATATTAAACATTCCATTTTGACATGATATAAGGAACAAATAAAAGTTTCTCAATAAGACAATTGATGTTTATTTCCTGGCTAATGACAAGGTAGATTTTAAGAATTTACCAAAGCATATGATATTTTGTTTAGCAAAATTGCTAAATACTTGGCCTCTGGAATCAGTCTCAATTCTGGTCTTGCCTCTGTGCAACTTAAATTTTACAACTTTGGGGGAATTTCTTAAAGCTACTACAATTTGGTTTTCTCTTCAGGAAAATTTGGCTGATAATATATGCCTCATAAATTTGTCTTGAGTTGTTATCTTTGTAATAGTGAATGCCAGATATAAAAGTTCAGAAAATTTTAGTTTTTCTTATGACCTGTTAGTGAGTCTCTAACTCAAATATAAGGTAATATTAAACTAAGCCATAGCATTTATGCTCAAGGCAGAGCTGTCATTGCATACTTTAGCACATTGTCTGCTTAAACCAAAACAATGTCAGAAGAAATATAAACACAGAAAATTAAAAGACAATTGACTAAAATACTGCTTCATTCGGCATCCTTTAGATAGATTCACAAAGCTGAAAGAGAAATTTATTCATTCTAATAGTCAGCCATCCCACAAGTAACATGCATCAGGAGATGAAGTTATACAGAAAGAGCTTATTCTCCTCTAGGCATGTAACAAAACTACCTTCTCTCTCTTCTTTTCCCCAGCAACTGTTAGGGAGGCTTAGAGATGATGATATAAGCTATGTTGCAAATGATCATAGAGAATATATATATATATATATTTTTTTTTTTTTTTAAAGATTTATTTATTTCTTTATTTTGGGCGGGGTCGGGTTGGGGAGGGAGGGGAGCGGGCGGGCCACTTCTATTGGTCTTTCATTCCTCCATTTTCATCCGTCTTTGTTCTTTGGCTCGTGTGGGCCTCCCATCGTGGTGGCGCCAAACCTTGCAGAGCGCCGGCTCTGGGCACATGCGCTCCAGAGTCCGGCTTGGTAATTGGACACATCGGTCCAGCCGCTCCGCGGCACGTGGGATCTTCCCAGGTCAGGGATCGAATCGGCGCCCCTTGCACTGCAAGGCGGTGTCCTTACCCACTGGACCACCAGGGGAAGCCCAACAGAGAATATATTAAACATTCCATTTTGACATGATATAAGGAACAAATAAAAGTTTCTCAATAAGACAATTGATGTTTATTTCCTGGCTAATGACAAGGTAGATTTTAAGAATTTACCAAAGCATATGATATTTTGTTTAGCAAAATTGCTAAATACTTGGCCTCTGGAATCAGTCTCAATTCTGGTCTTGCCTCTGTGCAACTTAAATTTTACAACTTTGGGGGAATTTCTTAAAGCTACTACAATTTGGTTTTCTCTTCAGGAAAATTTGGCTGATAATATATGCCTCATAAATTTGTCTTGAGTTGTTATCTTTGTAATAGTGAATGCCAGATATAAAAGTTCAGAAAATTTTAGTTTTTCTTATGACCTGTTAGTGAGTCTCTAACTCAAATATAAGGTAATATTAAACTAAGCCATAGCATTTATGCTCAAGGCAGAGCTGTCATTGCATACTTTAGCACATTGTCTGCTTAAAACCAAAACAATGTCAGAAGAAATATAAACACAGAAAATTAAAAAGACATTTATATGCTCAAAAAGTAAGACTAAAGTCTCTAAGAGCCAGAAATAAAATAGAAAATACAGGAAATGAGTGGGTCTGAAAGAACCACTGCTGTATTCCAAGCTAGAGAACTGCAGTGGCAACCAAGAGGTTTTACTGACTAAACTGTACATAGGATATGGGATACTGGAGCTAGCTTCACTGCTCTAGGCAAATGTATGTGGAAGACCTCATAAGTGATGATGAACAATAACTTGACCACCATAGATACAAGATAAACTAGGGCCAGCTGGGAGAGGCAAAACATACACTTCAAAGGCAAATTTAGCCAATTCCGACAGTTTGATGATGACTTATAGTAGCTATTAACATATAAGACTTCATTCTAGATTGGGGATTTACTAGATAAAAGAATGCAAATTGGCTAACAAAAAGAAAAGAGAGTAACTCCATTACACTTCAGTAAAAGTTTTTAAAAAGAAGGTAAAATAATAATAAAAGCAACACAGAATTAAGAAAGATTTAAAACATGCATCATTAGGAAACTCAGATTCATAAAGAAGACAATAAAATAAATGATGAAGCTGATATAGTTAGATATGAAGGAAGGCAAGGTAAGAATGAAAATATAAGTAATGAAATCAGTATTTAGTAGAAGAGGTAACTTTTCATTAACATCAGAAACATTTTTATTGGAATATAGTCAATTAATAATTTTGTGACAGTTCCCGATGAACAGTGAAGGGACTTGGCCATACACATGCATGTGTTTATTCTCCCCCAAGCTCCCTTTCCATTCAGGCTAGTACATAACATTGAGCAGAGTTTCATGTGCTATAAGACCGATTTTTGTTCGTTATCCATTTCAAACATGGCAGAGTGTACATGACTTTCCCAAAGTCTCCAACCATCCCCTCCCTCCTGCAACCATAAGTTCATTTTCTAAGTCTGTGAGTCTCTTTTTGTTTTGTAAATAAGTTTGTTTGTATTAGTTATTTTTAGAATCCAGATAAAAGGGATGTCATATGATATTTCTCCTTCTCTGTTTGACTCACTTTACTCAGTATGACACTCTCTAGTTATTTTTAGTTTTTTTTGCTGAGTGATATTCTATTAAAAAGACATTTATATGCTCAAAAAGTAAGACTAAAGTCTCTAAGAGCCAGAAATAAAATAGAAAATACAGGAAATGAGTGGGTCTGAAAGAACCACTGCTGTATTCCAAGCTAGAGAACTGCAGTGGCAACCAAGAGGTTTTACTGACTAAACTGTACATAGGATATGGGATACTGGAGCTAGCTTCACTGCTCTAGGCAAATGTATGTGGAAGACCTCATAAGTGATGATGAACAATAACTTGACCACCATAGATACAAGATAAACTAGGGCCAGCTGGGAGAGGCAAAACATACACTTCAAAGGCAAATTTAGCCAATTCCGACAGTTTGATGATGACTTATAGTAGCTATTAACATATAAGACTTCATTCTAGATTGGGGATTTACTAGATAAAAGAATGCAAATTGGCTAACAAAAAGAAAAGAGAGTAACTCCATTACACTTCAGTAAAAGTTTTTAAAAAGAAGGTAAAATAATAATAAAAGCAACACAGAATTAAGAAAGATTTAAAACATGCATCATTAGGAAACTCAGATTCATAAAGAAGACAATAAAATAAATGATGAAGCTGATATAGTTAGATATGAAGGAAGGCAAGGTAAGAATGAAAATATAAGTAATGAAATCAGTATTTAGTAGAAGAGGTAACTTTTCATTAACATCAGAAACATTTTTATTGGAATATAGTCAATTAATAATTTTGTGACAGTTCCCGATGAACAGTGAAGGGACTTGGCCATACACATGCATGTGTTTATTCTCCCCCAAGCTCCCTTTCCATTCAGGCTAGTACATAACATTGAGCAGAGTTTCATGTGCTATAAGACCGATTTTTGTTCGTTATCCATTTCAAACATGGCAGAGTGTACATGACTTTCCCAAAGTCTCCAACCATCCCCTCCCTCCTGCAACCATAAGTTCATTTTCTAAGTCTGTGAGTCTCTTTTTGTTTTGTAAATAAGTTTGTTTGTATTAGTTATTTTTAGAATCCAGATAAAAGGGATGTCATATGATATTTCTCCTTCTCTGTTTGACTCACTTTACTCAGTATGACACTCTCTAGGTTCATCCATATTGCTTCAAATGGTTCTATTTCATTCTTTTTAATGGCTGAGTGATATTCTATTATATTACTGGAATATACACCAAATCTTCTTATGCATTCTTCTATTGATGCATATTTAGGTTGTTTCCATGTCTTGACATTGAAAACAGTGCTGCAGTGAACATTGGGGAGCATGTATCTCTTTGGGCCATGTTTTTCTCTGTATATTTACTCAGAAGTGGGATTGCAGGGTTATGTGGTAGCTCTATGTTTAGTTTTTTAAGGAATCTCCACACAGTCCTCCATAGTGACTGTACCAATGTATACTCTTACTAACAGTGCAGGAGGGTTCCCTTCACTCCTCACTCTCTCCAGTATTTGTTGTTTCTGGAGTTTTTGATAATAGCCATCCTGACTGGTGTGAGGTGGTATCTCATTGTAGTTTTAATTTGCATTTCTCTAATAACTACTGATTTTTAGCATCTTTTCATGTGCCCATTGGCCATCTGCATGTCCTCTTTAGAGAAATGTCTATTCATGTCTTATGTCCACTTTTTGAGTGGATTGTTAGTTTTGATGATTTGAGTGGCATATGCTGTTTGTAAATTTTGGAGACTAATCACTTATCAATCACATCATTTACAAATATTTTCTCCTAGTATGTGGTTGTCTTTTTGTTTTATTGAGTGTTTCCTTTGCTATGCAAAAGCTTTTGAGTGTAAGTAGGTCTCATTTGTTTTGTTTTGTTTTTTTTTTAGCTTTTATTTCATTATTCTGGGAGATTAATTTTAAAAAAAAATTGCTGGAAACAAATTGCTGGGATTTATGTCGGAGAGTGTTCTGCTTATTTTTTTTCTCATTGTGTCTGGGACTAGGTTTTATAAAAGCTGTATGATTCTAATGGCTGTCAGGTACTTTTTCCCTAATTGTAAGTTTCCCTCACATTGTCTTTTATATTTCCCAGTCACATAATAAATATTTTTTTGTTCACAAAGTCTTTGTTTCTGTTGTGTATCCTTCGTTTCTAAAGATACTGACATATTTTAACAGACTAAGAAGATATGGAAACTTTTACGCTCTTATAGTTTCTTAAGACATGTTAGGTCTTATAAGATTATTTTTTTCAGTGCAGTATTTCTGCTTTCTGTTGTACCAGATTCAAGGAAAATTGTCTTAAAACCAAAATTGAGCAGAAATAAGTTACACAGAAAACTCTAAAAGGTCTATTGTCTTTCAAGAAACTGAAAAAATCCATTTGTCACTAAGCATGTCCCCTATCATTAATTCACATATTTTGGTAACCATACCTGGGTTGCCTAAACCCTGTGGATTACAATAAAATGTACATATAAAGTCTTGTGTAAGGATAAGAACCTGACCACATGTATTTGCTGAGAATATTTTCAGCTTGGAGGTCTGTCATTCTATTTTTCTCTCAGTTATAACTGTTAGTTGCTACTAATTGTATTAAACAGTGACTTCAGAAAAATAAGGACACTGAAAGTAGACCACAATCATTGCTCTGCGACCATACAAGTTTGTAGGCTAAGTTGTCTACATACGTGGCATAAACTCACTTGTTCAGGACATTTTATAGATTCATTTCTATGATTAACAAAAAAAATTAACATTCAATAATGTTAAGTTACTAATTCTCTGCATGAATGTTAACATTTGTTTCAGAAAAATTTGCAGAAACACTTCTCTGTACATATTCATACCTGCTGTGCATAAAGTGGGAAAATGTACAAAATTATTTCATTATGATCTATTGATTTATAATTAAGTCATTCAGGAATGTGTAATTCTACCTTAGAAAATAACCTAGAAGACAATTCATTTTTAATTCAAAAGCTTTGCCAAAAAACGTGTACAAATAAGATAATTTATATTTAGATTTCCCTTCATATAAATGCAAAATGTCTCTTTAATGGTGAATTTATCATTCTAAAAATGATTTGTTTTTAGGTTAAGGATTAAGGATTGTCACATTATATGCTTATTTCACTTTAAGTTGGACTGTTCTGAGGAGTGTTCTGTCTTATCTTCATGTCATGAATCTGAAGGTAAGCTGACCTCCTTATTCACGATTTCCCAGTCACATAAAAATAGTTTTTTTTTAAAGACATTTGACTAAGAAGATATGGAAACTTTTACGCTCTTATAGTTTCTTAAGACATGTTAGGTCTTATAAGATTATTTTTCAGTGCAGTATTTCTGCTTTCTGTTGTACCAGATTCAAGGAAAATTGTCTTAAAACCAAAATTGAGCAGAAATAAGTTACACAGAAAACTCTAAAAGGTCTATTGTCTTTCAAGAAACTGAAAAAATCCATTTGTCACTAAGCATGTCCCCTATCATTAATTCACATATTTTGGTAACCATACCTGGGTTGCCTAAACCCTGTGGATTACAATAAAATGTACATATAAAGTCTTGTGTAAGGATAAGAACCTGACCACATGTATTTGCTGAGAATATTTTCAGCTTGGAGGTCTGTCATTCTATTTTTCTCTCAGTTATAACTGTTAGTTGCTACTAATTGTATTAAACAGTGACTTCAGAAAAATAAGGACACTGAAAGTAGACCACAATCATTGCTCTGCGACCATACAAGTTTGTAGGCTAAGTTGTCTACATACGTGGCATAAACTCACTTGTTCAGGACATTTTATAGATTCATTTCTATGATTAACAAAAAAAATTAACATTCAATAATGTTAAGTTACTAATTCTCTGCATGAATGTTAACATTTGTTTCAGAAAAATTTGCAGAAACACTTCTCTGTACATATTCATACCTGCTGTGCATAAAGTGGGAAAATGTACAAAATTATTTCATTATGATCTATTGATTTATAATTAAGTCATTCAGGAATGTGTAATTCTACCTTAGAAAATAACCTAGAAGACAATTCATTTTTAATTCAAAAGCTTTGCCAAAAAACGTGTACAAATAAGATAATTTATATTTAGATTTCCCTTCATATAAATGCAAAATGTCTCTTTAATGGTGAATTTATCATTCTAAAAATGATTTGTTTTTAGGTTAAGGATTAAGGATTGTCACATTATATGCTTATTTCACTTTAAGTTGGACTGTTCTGAGGAGTGTTCTGTCTTATCTTCATGTCATGAATCTGAAGGTAAGCTGACCTCCTCTGATTCACGATTACTTCAGCAACAGCAGGTGTAAGTTCCCCGTGGTGAGCAGTTGGCATGACAGGCTTGTTTTCTGTGGATTCCATGGATTCTTAGCAGGGTGGGAAGTAAATGGAACAGACAGAACCATCCCATTTGACAAGAAACTCACTTCATATAATGTAGTGTTCAGTGTTCAAATGAACTTGTCATTTTTTCCTCATAAAATATATTCACATCACTTACGAATGTGTATTTCACTCACCTCACTGATGAGTAGTATTCTGTCTTTTGAAGTTGGTGAAAAAGAAGGAAGAATGTGTGAATTATTAGTCTATTTGGTCACTTTTTTTAAAAGATCCGATGTAAATTTGTTAAATCTTTATGTCAGAGATTTAACGATATTCTTTTTACTGGAAAATTACTGAATATGTACTAAATTTTATTTCTACATCTATGAAAGTAGTGCCCATTAATTAGAATGATAAATGGTCAAGGTTTGGAATGAAACAAAATACAGTTTAAATTTAGCTCTGTCGCTTAAGCCAGACATTTGTTCATCTGAAAAGCATCAGCACAGTTATACCGGCACATTGTAAAGTTACGAGTTTTAAGTGGGAGGATTCAGATTCAATAATTAGCATCATGAGTGGTATCCATAAACACAAATGATTAGGGGTGTCATTATATTTCCTTTTAAATAAGAACAGATCTAGAAAAAATATATATGCATATTTGCAGTGAACATTTAGCTTTTAGCTGACATTCAAACCATGTTTTAGATACAGACGAATGAACACGATTCCATTTATATATTAACAATGACACAGATTGATTTATTTGATAAAAATTAAGTAAAACCATAAATATAACTAAAAATGTAATTGTAGACCTCCAGATTAATGAACAAATATTTTGATCATTAGGCCATTTGATATTTATATCACATTAAAAGCATTATGAAATATATTGTACCAAGGCATTATTTAGTATGGGCTTGAGTTTACTTGTAGCTTAATTTACAAAAGTTTTTTTAATTTTTTTAAACATTAAAAAGTTTTTTTTAAGTTGGACTGTTCTGAGGAGTGTTCTGTCTTATCTTCATGTCATGAATCTGAAGGTAAGCTGACCTCCTCTGATTCACGATTACTTCAGCAACAGCAGGTGTAAGTTCCCCGTGGTGAGCAGTTGGCATGACAGGCTTGTTTTCTGTGGATTCCATGGATTCTTAGCAGGGTGGGAAGTAAATGGAACAGACAGAACCATCCCATTTGACAAGAAACTCACTTCATATAATGTAGTGTTCAGTGTTCAAATGAACTTGTCATTTTTTCCTCATAAAATATATTCACATCACTTACGAATGTGTATTTCACTCACCTCACTGATGAGTAGTATTCTGTCTTTTGAAGTTGGTGAAAAAGAAGGAAGAATGTGTGAATTATTAGTCTATTTGGTCACTTTTTTTAAAAGATCCGATGTAAATTTGTTAAATCTTTATGTCAGAGATTTAACGATATTCTTTTTACTGGAAAATTACTGAATATGTACTAAATTTTATTTCTACATCTATGAAAGTAGTGCCCATTAATTAGAATGATAAATGGTCAAGGTTTGGAATGAAACAAAATACAGTTTAAATTTAGCTCTGTCGCTTAAGCCAGACATTTGTTCATCTGAAAAGCATCAGCACAGTTATACCGGCACATTGTAAAGTTACGAGTTTTAAGTGGGAGGATTCAGATTCAATAATTAGCATCATGAGTGGTATCCATAAACACAAATGATTAGGGGTGTCATTATATTTCCTTTTAAATAAGAACAGATCTAGAAAAAATATATATGCATATTTGCAGTGAACATTTAGCTTTTAGCTGACATTCAAACCATGTTTTAGATACAGACGAATGAACACATGATTCCATTTATATATTAACAATGACACAGATTGATTTATTTGATAAAAATTAAGTAAAACCATAAATATAACTAAAAATGTAATTGTAGACCTCCAGATTAATGAACAAATATTTTGATCATTAGGCCATTTGATATTTATATCACATTAAAAGCATTATGAAATATATTGTACCAAGGCATTATTTAGTCTGGGCTTGAGTTTACTTGTAGCTTAATTTACAAAAAGTATATGTAAACATATGTTCTCTAATTTTGTAGAATTTGCAATATTTTCCTATAGAAATAACATTGTAAACAATTCTTGCTGTTTTCCAGAAAGAAGCCTGAAAAGTCAATGTATTCAATGATATCACTGAGTTATAGTAATGATAGCATTAATCTCAGTTCTGGTTTCTGAGAGGGGAGAATGGAAGGGGCTTGTGCTTCTTCCTCACTGTCTCTTATCCAGCAGCATGAACAGAAGAACCTCTTCTTCTCTTCCTTCTCCCTTTCCTCCTCCATTCTTCTTATCTTCATGTTAGCATTATTGTTATTACTTTAATATGACTGTATTCTTTGGCTCATTTTTCCATCCATGCATAAACTCCCTCCACTTATTGTGGCATCTTCTGTTCAATTAATAAACCCACACCCTTGAGGTCTCTAAAAGTATGTTTCTCATCATCCTGACAGATAAAAATCCCATCAGGCAGATCTCAAACAGGAAATCATCTGCCTGAGATTAATTCATGATAAAAGGGGGAGGGATTTTAGTCTCTTAAATTTTCTAGGGGTATTTTCTATTTAAAAGAATTCTTATCCAGTCAGTTGACTCTATAAATATTAATATTTTAGAGACTCTAATATAAATGATGTGACTGTGGCCAGTGAATCTTGGGACAGTAATTTACTGGCATCAGAACCATCAGAAATCAGTACAGCTCTTTCAATGTCTGTTCTTGGGGGCCCTCCCGAGGCTCTTCCTGGTTTCCACAGATTTGTCTACTGTGCTTGGCATAGGAAGCAAAAGATGTTGATTATGCAGGGGCACAGGGATTCTTTGAGGAGCAAACAGATATTTAGGGCAGTCAGTCAGGGAAAATAACTTCCGGGACCCAAGAGCAAGAGGTCCTGAGAGAACAAGAGGCAGATGGCATTCATTTGCATCCTGACTGGTTTGGTTTTAAGAAATACTGTTTACTTATTATAAAAATGTAAAAAAAACCATAAATATAACTAAAATGTAATTGTAGACCTCCAGATTAATGAACAAATATTTTGATCATTAGGCCATTTGATATTTATATCACATTAAAAGCATTATGAAATATATTGTACCAAGGCATTATTTAGTCTGGGCTTGAGTTTACTTGTAGCTTAATTTACAAAAAGTATATGTAAACATATGTTCTCTAATTTTGTAGAATTTGCAATATTTTCCTATAGAAATAACATTGTAAACAATTCTTGCTGTTTTCCAGAAAGAAGCCTGAAAAGTCAATGTATTCAATGATATCACTGAGTTATAGTAATGATAGCATTAATCTCAGTTCTGGTTTCTGAGAGGGGAGAATGGAAGGGGCTTGTGCTTCTTCCTCACTGTCTCTTATCCAGCAGCATGAACAGAAGAACCTCTTCTTCTCTTCCTTCTCCCTTTCCTCCTCCATTCTTCTTTTTCTTCATGTTAGCATTATTGTTATTACTTTAATATGACTGTATTCTTTGGCTCATTTTTCCATCCATGCATAAACTCCCTCCACTTATTGTGGCATCTTCTGTTCAATTAATAAACCCACACCCTTGAGGTCTCTAAAAGTATGTTTCTCATCATCCTGACAGATAAAAATCCCATCAGGCAGATCTCAAACAGGAAATCATCTGCCTGAGATTAATTCATGATAAAAGGGGGAGGGATTTTAGTCTCTTAAATTTTCTAGGGGTATTTTCTATTTAAAAGAATTCTTATCCAGTCAGTTGACTCTATAAATATTAATATTTTAGAGACTCTAATATAAATGATGTGACTGTGGCCAGTGAATCTTGGGACAGTAATTTACTGGCATCAGAACCATCAGAAATCAGTACAGCTCTTTCAATGTCTGTTCTTGGGGGCCCTCCCGAGGCTCTTCCTGGTTTCCACAGATTTGTCTACTGTGCTTGGCATAGGAAGCAAAAGATGTTGATTATGCAGGGGCACAGGGATTCTTTGAGGAGCAAACAGATATTTAGGGCAGTCAGTCAGGGAAAATAACTTCCGGGACCCAAGAGCAAGAGGTCCTGAGAGAACAAGAGGCAGATGGCATTCATTTGCATCCTGACTGGTGGTTTTAAGAAATACTGTTTACTTATATAATAGAAGTTTCTTCAGGGAATGATGTTTCTTTCAGAATCAGTTATTAAATGTTTACCTTACTCATTCATTCAATCACTCATTCAACAATTAAGAAAAATCTAGCTCCTCATGTGTGCTGTGTACTGATGTGATTAAAACAGACACAGTCTGACTTTCAGAGATTCCAAAGTGTAACAGGGAAGAACAACAGCTAAACAGGTTTTTTAAAGGAATGTTTTTACTTTGAATAGTTTTAGGTTTGCAGAAAAAATGCAACCACAGTGCTGAGAGCTTCCATATATTCTATACCTTGTGTCTCCTTTCATTAATATCTTACCTTAGTATGTGCATTTGTCACAATTAATGTACCAGTATCAATATGTAGCTATTAACTGAGGGCCCTAGCTTATTCATATATTCTTAGATTTTAAGAAGCGTCTTATTTCTGGCCCAGGATTCCATGAAGGTTACTACATTCATTTATTGTCATGTATTCCTGGGCTAAATTTGACTAGGAGAATTTCTCAGGTTTCTTGTTTTCGATGACCTTGATTGTTGGAGGAATAAAATATATTTTCTAGAGTTTTGTTTATTAGAATTCATCTTCTATTTTTCCATAAATTATCTAGGGGATATGGGTTTTGTAAACAAGACGACAGAGGTAAAATACAATTTTTAACACATGAGATGAAAGGGCCTCACTATCAACATGACTTATTACTATTACCATAACCTTAATCACTTGCTGAGAAAGTGTTTGTCAGATTTCTTCACTATAAACTGAATCTTTTTGTCACTTTTCCTAACTGTGCTCTTTAGAGGAAATGACTATGAACAGTTTTTTAACTTTAAAATGTGTAGAGCAATAAGATAGAAAGGTACAGGAAGTTGTGAAAATGTGCATAAGGTTAAAATAACATAACCAGTATCAACAGGAACTCCCTCTTATCAAATCATGCTTAAATCATATCTGAGATGCAAATTCATTAGCCAGAGGAAGTATGAGAGAGAGGGGGCAATAATAATTTTGTTATGTAAGGTCAACTTAAGTTCAAAATCTGAATAGGTTTACATTACAGATGATTTGCATGCTGAATTTCTATCTACCTAGAACATTGTACCAAATCGATGAAGATAAACTTACAAAATATATGTTTCTTTCAGAATCAGTTATTAAATGTTTACCTTACTCATTCATTCAATCACTCATTCAACAATTAAGAAAAATCTAGCTCCTCATGTGTGCTGTGTACTGATGTGATTAAAACAGACACAGTCTGACTTTCAGAGATTCCAAAGTGTAACAGGGAAGAACAACAGCTAAACAGGTTTTTTAAAGGAATGTTTTTACTTTGAATAGTTTTAGGTTTGCAGAAAAAATGCAACCACAGTGCTGAGAGCTTCCATATATTCTATACCTTGTGTCTCCTTTCATTAATATCTTACCTTAGTATGTGCATTTGTCACAATTAATGTACCAGTATCAATATGTAGCTATTAACTGAGGGCCCTAGCTTATTCATATATTCTTAGATTTTAAGAAGCGTCTTATTTCTGGCCCAGGATTCCATGAAGGTTACTACATTCATTTATTGTCATGTATTCCTGGGCTAAATTTGACTATGAGAATTTCTCAGGTTTCTTGTTTTCGATGACCTTGATTGTTGGAGGAATAAAATATATTTTCTAGAGTTTTGTTTATTAGAATTCATCTTCTATTTTTCCATAAATTATCTAGGGGATATGGGTTTTGTAAACAAGACGACAGAGGTAAAATACAATTTTTAACACATGAGATGAAAGGGCCTCACTATCAACATGACTTATTACTATTACCATAACCTTAATCACTTGCTGAGAAAGTGTTTGTCAGATTTCTTCACTATAAACTGAATCTTTTTGTCACTTTTCCTAACTGTGCTCTTTAGAGGAAATGACTATGAACAGTTTTTTAACTTTAAAATGTGTAGAGCAATAAGATAGAAAGGTACAGGAAGTTGTGAAAATGTGCATAAGGTTAAAATAACATAACCAGTATCAACAGGAACTCCCTCTTATCAAATCATGCTTAAATCATATCTGAGATGCAAATTCATTAGCCAGAGGAAGTATGAGAGAGAGGGGGCAATAATAATTTTGTTATGTAAGGTCAACTTAAGTTCAAAATCTGAATAGGTTTACATTACAGATGATTTGCATGCTGAATTTCTATCTACCTAGAACATTGTACCAAATCGATGAAGATAAACTTACAAAATATATGTAGGTTTGGGCTAAATATATTTGCCTATTTATTCACTATAGCCTTTAGGAATTCAATCAAGTTAATATACATAAACTACTGGCAAGTGTTTCTACTCAGTTTTCTTTTTTGTAAACTTTAGGGGCAGGTGTTAATGCTGGTGTTTTGAAAGAAAAGCTAATAATTGCTAGGAATGGAAAAGGATTGATCCTGTACAAAGAGGGTGGGTTCTAAAGATGGAAGTGGCCTAAATTCACTGTTCTAAGTTATTTATATTTAAACCCAGAAATCAGAGATGAATGCTAAGGACAAATGAAAACAGGAGAAGCAAAATTGTCAAGGTAGTCAATTGCTCAATCATTCAGCAGTTACTATTCAGAGTCTACTATAGAGCAGCACAGTTTTATTTTTCATATGATAAGCATAATCAGTCAAGTACTTTAATGTTCTAAGTACAAACACACCTCAAGCACTTGGTTTTCACATGGTACTGTGTGACTACCTATAGAGACTTAAGACATTTAGGCTAAGTAGGATCACTTTTCACAATTTGTGTAGAAAAGTAATTGTAAGGGAATATAACATATCCTCTTAAAACAGCATCCTCTACAACCTGGTTCAGAATTAATTGGCCTGACCTGGGTTATGAAAGATAAAAGAGAAAACCTACAACAGGCACAAGGAACAGAATTTCTGAAGAGACAGGGCTGAGACCATGAACTTTTGATTAAGTTCACCAAGTGATAACAAAAGCAATAAATCTGACACCAAAACATTGCAAATAGCAAGAAAAAAAAGAAAAAGCAGAACAAAGTGGAAAAGTAGAGAAAAGGATAAAAAATACTTTATTCATTATTAACAAGCATACTCAGAGCTACCAAATATTTAAGAAGTAGCTAGAAAAGTACTTTATAAAATTGTAAATATGTTTGGTGTCTCCTAAAGTTACTTAAATGCTAAAGTACGTTCATCCTTAAAGTGTAACAGTATCAACAGGAACTCCCTCTTATCAAATCATGCTTAAATCATATCTGAGATGCAAATTCATTAGCCAGAGGAAGTATGAGAGAGGGGCAATAATAATTTTGTTATGTAAGGTCAACTTAAGTTCAAAATCTGAATAGGTTTACATTACAGATGATTTGCATGCTGAATTTCTATCTACCTAGAACATTGTACCAAATCGATGAAGATAAACTTACAAAATATATGTAGGTTTGGGCTAAATATATTTGCCTATTTATTCACTATAGCCTTTAGGAATTCAATCAAGTTAATATACATAAACTACTGGCAAGTGTTTCTACTCAGTTTTCTTTTTTGTAAACTTTAGGGGCAGGTGTTAATGCTGGTGTTTTGAAAGAAAAGCTAATAATTGCTAGGAATGGAAAAGGATTGATCCTGTACAAAGAGGGTGGGTTCTAAAGATGGAAGTGGCCTAAATTCACTGTTCTAAGTTATTTATATTTAAACCCAGAAATCAGAGATGAATGCTAAGGACAAATGAAAACAGGAGAAGCAAAATTGTCAAGGTAGTCAATTGCTCAATCATTCAGCAGTTACTATTCAGAGTCTACTATAGAGCAGCACAGTTTTATTTTTCATATGATAAGCATAATCAGTCAAGTACTTTAATGTTCTAAGTACAAACACACCTCAAGCACTTGGTTTTCACATGGTACTGTGTGACTACCTATAGAGACTTAAGACATTTAGGCTAAGTAGGATCACTTTTCACAATTTGTGTAGAAAAGTAATTGTAAGGGAATATAACATATCCTCTTAAAACAGCATCCTCTACAACCTGGTTCAGAATTAATTGGCCTGACCTGGGTTATGAAAGATAAAAAGAGAAAACCTACAACAGGCACAAGGAACAGAATTTCTGAAGAGACAGGGCTGAGACCATGAACTTTTGATTAAGTTCACCAAGTGATAACAAAAGCAATAAATCTGACACCAAAACATTGCAAATAGCAAGAAAAAAAAGAAAAAGCAGAACAAAGTGGAAAAGTAGAGAAAAGGATAAAAAATACTTTATTCATTATTAACAAGCATACTCAGAGCTACCAAATATTTAAGAAGTAGCTAGAAAAGTACTTTATAAAATTGTAAATATGTTTGGTGTCTCCTAAAGTTACTTAAATGCATATGGAATAGTGACTGTTTTTTCCATCCTTAAAAGAATGCAGATATGTAAATTTGGTGGCAACGGTCTTAGGTGTGCTCTGGGAAACCTGAGAGCGAACAATTAGAAGACCTTTATTCTCTAAAATGCTGATGAAAAGTTGAGTAAGTACAACTCAAAAGAGCTTCTATGTATAGTCACAATTTATTTCTTCCTGATACTCAGTTGTCTGATTTTTGCAAAGTCTTTCCCTTCAAACTCATCTGTTTTACTATTCAGACTTACTGAGAGAACTGGTTAAGCCTTTCTAAAACTGCACATGTCCATTTATTCCCACAGGTTAGCCTTTTGTCTTGACTCTTCTTTACCTCTTCCCCTTTTACTTTTATGTCTTGCTTTAAAAGCTCTGATCTGTGGAATCCTTTATGTCTTCCAAATGAGAGCTCATGCTCCTTGCCTGGAGGCTTGGCCTCAGCTGTTCTTTCAGCCTATCCTTAACTTTTGTCAGAAGTGTTTATGGAGTCTGGGTTCTAAATCAATTCTATGCTATCCTAGTCTGATATTCTCATCCTTTTAAAAGCATTTTTGAGCATTAACTGTGGCAGATTCTGAGCTCAGTACTAAAAATAAAGGCACCACATTACTGGCTGTTGTTGTTCAGTTGTGTCCAACTCTGAGACCCCAAGAAGTTCCGTGTACCAGGCTTTTGGATTGGAATGGAAACTAACCTTTTCCAGTCCTGTGGCCACTGGAGTTTTTCAGATTTGTTGACATATTGAGTCAGGCCCCCATCAAAGTAATTGTAAGGAATATAACATATCCTCTTAAAACAGCATCCTCTACAACCTGGTTCAGAATTAATTGGCCTGACCTGGGTTATGAAAGATAAAAGAGAAACCTACAACAGGCACAAGGAACAGAATTTCTGAAGAGACAGGGCTGAGACCATGAACTTTTGATTAAGTTCACCAAGTGATAACAAAAGCAATAAATCTGACACCAAAACATTGCAAATAGCAAGAAAAAAAAGAAAAAGCAGAACAAAGTGGAAAAGTAGAGAAAAGGATAAAAAATACTTTATTCATTATTAACAAGCATACTCAGAGCTACCAAATATTTAAGAAGTAGCTAGAAAAGTACTTTATAAAATTGTAAATATGTTTGGTGTCTCCTAAAGTTACTTAAATGCATATGGAATAGTGACTGTTTTTTCCATCCTTAAAAGAATGCAGATATGTAAATTTGGTGGCAACGGTCTTAGGTGTGCTCTGGGAAACCTGAGAGCGAACAATTAGAAGACCTTTATTCTCTAAAATGCTGATGAAAAGTTGAGTAAGTACAACTCAAAAGAGCTTCTATGTATAGTCACAATTTATTTCTTCCTGATACTCAGTTGTCTGATTTTTGCAAAGTCTTTCCCTTCAAACTCATCTGTTTTACTATTCAGACTTACTGAGAGAACTGGTTAAGCCTTTCTAAAACTGCACATGTCCATTTATTCCCACAGGTTAGCCTTTTGTCTTGACTCTTCTTTACCTCTTCCCCTTTTACTTTTATGTCTTGCTTTAAAAGCTCTGATCTGTGGAATCCTTTATGTCTTCCAAATGAGAGCTCATGCTCCTTGCCTGGAGGCTTGGCCTCAGCTGTTCTTTCAGCCTATCCTTAACTTTTGTCAGAAGTGTTTATGGAGTCTGGGTTCTAAATCAATTCTATGCTATCCTAGTCTGATATTCTCATCCTTTTAAAAGCATTTTTGAGCATTAACTGTGGCAGATTCTGAGCTCAGTACTAAAAATAAAGGCACCACATTACTGGCTGTTGTTGTTCAGTTGTGTCCAACTCTGAGACCCCAAGAAGTTCCGTGTACCAGGCTTTTGGATTGGAATGGAAACTAACCTTTTCCAGTCCTGTGGCCACTGCGGAGTTTTTCAGATTTGTTGACATATTGAGTGCAGCACCCCACCCCCCATCATGACTCTTTTATTTTTATATTTACTTTCATCCATCTTTATTCTTTGACATATGTGGACATCCCATTGCAGCGACCTCTCTTGCTCCAGAGCACTGGCTCATAATTGGGCGCACCGGTCCAACTGCTCCATGGCATGTAGGGTCTTCCAGGGCCAGGGATCAAACCAGTGCCTCTTACACTGCAAGGTGTACTGTCTACCCACTGGACCACCAGGGAAGCTTGAGTGCAGCATTTTAACTTTCATAATCATCATATTCCTCTTCAGGAAACAGAAACAATATTGTACGATTCGATGAGAATTAAATAAGATAATGTAATATGAATTGCTCAGCATCTGACACTAATAACAAATCAAGCCAACGGTGGAAACTTTATCACGCAAAGTCAATGTATTAGTTTTAATTAATGTCTTTCTATGTTACTAAAGCAACTCCAGATCAATTAGTATGATTATTCCTATGTTTCTGTGCCTTTAAAACTCATTCAGAACCAGTCTGTTTGGGACTAAGCCTAGTTTTACTGTTGAATCTCATCATGGACTCTAACCAGATTCAGTGTACCCTATAAAGCTCCATGGTCCAAGGACCATCTATATTAGAAATATTTTGGGGTAGAATTATATGTAAAAACTGCAGAGCCAGGTACCACATCCTAGAAATACTGCATCAAAATCTTTCAAAGTGGACATCAAATGATGACTTTATGAAAGTTAATTAGCTAAATGTTGATGCACTGTTGTTGTATATTGGGTTTTGTTACTTGATTCTATCTAACTCAGCTGCACCAGCACTTGAATTTAGAACCAGCAAATAATTTGCATATAAAACTTGAATCCAGGTTTCCAAATTCCAAAGTGGTGTGATTTCATGCTTCTTGAGCTCAGTACTAAAAATAAAAAAGGCACCACATTACTGGCTGTTGTTGTTCAGTTGTGTCCAACTCTGAGACCCCAAGAAGTTCCGTGTACCAGGCTTTTGGATTGGAATGGAAACTAACCTTTTCCAGTCCTGTGGCCACTGCGGAGTTTTTCAGATTTGTTGACATATTGAGTGCAGCACCCCACCCCCCATCATGACTCTTTTATTTTTATATTTACTTTCATCCATCTTTATTCTTTGACATATGTGGACATCCCATTGCAGCGACCTCTCTTGCTCCAGAGCACTGGCTCATAATTGGGCGCACCGGTCCAACTGCTCCATGGCATGTAGGGTCTTCCAGGGCCAGGGATCAAACCAGTGCCTCTTACACTGCAAGGTGTACTGTCTACCCACTGGACCACCAGGGAAGCTTGAGTGCAGCATTTTAACTTTCATAATCATCATATTCCTCTTCAGGAAACAGAAACAATATTGTACGATTCGATGAGAATTAAATAAGATAATGTAATATGAATTGCTCAGCATCTGACACTAATAACAAATCAAGCCAACGGTGGAAACTTTATCACGCAAAGTCAATGTATTAGTTTTAATTAATGTCTTTCTATGTTACTAAAGCAACTCCAGATCAATTAGTATGATTATTCCTATGTTTCTGTGCCTTTAAAACTCATTCAGAACCAGTCTGTTTGGGACTAAGCCTAGTTTTACTGTTGAATCTCATCATGGACTCTAACCAGATTCAGTGTACCCTATAAAGCTCCATGGTCCAAGGACCATCTATATTAGAAATATTTTGGGGTAGAATTATATGTAAAAACTGCAGAGCCAGGTACCACATCCTAGAAATACTGCATCAAAATCTTTCAAAGTGGACATCAAATGATGACTTTATGAAAGTTAATTAGCTAAATGTTGATGCACTGTTGTTGTATATTGGGTTTTGTTACTTGATTCTATCTAACTCAGCTGCACCAGCACTTGAATTTAGAACCAGCAAATAATTTGCATATAAAACTTGAATCCAGGTTTCCAAATTCCAAAGTGGTGTGATTTCCCATGCTTCTTGCTACGTTTCAAAAGACAATTTATTTTTTCTGTAGAATCTTGTAAAGATTATCTTAGTGTGGCTTTTTTTTTTTTTTATCATAGTGTGACTATGAGCAGTTTAAAAAACTGTTGAGAAACAGATGATTCAATATAACAGGAAAACTCGTTATTACACCTTAAGAACTTCAGTATGCCTGTCATGGACAGAGTTGTATTTCTCCTGAAATTCTTATGTTGAAGCTCTAACCCCTGGATTTTGAATGTGACTGCATTTGGATTCTTAAAGAAGTGATTAAATTAAAACCCTTAGGATCGGCCCTAATCCAATATGAATGACGTCTTTAAAAGAGGAAATTAAGGTACACACAGAAAAAGATACCAAGGAAGGGTGCACAGAAGGAAAAGTCATGTGAGGACATAGGGAAGAGACAGCTGTCTGCAAGCCAAGGAGTGTGGCCTCAGGAGAAGCCTGAGGTGCCAATGCCTTGTTCTTGGACTTCTAGCATCCAGAACTGTAAGAAAAGAAATCTCTTGTTTAAGCTTCCTCAGTCTGTTACAGCAGCTACGGCAGGTTAGTAAAATGCCTGTTTGTGGTAATGGTGGTACTCCTTTCAGGAGGTAGTGCCATTAGAATCTTTTTTGAAAAAGTGCTAATAGTTGGTTAGGGGGAAGATACAATAAAGAGAATTTGCCATATAGATAAATGTTTGAATAAATGAACTTAGTAAGTGAATAAACTTCCTGAATGCACTCCAAGCCATTAACTTTGTATCTTGTGACCTTACTCTGTCATTAACTACATGGCATGTCATCAGTGAATTTATAGTGAGAATTTAAAGTACGAAATATATAAAGTTAAAAGGAATCCTGTGTCCATTTTGTATTCCAAATGAGGTCTTATGGCTTCTCTGATGCTGAGTGTTTGCTATGAATGACTACTATGAAAATTGGCATATTTTGTTTACTTTCATTCATTAGACACACACCTGAAAGAAAAATGACTGGGACTGTTTGACAGTTTTCACTTCTTTCTTAATAGAAACAATTTGTTGTATATATCTTGCTTTATGACAGAATGGGTCTTGAAAAACAGCAATAATTGGTATGTCTTGTAGCAAATATTGACTACTCAAATAGGTCCTTATCCTATAGCATAAATAAAAATAACCCTCAAAAAGAATAAAAATAAACTGCAAAAAAAATTAATTGGGAAGTAAGACTAACAAGTACAAGTACGTTTTTTCAAGGAACCAGATGAAAGGAATGAGTACTTTAAACTTATATAAAAGCTTACACACTACACAGACCAAAATAGATAAATTCAATAAAAGTAAAATCTTTTATTTTTCTTTTTTATTATTGAAATAAAGTTTGAATACTATGTTAGTTTCAGGTATACTATATAGTGACTTGACACCTGCATACTTTATGAAATGGTCACCTACAATAAGTCTAGTAACAATCTGTCCATATATAAAATATTACAGTATTACTGAACATATTCTTTACACTGTATATTACATCCCTGTGGTTTGTTTATTTTGACTGGAAGTTTGCATCTTTTTTTCTAATTGAAATATAGTTGATGTACAATGTTGTGGTAATTTCTGCTATACAGCAAAGTAACTCAGTTCGGAAGTTTGTACCTTTTAATCCTCTTCCCTTTTTTGCTTATGTTCCCCATCTCCCACCCTTCTGGTACCCACCCCTTGATTCTTATTATCTGTGAATTTGGTTTTATCATGTTTTGCTTTTAGATTCCGCATATAAGTGAGATGTTATGGTATTTGTCTTTCTCTGTCTTCAATTAGCATATACCCTCTAGGTCCATCCATGTTGTCATAAATGACAAGACTTCCATGTGGTATGACTGAGTAAATTCCATTGTGTATTTATGATGTATGCACACATGTGTATATGTGTGTGTGTGTGTGTGTGTGTCTTCCTTATCCATACATCTATTGATGGACACTTAGGCTGCTTCCATATCTTGACTAATATAAATAATGCTGCAGTGAACATCAGGATACATATATGCTTTTGAGTTATTGGGTTTTTTTTTGTGGGTTAATACTTAGCAGTGAAATTTTGGGATCACATAGCAAGAACTTTAATTTTTAAAATAATCATATAAAGGCAGTGAAAATAAAAACATAGAGAAAGATATTTGTAATAGATACAAACAATCAGGTATACTTGGTTTTAATTATTTGCAGCATTCTCTTCTATAAAGGTATCCCAGCAGGGATTTTACCAATATTGAAATAGGTTCCTATAGCATAAATAAAAATAACCCTCAAAAGAATAAAAATAAACTGCAAAAAATTAATTGGGAAGTAAGACTAACAAGTACAAGTACGTTTTTCAAGGAACCAGATGAAAGGAATGAGTACTTTAAACTTATATAAAAGCTTACACACTACACAGACCAAAATAGATAAATTCAATAAAAGTAAAATCTTTTATTTTTCTTTTTTATTATTGAAATAAAGTTTGAATACTATGTTAGTTTCAGGTATACTATATAGTGACTTGACACCTGCATACTTTATGAAATGGTCACCTACAATAAGTCTAGTAACAATCTGTCCATATATAAAATATTACAGTATTACTGAACATATTCTTTACACTGTATATTACATCCCTGTGGTTTGTTTATTTTGACTGGAAGTTTGCATCTTTTTTTCTAATTGAAATATAGTTGATGTACAATGTTGTGGTAATTTCTGCTATACAGCAAAGTAACTCAGTTCGGAAGTTTGTACCTTTTAATCCTCTTCCCTTTTTTGCTTATGTTCCCCATCTCCCACCCTTCTGGTACCCACCCCTTGATTCTTATTATCTGTGAATTTGGTTTTATCATGTTTTGCTTTTAGATTCCGCATATAAGTGAGATGTTATGGTATTTGTCTTTCTCTGTCTTCAATTAGCATATACCCTCTAGGTCCATCCATGTTGTCATAAATGACAAGACTTCCATGTGGTATGACTGAGTAAATTCCATTGTGTATTTATGTATGTATGCACACACATGTGTATATGTGTGTGTGTGTGTGTGTGTGTCTTCCTTATCCATACATCTATTGATGGACACTTAGGCTGCTTCCATATCTTGACTAATATAAATAATGCTGCAGTGAACATCAGGATACATATATGCTTTTGAGTTATTGGGTTTTTTTTTGTGGGTTAATACTTAGCAGTGAAATTTTGGGATCACATAGCAAGAACTTTAATTTTTAAAATAATCATATAAAGGCAGTGAAAATAAAAACATAGAGAAAGATATTTGTAATAGATACAAACAATCAGGTATACTTGGTTTTAATTATTTGCAGCATTCTCTTCTATAAAGGTATCCCAGCAGGGATTTTACCAATATTGAAATAGGTTCCTAGGGAAGACATCGAGTTATGTACCTGTGAGCCTCTGGCCACAAGATTCATCAGGTCATCTATGCAGAACTTCATTTTATGTGTGTTTATGTTTAGTGATAACTAATTTGGCATGTATTATTGATTCATTAACACAGGTTCATGATTAACAGCACTAGAACTCTTGCTTGACATAAGCTTATCTAACACATTTCTTGTAAAGCACATCACAGCTTTTGTGCTTAGGAAGACTAAATTACACTTCAGCACTGTGCTTGAGAATCATTTAAAACAGTGAAATCACAAACACACACATATACAAATGAGTAAATACCAAATGGATTGCAAAAATGACAAAGCTGAAATAAAAAACTGGAGTGTCATCTCATTCTATGCGATCTGATGGTCTATGGGACCATGCCTATGCATCAGTCTGCTCTGGTTTTTTTCCTGTTTCATGCGTTGTTTTGAATGATTGTGTAGCCCTATGACTTTTGATTTTATAACTATAGATTAATTTTAGTAAATTCACAAGTATGAAATCTGTAAATAGTAAAAATCAACTATATATGCATTTAAAATATATAAAATATTCCCTAGAAATTATTATACAAAAGTAAAGCATCTCTGAAGAAAATGCAAAAATATGAACAAAAATTTTACATAAGGAGAAAGACAAAAAAGAAGCCTAGAACATGTATTCTGACCCAACATCATTCATGATCAGGGAAATGATCAATTAAAAACATTAAAACATTAAATCTTTCACAATGATTAGTTTATAGAAACAATTATTAGTGAGAATGTAGTACATTGGGAACTTAATAACATTAATAACATTTTTGTTGGTAGTATGCATTGAAATAACCACTTCAAAGTAATTTAATATTTTACATAGTAACTTTGAATGTTCATTTTTTGTTCTGAGCAACTCTAAGTCAAGCCATATGCCAGTGGGAAAGATTTCTAATATGTGCACCAGGGCACCAGGGGTCAAATGTAACAACATTCAGACCAGTGTTTGCATAAAACCAAAAATCTGGAAACATCCCAATTGTCCATCAGCAACAGAACAGATAAATAAATTATACCATCTTATTATGGAATACAAGAGAATTTACATCAGTAATAATGAATGAACTGACTCGTCAACAGAAGGGCATCGACCAGAGTAGGTGTAAAAAATATAATGCTGGGAGACAGAAGCAAAGAACTGAAGAACACGTATGATTTAATCCAGTTAAGGAAATTCATAAAGTAGATAAATTTAAACAAATATTTGGGAATGAATAATACAAAAGTCAGATGTGAATGATGGAGTGAATAATGAACAGAGCAAGATTGCTAAGGTGGCTCCCATATGCTGGTAAGATCGTATTTCTTAATTTGGTCAGTGAGTCAATAATGTATAAAAGTTATTATTATTTTACTATTAAATATTTAAATGATAACATTCGCTTCATAGTTTAATATGTTTGTATTACACAGATCATAGGAAAGCTACAAAGGTAAGATTATCTGAGAAACAAAGACATGGTTTAATTCCTAAATTATAAAAACTCTAAGATTTGTGAATTATTCTACCTGCTAAAAATAATATGCATCAGATTAAAAATTATAAAAGAAAAAATGAAATCTGATTTAGGTAAGCTTTCCATGATGTAGAAAACTGTGTTGGCTTTTCTTCTAACTCAATGAATAGCATTCTCAGTGTCGTTTCTCCCAAAAGTCAAATTGTAAAAATTGCTTCCATACAATTATTGTCTGTTAAAATGAAATGGAGTGGCATAGAAAGTGTCTTTGTCACACCAAAGAAAGTTTAGACGCATTTCAATCTAACTCCTATTTCTCTTCTTCCATACTCCTCTACCAGATAGTTGCTGTGAGTATCTTTTAAACTCACATTGTTTTTGCAAAATCAATTCTTGTTTAGAAATTGAGTTAAAATCATTGCAGGCAGAACAAGAAACAAATGACAGGAAGTAGGGAGCTTTGGAAAATATCAATTTTGCTGCCTCTTTGTTTTTTAATTGCTATGTATTTCATTGGGTCACTATAATAATTAAATGTCTTCATACATGACATACCGTGCAACTGCTGTAAAAAGATGAATAAGTAGTAGGTATTATCTATAGTAGTAGTAGAAGCATCTGAAATACAGAATCAGTAATCAAGGCTATTTCTCCTACTTTTGATCATGCGTGCATGTATGCTCAATAGCTTCAGTCGTGTCCAACTCTCTGTGAACCCTGTGGACTCCAGCCCAGGAGACTTTGTCCATGCAATTTTCCAGGCAAAAATACTGGAGCAGGTTGCCATTTCCTTCTCCAAGAGATCTTCCAGGTCCAGGATTGAACCCATGTTTCTTATGTCTCTTTCAGTGGCACGTGGCTTCTTTACCACTAGCAACCCCTGGAAAGTCCACTTTGGTAGTGAAAAACAAATCAGTAACAAGGTAAGATTATCTGAGAAAAAACAAAGACATGGCTCCCATATGCTGGTAAGATCGTATTTCTTAATTTGGTCAGTGAGTCAATAATGTATAAAAGTTATTATTATTTTACTATTAAATATTTAAATGATAACATTCGCTTCATAGTTTAATATGTTTGTATTACACAGATCATAGGAAAGCTACAAAGGTAAGATTATCTGAGAAACAAAGACATGGTTTAATTCCTAAATTATAAAAACTCTAAGATTTGTGAATTATTCTACCTGCTAAAAATAATATGCATCAGATTAAAAATTATAAAAGAAAAAATGAAATCTGATTTAGGTAAGCTTTCCATGATGTAGAAAACTGTGTTGGCTTTTCTTCTAACTCAATGAATAGCATTCTCAGTGTCGTTTCTCCCAAAAGTCAAATTGTAAAAATTGCTTCCATACAATTATTGTCTGTTAAAATGAAATGGAGTGGCATAGAAAGTGTCTTTGTCACACCAAAGAAAGTTTAGACGCATTTCAATCTAACTCCTATTTCTCTTCTTCCATACTCCTCTACCAGATAGTTGCTGTGAGTATCTTTTAAACTCACATTGTTTTTGCAAAATCAATTCTTGTTTAGAAATTGAGTTAAAATCATTGCAGGCAGAACAAGAAACAAATGACAGGAAGTAGGGAGCTTTGGAAAATATCAATTTTGCTGCCTCTTTGTTTTTTAATTGCTATGTATTTCATTGGGTCACTATAATAATTAAATGTCTTCATACATGACATACCGTGCAACTGCTGTAAAAAGATGAATAAGTAGTAGGTATTATCTATAGTAGTAGTAGAAGCATCTGAAATACAGAATCAGTAATCAAGGCTATTTCTCCTACTTTTGATCATGCGTGCATGTATGCTCAATAGCTTCAGTCGTGTCCAACTCTCTGTGAACCCTGTGGACTCCAGCCCAGGAGACTTTGTCCATGCAATTTTCCAGGCAAAAATACTGGAGCAGGTTGCCATTTCCTTCTCCAAGAGATCTTCCAGGTCCAGGGATTGAACCCATGTTTCTTATGTCTCTTTCAGTGGCACGTGGCTTCTTTACCACTAGCAACCCCTGGAAAGTCCACTTTGGTAGTGATAAAAAATAGTAAATAAACGCTGAACAGTCACAGTATTATTGGATCTATAATAGATCCTTAGAGGAAAATTTTGTGCATTTGCTTATATGATTGCCTAATTTGTATAGACACCTTCTTTCATTAATGATGAACTTGTACATTTCTCAAGGGCAGTTACCGTAACTTCCACTTCTTAACTTTCTCTCCTAAGCTCTTAGTATAGTGATTAGATGGAAGAATTGAACAAATGGAATAACTTCTAACAAAATATTTTATCTGATTAGAAAGAATATTTGTGTATGAAGTATATTTCTAAATCACTTATTTTAGGAAAAAAGTTAAAATATGAACATTTTCAGTGTTGTAAAATCCATATTTATACAGAGAAATTGTTTTAAAACATGTATAAGCTAAGGAAAACCATTCATTTTAGACTTGATCATTATATTAGGAATGATATGGGCTTTCCAGCTGGCACAGTGGTAAAGAATCTGCCTGTCAATGCAGAAGATGCAGGAGACACAGATTTGACCCCTGGGTTGGGAAGATCCCCCCGAGTAGGAAATGGCAACTTACTCCAGTATTTTTGCCTGGAGAATTCCATAGACAGAGGAACCTGGTGAGCTAAAGTCCATGGGATTGCATAATCAGACATGACTGAGTGATTGAGCGTGAGCATAAGCAATGATACAGTCATTGATAATATTGATTTTGGCTCCCAGAGCAGTACAAATAATTTTAGAGTTTAACCGAAATTGAGGAAAAGCTTATTGTGTAATGTCTTAATTTTTATTTGATGAGTAATAGTGTCTAATAATTCAAAGAAAAGCCTTAGATTTTAAAGAATGCTATGTATTTCATTGGGTCACTATAATAATTAAATGTCTTCATACATGACATACCGTGCAACTGCTGTAAAAAGATGAATAAGTAGTAGGTATTATCTATAGTAGTAGTAGAAGCATCTGAAATACAGAATCAGTAATCAAGGCTATTTCTCCTACTTTTGATCATGCGTGCATGTATGCTCAATAGCTTCAGTCGTGTCCAACTCTCTGTGAACCCTGTGGACTCCAGCCCAGGAGACTTTGTCCATGCAATTTTCCAGGCAAAAATACTGGAGCAGGTTGCCATTTCCTTCTCCAAGAGATCTTCCAGGTCCAGGGATTGAACCCATGTTTCTTATGTCTCTTTCAGTGGCACGTGGCTTCTTTACCACTAGCAACCCCTGGAAAGTCCACTTTGGTAGTGATAAAAAATAGTAAATAAACGCTGAACAGTCACAGTATTATTGGATCTATAATAGATCCTTAGAGGAAAATTTTGTGCATTTGCTTATATGATTGCCTAATTTGTATAGACACCTTCTTTCATTAATGATGAACTTGTACATTTCTCAAGGGCAGTTACCGTAACTTCCACTTCTTAACTTTCTCTCCTAAGCTCTTAGTATAGTGATTAGATGGAAGAATTGAACAAATGGAATAACTTCTAACAAAATATTTTATCTGATTAGAAAGAATATTTGTGTATGAAGTATATTTCTAAATCACTTATTTTAGGAAAAAAGTTAAAATATGAACATTTTCAGTGTTGTAAAATCCATATTTATACAGAGAAATTGTTTTAAAACATGTATAAGCTAAGGAAAACCATTCATTTTAGACTTGATCATTATATTAGGAATGATATGGGCTTTCCAGCTGGCACAGTGGTAAAGAATCTGCCTGTCAATGCAGAAGATGCAGGAGACACAGATTTGACCCCTGGGTTGGGAAGATCCCCCCGAGTAGGAAATGGCAACTTACTCCAGTATTTTTGCCTGGAGAATTCCATAGACAGAGGAACCTGGTGAGCTAAAGTCCATGGGATTGCATAATCAGACATGACTGAGTGATTGAGCGTGAGCATAAGCAATGATACAGTCATTGATAATATTGATTTTGACTCCCCAGAGCAGTACAAATAATTTTAGAGTTTAACCATGAATATGTATTCTAGAGGAAAAGCTTATTGTGTAATGTCTTAATTTTTATTTGATGAGTAATAGTGTCTAATAATTCAAAGAAAAGCCTTAGATTTTTAAAGAATAAAAATATCCTTTGTCATTGTAATAAGTATGATTCTTTGACATAAATATTCACTAACTTTGTATTCCATTTACCTTACTTAAGCCCTTAAATTGTAGTGCTCCAGTATAAGAAATAGCATTTCAACTTTACCCAGAGTGCCATCTAATGGCACTGATGTCTCAAATTAACCACATTTATATATGCTGCTTTGCATAACAAATTTCAACCTAGCTGAAATATATCAAACGTTATGTATTAGGTTTTCTAGTTTTTCTTTAGAGAGAGGTGAGGTAGAGTAAGAGTTACAAGTATAAGTAAAAATAAAAATACTAAATAAAGGCAAAATATATTGCACAAAGTTGAAAAGCTGAAGATTTCTGTGATAGTGCAAAATAAGCTTATTGGTACGCACAGATCATTAATAAAAACTACAAGTTGAGAAGCACAGAACCAGAGTTAGTGTTAGATAAATATTTTTGAAACAATCATTTGAGAGGAAATATGACATGGAAAATAAATATTTCACCAAACTCTGGCTGTCATGATGGGAAATGCTCAATCAGGCCTATCTTTGTCCTAATGTAGGATTAGGGCAATGTGCAGTTATGATACTGATATTTTCCCTAACCTTTTCCCCTTATTATTATAATGAAAGAACTTATGGATATTGGAGGGAGGGAGAAATAGACGAGATGTATGGAAAGAGTAACATGGAAACTTATATTACCATATGTAAAATGGGCAACCAGTGCTGTAAGAGGAAGGACACTCAAACAGGGGCTCTGTAACAACCTAGAAGGGAGGTATTTGGAGGGAGGTGGAAGGGAGCATATGTATACCTGTGGCTGATTCTGGTAAGTCTGTAATATATATATATATATATAAATTTTAATTTTTATCAACATTGCAAAAAGTCAAGAAAAGAGGGAAACCTCTCTGTAAAACTTAGTGTTTTATATATGAGATTGTCAGACTGAAACAAAGCATATAAGGAATAAATATATAAATTTCAGTAATTGGCCAGTTAAATAACAGCTGTTAAAAAAAATCTGTGTACATGAGAAAATACAACTACAAATATGCTTTTTGCATTTTTTTGTTTGATTTATATTTATTTGTGTATGTACTGCATGCACTCTTTACAACCCTATCAAAATAGCCTACAAGGCTCCTCTGTCCATTGGGTTCTTCCAGACAAGAATAGTGGAATGGGTTGTCATTTCCTCCTACAGGGAATCTCCTTGACCCACGGATTGGACCCATGTTTCCTATTGTTTATGAATTAACAGGCAGATTCTTTACCACTGAGCCACCTGGGAAGTCAACCTATTGGTTCACCCAGCTTTATTCCTATGGCTCAGATGGTAAAGAATCTGCCTGCAATGTGGCAGACATGGATTCTCATCTTTAAAAAATGGGTTTTAAAAATGTGTTAAATATGTTTAAAGATGTGTTAATATTTGAAAGAAATAATATCACTTTAAAGAGTTACATATCAATTGCTATATTAGATAATATGATATTAATTTAGAATAACTTCAGAGACCTGATAGCAAATGAAAAGATTTATGCTGTAAATAATTATAATAAAGTATCTACTTGCATATGTAATGTTACATTAATATAAAAGTTTAAAGTAGACTTATTTTTCTTCATGCCAAAGCTATTCTCAGTAATATAAGAGCATTTCCCCATGATTTGAAGGGAACAACATATGGTAGTCAGCTTGTAGAAATATGTCACTATTTTGAAAAGTATATCTGTGAGAAAAAGTAGACCTAATAGTGGGGATTTCTATAGATACATATGTATAGGGAAAATTTATAAGAACTAACCAAAAAAAATGTCCAATATATAGGTAGAAATACAGTTTTAAAATGAGACCAAATCAGTTGAAATACAGGTAATGAATGAATGGATTAGACATCAGACTTCATACATAAGTTAGCTAAGTCGAAGTCTTCCAAATACATAAATTTGGAGAACTTCACTTTTATGAGGCCAGGTAATGAAAAGTCCACCATTTATGATGATTCATAGACCCTTCTACAATAATAAAGTAGGAGAGTGGCTTACCAGTCCACTAGTCATTTCACAGAGGAATCAAAGACAGAGAAATAACAGGGAAAGGCCACCTGTTCCCTGTCTCTCAACTCCTGGCAGGACCACATGTAAACCATCTTAGACAGGATTATTCGATCTGTAGATGGAAGGGAAACAATGTGGTTTGGTAAATATGGGGCAATCTCCTCTCACTTTTGGAAAGAACACTGCTTTTCCCTTTTACCCTTCTTAAAAGTTTTAGTAGCAGAAAATATTATAACCAGAAATGGAATGGAACGCAGATGCCTTAAAATTCAAATATGAAGGAAGATTAAAAAAACCATCTACCTAATTTATGTCAACATTTTCTTTAAATAAATGATATAAATATCTATATGGTACTCTTGAAGACCCTATCCACAAATGAAGTCATAATCTGAGCTACTGGGGGACAGGGATTAAGGGATCAACATATGAATCAACATATGAGTTAGTACTCATGTACAGATATGAGAGTTGGACCATAAAAAAGGCTGAGTGATGAGAATTGATGCTTTCAAATTGTGATGCTGGGAAAGAGTTTTGGGCATCCCTTCGACAACAGGTAGATTGAACCAGTCAATCCTAAAGGAAATCAATCCTGAATATTCATTGGAAGGACTGTTGCTGAAGTTCCATATTTTGGCCACATGATGGGAAGAGCCAACTCATTGGAAGAGACCTTGATGCTGGGGAAGTTTGCAGGCAGAAGGAGAAGGTGACAACAGAGGATGATATGGTTGAATGGCATCACTGACTCAATGGGTAGTAAAGGACAGGGATGCCTGGCATGCTTTGGTTCATGGGACTGTAAAGAGTTGGACACAACTTAGTGACTGAACAACAACACAAAATAGTTGGGGGCATAGTTCAGTCTGTAACAAATATAGAAAGTCTTCTTAATAAATCTGAAAATACTATAATTGATAAAGAAGAACTATCTACGGGGTGCAGTGAACAAGGTGTTTTTTGAAAAAAAAGAGGAAGAAACAAAGATCATAGCATCAAGGGATACTTGTTCTATAACCTTTTCCAATTACTTCTCAAAACTGAAATCTGTAACAGGAGACTAAGAAATAAGCCAGATCAATAAATAATTCAGAACTGGAGAAGTAAATTCCCAATGCAACTATTTAAAAACAAGAGTATAGTTGAGAAAATACTAGTCTCTGTGTCAAAACTTCTGAAACAATGTAGTGGGTCTTCTAATTAGAAGATTGACATCATATGTATCAGGCCATTTTATGGATTAGCCTTCTTAAGAAATAAATGGAATGGTCTGGACATTCATTAAGATCAAATTCTAATATAATTTGTAGATACATCAAGGGTTTGTAGACAAAGATTAGAATGATCGAAATTCTACGGAAATAAAAAGAGTCTACAGAAATGGAATGGAACGCAGATGCCTTAAAATTCAAATATGAAGGAAGATTAAAAAAACCATCTACCTAATTTATGTCAACATTTTCTTTAAATAAATGATATAAATATCTATATGGTACTCTTGAAGACCCTATCCACAAATGAAGTCATAATCTGAGCTACTGGGGGACAGGGATTAAGGGATCAACATATGAATCAACATATGAGTTAGTACTCATGTACAGATATGAGAGTTGGACCATAAAAAAGGCTGAGTGATGAGAATTGATGCTTTCAAATTGTGATGCTGGGAAAGAGTTTTGGGCATCCCTTCGACAACAGGTAGATTGAACCAGTCAATCCTAAAGGAAATCAATCCTGAATATTCATTGGAAGGACTGTTGCTGAAGTTCCATATTTTGGCCACATGATGGGAAGAGCCAACTCATTGGAAGAGACCTTGATGCTGGGGAAGTTTGCAGGCAGAAGGAGAAGGTGACAACAGAGGATGATATGGTTGAATGGCATCACTGACTCAATGGGTAGTAAAGGACAGGGATGCCTGGCATGCTTTGGTTCATGGGACTGTAAAGAGTTGGACACAACTTAGTGACTGAACAACAACACAAAATAGTTGGGGCATAGTTCAGTCTGTAACAAATATAGAAAGTCTTCTTAATAAATCTGAAAATACTATAATTGATAAAGAAGAACTATCTACGGGGTGCAGTGAACAAGGTGTTTTTTGAAAAAAAAGAGGAAGAAACAAAGATCATAGCATCAAGGGATACTTGTTCTATAACCTTTTCCAATTACTTCTCAAAACTGAAATCTGTAACAGGAGACTAAGAAATAAGCCAGATCAATAAATAATTCAGAACTGGAGAAGTAAATTCCCAATGCAACTATTTAAAAACAAGAGTATAGTTGAGAAAATACTAGTCTCTGTGTCAAAACTTCTGAAACAATGTAGTGGGTCTTCTAATTAGAAGATTGACATCATATGTATCAGGCCATTTTTATGGATTAGCCTTCTTAAGAAATAAATGGAATGGTCTGGACATTCATTAAGATCAAATTCTAATATAATTTGTAGATACATCAAGGGTTTGTAGACAAAGATTAGAATGATCGAAATTCTACGGAAATAAAAAAGAGTCTACAGTATCAATCCAAGGTTTTATTTTGGTTTTGTTTGCTTTTTTGCTTTTGACTTAGTGGATTCTTTGAGGTTACCTAATAAATACTATATATTTCTTAAGCAGATATTTGAACCAGAATATATCAGTAGGTGGATAATGAAAATAAAACCTTTAACATTTATAAAACCTAGATTGAAGAATATGTTTTAATGCGAAAACAAAACTGTGTTTGATAACTTCCCATCCTCCCCCAAATTTGAAATGTCCCACTTGAAGTGAAACTTGAGAACTGATAAATCCATCTGCAAAGGTAGCAGATTGGCATTGGTCATGGTGAAGAGGGAGGAGAAAAATAGCAAATCTTCTGTATAAATCCCTCTAATATGTAATCTACTCAATTGAGAAACCAGGATGAATGTATACTGTTGACCAATCAGATAAAGATCTCTTTCGGCAGCAAGAGTAAGTGATGTGTTAGAGACCAAGAGTGTATCTTCTGTTCATACAAACAAAAGATACAAGGTTGTGTTATCCTTCCAACTTAAAGACCATACTTACTTAGCCTATTTAGTTAAATGTAATACGTGCAGTATGAAGCAATATATAAAATGTTGCTCTATGAAAGCATATCTTAAAAATCAAATAATTTTGATGATTATTTTTCAATTTCAGGGGACAATAACAGATAATTGACTAATTAGAAGATAAGAAGTAGTGGAAAGGTTCAAATTTGTGAGAGAAAACATATTGGAAAAGTGAAGGTGAATATAATGGGTATGGAAGATTGGTAATAAAGAATATAAGTAATTTTATGATTTTAGAGCCTATTTAATGCCAGGGATAATATTCATACTATCAAAAACTATGAAATTTAAATGAAATGTTTTTATTTTTCTGGCTAAGAGGAAGTAATAGGGCAATGGTCTGTGTAAACTTGAAAATTTGGGGTTTTAATTAGAAGATTGACATCATATGTATCAGGCCATTTTTATGGATTAGCCTTCTTAAGAAATAAATGGAATGGTCTGGACATTCATTAAGATCAAATTCTAATATAATTTGTAGATACATCAAGGGTTTGTAGACAAAGATTAGAATGATCGAAATTCTACGGAAATAAAAAAGAGTCTACAGTATCAATCCAAGGTTTTATTTTGGTTTTGTTTGCTTTTTTGCTTTTGACTTAGTGGATTCTTTGAGGTTACCTAATAAATACTATATATTTCTTAAGCAGATATTTGAACCAGAATATATCAGTAGGTGGATAATGAAAATAAAACCTTTAACATTTATAAAACCTAGATTGAAGAATATGTTTTAATGCGAAAACAAAACTGTGTTTGATAACTTCCCATCCTCCCCCAAATTTGAAATGTCCCACTTGAAGTGAAACTTGAGAACTGATAAATCCATCTGCAAAGGTAGCAGATTGGCATTGGTCATGGTGAAGAGGAGGAGAAAAATAGCAAATCTTCTGTATAAATCCCTCTAATATGTAATCTACTCAATTGAGAAACCAGGATGAATGTATACTGTTGACCAATCAGATAAAGATCTCTTTCGGCAGCAAGAGTAAGTGATGTGTTAGAGACCAAGAGTGTATCTTCTGTTCATACAAACAAAAGATACAAGGTTGTGTTATCCTTCCAACTTAAAGACCATACTTACTTAGCCTATTTAGTTAAATGTAATACGTGCAGTATGAAGCAATATATAAAATGTTGCTCTATGAAAGCATATCTTAAAAATCAAATAATTTTGATGATTATTTTTCAATTTCAGGGGACAATAACAGATAATTGACTAATTAGAAGATAAGAAGTAGTGGAAAGGTTCAAATTTGTGAGAGAAAACATATTGGAAAAGTGAAGGTGATTATAATGGGTATGGAAGATTGGTAATAAAGAATATAAGTAATTTTATGATTTTAGAGCCTATTTAATGCCAGGGATAATATTCATACTATCAAAAACTATGAAATTTAAATGAAATGTTTTTATTTTTCTGGCTAAGAGGAAGTAATAGGGCTATGGTTTATGTTTTTACCTGAAAAACTAAGTTGTAAGCATATATGTAACAGTTATAAAGGTATATATAACATAATATATATAACATAGCTTGCATTTCTATATGATATATAATTATATATATAAGTAATATATTATATATATACACATTTCTCAAACTAAATGAAAAGAATACAAAGGTTTCATTAATAAAATAGCAATATACTTGAACAGAAACTGAACTAAAGGAAAAAAATATATAGAATATAACCATATGAATCTCAACATTTTTATCCCTTAGGTAAATGCAAATTAAAAATGTAATCAGAAAATACTACACAACTCATCTATGAAAATAGCTACAATCAAAAGCCTTTTCATATCAAATATAAGTGGAAATGTAAATTGCTAAAATGTTAATGATTTTGTCAGTTTCTTCAGTGAAACATATAGAAATATGTATTAACAAGTATTTTTAGAAAGTTAAACACAACACAAAAATAGAATTATGTTGAGTTAAAGAAGCCAGATAAAAATAAGGTATGACAAAATTTATATAAAATCCAGGATATATAGATATATTTAAAGACATATAAAATTATCATTAGTGATGGACAGCAAATTTGTGTTCCCTGAGAACATGGAGAGTCAAGTGGGAAAAGCCCAAGAGAAGAACTACACAGGAAATTTAGGGGAAATTTAGGAAATTTACGTATACTTAAAGTGTACGATGATTTAACTTATATATACACTTTATTAGCAAGATCAAAATTATTAAACATCTATAGCCTGACCTAGTTAAGTGTTTTTCTTATTGTGGTCTCAGTAACTTCAACTGTATGATGCTATATTGTTAACTATCATCACCATACTATACAGTCGAACCTTATGATTTATTCTTATAACTAAAAGTTTATAGCCTTTGGCATATGTCTCTGCATCCCCCTCTTCTCAGACCCTAGAAAACACCATTCTATTGTCTGTATGAAATTCCCCCTTTTATTGTTTTTAAGATTCCACAAAAAAAAATGGATAACTTTACTATTCAAAAACTATGAAATTTAAATGAAATGTTTTATTTTTCTGGCTAAGAGGAAGTAATAGGGCTATGGTTTATGTTTTTACCTGAAAAACTAAGTTGTAAGCATATATGTAACAGTTATAAAGGTATATATAACATAATATATATAACATAGCTTGCATTTCTATATGATATATAATTATATATATAAGTAATATATTATATATATACACATTTCTCAAACTAAATGAAAAGAATACAAAGGTTTCATTAATAAAATAGCAATATACTTGAACAGAAACTGAACTAAAGGAAAAAAATATATAGAATATAACCATATGAATCTCAACATTTTTATCCCTTAGGTAAATGCAAATTAAAAATGTAATCAGAAAATACTACACAACTCATCTATGAAAATAGCTACAATCAAAAAGCCTTTTCATATCAAATATAAGTGGAAATGTAAATTGCTAAAATGTTAATGATTTTGTCAGTTTCTTCAGTGAAACATATAGAAATATGTATTAACAAGTATTTTTAGAAAGTTAAACACAACACAAAAATAGAATTATGTTGAGTTAAAGAAGCCAGATAAAAATAAGGTATGACAAAATTTATATAAAATCCAGGATATATAGATATATTTAAAGACATATAAAATTATCATTAGTGATGGACAGCAAATTTGTGTTCCCTGAGAACATGGAGAGTCAAGTGGGAAAAGCCCAAGAGAAGAACTACACAGGAAATTTAGGGGAAATTTAGGAAATTTACGTATACTTAAAGTGTACGATGATTTAACTTATATATACACTTTATTAGCAAGATCAAAATTATTAAACATCTATAGCCTGACCTAGTTAAGTGTTTTTCTTATTGTGGTCTCAGTAACTTCAACTGTATGATGCTATATTGTTAACTATCATCACCATACTATACAGTCGAACCTTATGATTTATTCTTATAACTAAAAGTTTATAGCCTTTGGCATATGTCTCTGCATCCCCCTCTTCTCAGACCCTAGAAAACACCATTCTATTGTCTGTATGAAATTCCCCCTTTTATTGTTTTTAAGATTCCACAAATAAGTGATATTAATATAGGATTTGTCTTTTCCCATCTGGCTTATTTCTTTAGCATAATTCCCTCCAGCTTCATTCTTCATCTCCAAAAAGGCAGGCTTTTCTTCTTTGTATGACTCAGTAATATTCCAGTGTCTTTATATGTGTGGGCATGTCTGTCTGCCCACACATATATATAAAATCACACTTTGGTTATCCACTCGTCTTCTGAAGGACATTTAGGTTGTTTCCACATCTAAGCAAGCTTCTTGTCAGTTATGCTGTCACAAACATAATGGTGCTGATATCTCTTCAAGATGCTTTATTTCCTATATGGGCATATTTGGGAGTGAGATTACTGATTCAAGTGGTTATTCCACTTTTAATTTTGGGGAGAACTGTTGCCATAACGGTAGTTTACAATGGCTGTATTGATTTGCATTCCTATCAACAGTTTACAAGAGCTTCATTTTCTCCACATCCTGACCAACAATTTTTATCTCTTGCTGTTTTGATAATAGCCATACCAACAGGCATGAGGAACTATCTGTCTATGGTTTTGATTTGCATTTTCTTGAAGATTGGTGGTGTTGAGCACTTTTCCAGCTACCTCTTGGCCATTTGTTGGTCTTCTTTGGCAAAATACCTATTCAGCATCTTTGGAACTTTTTAAATTGGACATTCGTTTCATTGCTTTTGTGCTATAGCTAGTCTTTATGTGTTTTAGAAATGAGTCTCTTATCAGATATGTGGCTTGCAAATAGTCTCTTATTCCGTAGGTTGCCTTTTTACTTTACTGATTGCTTCATCTGTTATGCAGAACATTTTTAGTTTGATGTAGCCCCACTTGTTTATTTGAGCTTTTGTTACCTGGGCTTTGGTGTCATAATGAAGAAACTGCCAAGATCAATTGTTTCCATTTATTTGGAAATGATTCCATTGATTGCCAAGACCAATCAATGCCCGGACATTTTTTCCTATGTTTTCTTCCAGAGATTTTTGGTGTCATATCTTACATCAAAATCTTTAGTTCATTTTAAGTTAATTCCAGGAGATTTTGCATGTGAATTTCCATATTGTCTTGTTTAGCAAAATAATGAAATTCCCCCTTTTATTGTTTTTAAGATTCCACAAATAAGTGATATTAATATAGGATTTGTCTTTTCCCATCTGGCTTATTTCTTTAGCATAATTCCCTCCAGCTTCATTCTTCATCTCCAAAAAGGCAGGCTTTTCTTCTTTGTATGACTCAGTAATATTCCAGTGTCTTTATATGTGTGGGCATGTCTGTCTGCCCACACATATATATAAAATCACACTTTGGTTATCCACTCGTCTTCTGAAGGACATTTAGGTTGTTTCCACATCTAAGCAAGCTTCTTGTCAGTTATGCTGTCACAAACATAATGGTGCTGATATCTCTTCAAGATGCTTTATTTCCTATATGGGCATATTTGGGAGTGAGATTACTGATTCAAGTGGTTATTCCACTTTTAATTTTGGGGAGAACTGTTGCCATAACGGTAGTTTACAATGGCTGTATTGATTTGCATTCCTATCAACAGTTTACAAGAGCTTCATTTTCTCCACATCCTGACCAACAATTTTTATCTCTTGCTGTTTTGATAATAGCCATACCAACAGGCATGAGGAACTATCTGTCTATGGTTTTGATTTGCATTTTCTTGAAGATTGGTGGTGTTGAGCACTTTTCCAGCTACCTCTTGGCCATTTGTTGGTCTTCTTTGGCAAAATACCTATTCAGCATCTTTGGAACTTTTTAAATTGGACATTCGTTTCATTGCTTTTGTGCTATAGCTAGTCTTTATGTGTTTTAGAAATGAGTCTCTTATCAGATATGTGGCTTGCAAATAGTCTCTTATTCCGTAGGTTGCCTTTTTACTTTACTGATTGCTTCATCTGTTATGCAGAACATTTTTAGTTTGATGTAGCCCCACTTGTTTATTTGAGCTTTTGTTACCTGGGCTTTGGTGTCATAATGAAGAAACTGCCAAGATCAATTGTTTCCATTTATTTGGAAATGATTCCATTGATTGCCAAGACCAATCAATGCCCGGACATTTTTTCCTATGTTTTCTTCCAGAGATTTTTGGTGTCATATCTTACATCAAAATCTTTAGTTCATTTTAAGTTAATTCTTTTGAGTATTGTGACATAGGGGTCCAGATTCATCTTTGCATGTGAATTTCCAGCTTTCCCAGCAACATTAATTGAAGAGACTGTAATTTTCCCTTTGAGTGTTCTTATTGGCCTTGTTAAAAATTAATTGACCATATGCACGTGGAGATATTTCTGTGCTGTTTTTTCTGTTCCACTGGTCTATGTGTCTGTTTTATGCCACTGTGAGAGTGTTTTGATTACTATGGCTTTGTAATATAGTTTAAAATCAGGAAGTGTGATGTCTTCAACTTTGTTCTTTCTCAAGATTTCTCTGAGTATTCATGTTTTTTTGTAGTGATGTCATAGATTTTTTAGGATAATTTTGTTTTCTTTTTCTGTGAAAAATCCTATTGGGATTTTGATAGAGACTGCATCAAATCTGTTGATCATCGTTGACAGTATGGACATTTTAATAAATATTAATTCTTTGTCAAAAACAATTTATTATCTAGGAATAAGGAGGTGAATCTGTGTGCTAAACTATAAGTAATTGATGAAAGAATTTGAGAATATTTACAAATAAATGGGAAGATATCTCATATTCTTAGAAAACTTTCTTGGTACATGGAGATCTGAAGCATACAGACCATCATGTCAATTTATTGGACATTTAGTGGACCTAATAATTTTAGAAGCTTCTCGAGTTGAAAGTCATCCTATATATGAGTATTAACTTTATGAAGAAATAGTCAATATTTACTAAATTTAATAATTCATGGCTAGAAAAGGAGAATTTGAATGATAAAGAAAGGAAACGTACTGAAGATTATTTTACCATATGTCAATGGACAGACAGGGCTCCTATAGCCAAAAGATAAATAATGAAAACAAACCTAATCTTTAATGCTTTACAGCAATAATATTGATTCACTGCAGGCCCAGTGAAAGTTTTATGGTTTTGCCTCAATTAAAAGCATATTTGAGCATACAACACCATTTTCCTTATGGGTGAATCTTAATTTTGTGAACAGAGATAGATTTTCTAGATAATACATTTCTAAATTTCTTTTAAAACTTGCATTCTCTTATGAAGCCTTTTTTAGAGTAGTGAGTTTTTGCAGAATTACTTGGAGTGACACTTCTAATAAAGGACTACAGAACATAGAATTTAAAACTCTGATGGATGGTACTTTTTTAACATTTTTATTAAATTCATTATAACTATTAAGTAGTTATATTGGCATTCAAAGCTTAAACTGAGTGGAAAAATAAAATTTTCAGATCTATGGTTGTTAGTGAATTTACATTATTTACATTACACTTGTGAAAAATAACAGACTGTATGCCTCTCTGTCATAGACGATATCCTAAGTGATGTCAAGTGTGTTTTAGTTGAAATGTGTCAGTTACGACATTAACAATATTGGTCTTTTACCTTTATTATTAATTATCATCTCTTTACAATAAAATACATGGTGTAAAAAGGAATATAAATGTTTAACTTAGGAGTTATAGATAAGCAATAAAGTAAATAAATTACAAAGAACATAGTGTGATTCCAAAGTTAGCCTAAATGTTATGATGGTCTCTAAAGCCAAATATAGAGATAATCATTATCTAAAATTTGTCTGAAATTTAGTTTGATAGACACTGGAACTTGAAATCCTTCGTAGGAAAAACATGTCTAAAGTTAGGGGGCAAACTGTGGTCCCAGGTTATGGCTTGCTTGCACTAATCGTATCTAAAATATTACATGTAACCATTTTGTACAGCTTTATTCATTCATAAACTAATTTGATAAACTATGATTTCATTAGAAAGACTGTTTCAAAGCATACCCTTTTCATATAGGCCAAGGAAGGTAGCAGAATTTGTAAAATGTATTTTGGTTATGACCAAATTTGATTCACAGTAAAGTTAATTATATCTTCCATCCTTGTGGAACTGATGCTAATTGTTTTCTTTGCAGCACCTGATTATTAAAGCATCTTCTCTTAGGGATGAGTATGCAAGCGGGTGAGGTCAACATAGAATCGGAAGCCTAACTAGCAAAACTAAGCTGTTCAAAAACTGAAGATGTTTCAGGCTACTGATAGCTGGCATCTTTTAGGAGTAGCAAATTTGCATCTTTTAAAGGCAAGGAGGTGAGCATACAAAAATTTTGGGTGAATCTTAATTTTGTGAACAGAGATAGATTTTCTAGATAATACATTTCTAAATTTCTTTTAAAACTTGCATTCTCTTATGAAGCCTTTTTTAGAGTAGTGAGTTTTTGCAGAATTACTTGGAGTGACACTTCTAATAAAGGACTACAGAACATAGAATTTAAAACTCTGATGGATGGTACTTTTTTTAACATTTTTATTAAATTCATTATAACTATTAAGTAGTTATATTGGCATTCAAAGCTTAAACTGAGTGGAAAAATAAAATTTTCAGATCTATGGTTGTTAGTGAATTTACATTATTTACATTACACTTGTGAAAAATAACAGACTGTATGCCTCTCTGTCATAGACGATATCCTAAGTGATGTCAAGTGTGTTTTAGTTGAAATGTGTCAGTTACGACATTAACAATATTGGTCTTTTACCTTTATTATTAATTATCATCTCTTTACAATAAAATACATGGTGTAAAAAGGAATATAAATGTTTAACTTAGGAGTTATAGATAAGCAATAAAGTAAATAAATTACAAAGAACATAGTGTGATTCCAAAGTTAGCCTAAATGTTATGATGGTCTCTAAAGCCAAATATAGAGATAATCATTATCTAAAATTTGTCTGAAATTTAGTTTGATAGACACTGGAACTTGAAATCCTTCGTAGGAAAAACATGTCTAAAGTTAGGGGGCAAACTGTGGTCCCAGGTTATGGCTTGCTTGCACTAATCGTATCTAAAATATTACATGTAACCATTTTGTACAGCTTTATTCATTCATAAACTAATTTGATAAACTATGATTTCATTAGAAAGACTGTTTCAAAGCATACCCTTTTCATATAGGCCAAGGAAGGTAGCAGAATTTGTAAAATGTATTTTGGTTATGACCAAATTTGATTCACAGTAAAGTTAATTATATCTTCCATCCTTGTGGAACTGATGCTAATTGTTTTCTTTGCAGCACCTGATTATTAAAGCATCTTCTCTTAGGGATGAGTATGCAAGCGGGTGAGGTCAACATAGAATCGGAAGCCTAACTAGCAAAACTAAGCTGTTCAAAAACTGAAGATGTTTCAGGCTACTGATAGCTGGCATCTTTTAGGAGTCATTGCCGTTGAAATTAATGATGTTTTCAGAGCATCCTCTTCCTATTAAAGGCAAGGAGGAAAGAGAAAGGTAGTGCATTTGTAAATATGGCAACTCTTCACACTGGTGTGCAGCTCAAACTGAGCTGTAGTCCTTATAGGATGGAGAATCTGATGTTCTGTTATTTACAATAAAACTAGTGTACCATTCACTTCCTAATTTTTGCCATCTGTTTCCTCTCATAATTACTGCTTAAATAAAGAAAAGAGTTGCATGGGCAGGTAATCATCAGTATGTGACAGTTTGCACTGGCATGGGCACTAAGCTCCCATCATAATATTAGAAGAGTACACTAAATAGTAATAATATGTGGTGTTTAAATGCAGGTAGCACAAAATAGTACAACAATAGACCCCAAACTGCATCTTTAAGAACATCTTAAATCTAGCTCTATCAGCAGCCCCAGTTCTGTCTGTGGTCTATAGATGAGACTGAATTTAGTTTTACCCACATGGTTTTTTTTACTTAAGACAATTTTATTGATTAAAAATTTAAACTCTCACAACTTTAGAGGCATTCCAGGTATCCAGATATACATTTCTCAGTATCCTTTCCCTCTTTTAAGGCTAAGGTTGCTCTTTTCTCCTTCCTAGTATGTAGGAATGCTCCTGTCAAGCATCATAGACCATGGTATTCATAGATTTTCATCTTCCTCATCCCAGTATCCCATTTTGAACACAGTAACACACTGTTGCTTTTTTGTTTGTTTTTTATTCTTTTCAAGATAGCATCCACTTCCTATTTCTTCCATTCTGTTTTGAGGTGTGTATGTGTGTTAGCTGCTCAATTGTATCCAACCCTTTGTAGCCCCATGGACTGTAAGCCTGCCAGGCTCTTCTGTCCATGGAATTCTCTAGGCCTGAATACTGGAGTGGGTTGCCATTTGCTTCTCCAGGGTATCTTCCTGACCCAGGGATGTATATCTTGCTTCCCTGTTGGCTCAGTCAGTAAAAAATCTGCATGCCATGCTGGAGACTGCCTGCAATGCCTGATATTGGGGTTCAATCCCTGAGTCAGGAATATCCCCTGGAGAAGGAAATAGCAACCGCCTCCAGTATTCTTGCCTGGAGAATTCTACGGACAGAGGGATCTGATTGGCTGTAGACCATGGGGTTGCAGAAGAGTCAGATTGACTTAGTGACTAAATAACAAAAACAACATGTGTATGTTTTGAGGTTATTTTAATACACTATTTTTAAAAATGTATTTTAATCAAGAATAATTGCTTTATAGTGTTGTTGGTTTCTACTGTACAACAATGTGAATCAGCTATAAGTATACCTATATATGTCCCCTCCCTCTCAAGCCTCCCTTCCACCCCCCAGCCCAACGTCACCCCTCTAGGTCCTCACAGAGCACCAGGCTGAGCTCCCTGTGTTATACCATAGTTTCCCTCTGTCCCCTTTCCACATGACAGTATAAATATGTTAATGCAAATAGAAAGTCAAGATGGAAAAATATTTGTCAACATTTTCAAGATTTTTTTTTTATAAAATATAACTTTAGGTTCCTTTGGTGTGGAAATAGCCCTCTGTAACTCAATTCTTCAAGACATTGAACTCTGTAGGGATTACTGACATTCTAATAAGTCAGCATATGGTAGCCTCTTTTATAGATGAAATATGCATACAATGTTCCACCTTGTTCCTATTAATTGTTTCATAATAGCATTTATGACTAAAAATGTGATTATGAGACATTAACAGCAAAAAAAATTATCTCTGGCTAGTAAAATGGAGCATTGTTAAAACCATGAACATTACAAACAGATGTGTTTTCTGTACTATATATTTATTTCCTTTGGTTTAGTTGCAATTGATCCTTTTTGTAATTAAATTGTTTTTAAATAGCATGGAACTTAATTCAGTTCAACTCAGTATGTTGCATTCTCATTTGAGAGCAATCAGTCTTGTGAGGAAATGAAAATAAGCAAATGAAATACCTAAATCAGAACTTCTCCAATCATATTGAAATTTGAAAATGATAAAAATTAGTACTATAGTTTTCATACTAAGTTTTCCCATAAATCTTCACAATCATAGTGTTTTATCTTGAAATATATTTTGAGTAAAAAACATTACAGTAATCAGAGTGAAAGATAATTTCCTTTCTATGGAAGTGAAATGAGAAATACTTTTAAATACTTTTAATTCCTTTGTGATTGAGAACAAACTGATCTCATCAGAAACAAAACTCTAATTTCATATGAAATACATGTGTGTGTGTGTGTGTGTATACATGCACATAATATAAGGTTCTGTGGTCAAAGCTATTTTTGAATAAAAACTCAGTGACTATATTAATGCATCATTCTCTATCTTCTTTTTACTTAGATCTTTAAAAGTAAAGATTTTTTTTTAAAGGGTTATCTCTAAAGGGAGAGGATTTTTATTAAGAAAATAAGATAACATTACTAAATAATTATGTTTGCCTATTAATTATCAGTGTCATATCTTTCCTTGGCTACCTGGAATGATTTAGCTTTGGGTCTGTAAATATTCAGCTCTAGCATTTTTTTCATGGTGCATACATTGAAATTAATGAAATTTAAGAACTAATGCCCTATATTTCTAATTTTTAATTTTTCTTTAGAATCTTAGGTAGCCTGAAATGAAATACTGTTGCCAATTAAAAGAATATTTAAGTGTCGAGAGCACAGAGCTCCATATAAAAATTTCAAGCTAATCAGACGTGATCATTTTCTAAATAAAATCAGAATAAATCAAATGATTTTCATTTTTTTTTTTTAAGATTTATTTATTATTTTGGGCGGGGGTCGGGTTGGGAAAGGAGGGGAGCAGGCGGGCCACTTCTATTGGTCTTTCATTTCTCCATTTTCATCCGTCTTTGTTCTTTGGCTCCCGCGAGCCTCCCATCGCGGTGGCATCTGTCGCTGCAGAGCTCCGGCTCTGGGCGCATGCGCTCCAGAGCTCCGGCTCGGTGATTGGACACATTGGTCCAGCCGCTCGCGGCACGTGGGATCTTCCCAGGCCAGGGATCGAACTGGCGCCCCTTGCACTGCAAGGCGGTGTCCTTACCCACTGGACCACCAGGGGAAGCCCTGATTTTAATTTTTAGAAGAGTTCACCCTTTGTTGCCACTAGTTCTTTACAGATTGAGATGACTTTTGTTTCCAATTTGCATACTTTTCAGAATAGAATTTTTATTCAGAATTGTTTTGGTAAGTCAAATAAAAATTATGTCATAATATCCATATTTTTCATTGGGTTGAGGCAAACTTCAAAATGTTGATTTTATGAAATTTTCCAGTGTCTGTTATATAATAGAGATAGATTTTCATTGAAAATATTATTATTATGCAAAATTATTTAAAAGCTAAGAATAAGCTTTTAGAATCCACATCTAATAATAGCAAGTGATGTGCTTTTTTCAAAAGAATGTATGTGTGTGCATATAAACATAAATGTACATATGTATATTAACATACTGTATATAAGATATCTAATTAAAATAAAATAATGTAAACATATACATGCCAAAAGTTTTAAAAATTATCTATTTAAGAACTTTGTCAAACAGGTTGAATTTATTTTTAAAAAAGAAGGCATTTGCTTTTATTTGTTATATTTTTATGTAGATATTCACTATTTTAGAAAGAATGTTATGATTTTGAACCTGGGCAGGAAATATATTAACAAAACTTAGATCATCTTGTAGTGGCAAAATATAAGTAAGTGATCAAAGAAACAAACCAAAAAAAGGGATCACAATGACGTAGATACATCAAAGAGACACAAAACCAATGACCAAAGGTGTCAAGTTGATCAAGAAAATGAAGTAGTACTTGATGATAATTCAAAATATAAAATGAATATCCATGAGTTCACACTGATATGAAAAAAGAGATAAAGGAGAACAGACACATCTCTCATGCAGAAGAACCTATGTAAGTATTTCATCTTCAAGAGGTAGAGCTTAACTCCTCATATCTTCAGACTCATTATATATAATCACTTAACTTCAAAAAGTCAAAGTACCAAAACAGATAATTTTCGAGCCCTCCCCCCTCAGAATATCTTAGTTTAGACCACTGTTAATTCATTTGCATTGCTTTACTTCCCAGGCCAGGGATCGAACTGGCGCCTTGCACTGCAAGGCGGTGTCCTTACCCACTGGACCACCAGGGGAAGCCCTGATTTTAATTTTTAGAAGAGTTCACCCTTTGTTGCCACTAGTTCTTTACAGATTGAGATGACTTTTGTTTCCAATTTGCATACTTTTCAGAATAGAATTTTTATTCAGAATTGTTTTGGTAAGTCAAATAAAAATTATGTCATAATATCCATATTTTTCATTGGGTTGAGGCAAACTTCAAAATGTTGATTTTATGAAATTTTCCAGTGTCTGTTATATAATAGAGATAGATTTTCATTGAAAATATTATTATTATGCAAAATTATTTAAAAGCTAAGAATAAGCTTTTAGAATCCACATCTAATAATAGCAAGTGATGTGCTTTTTTCAAAAGAATGTATGTGTGTGCATATAAACATAAATGTACATATGTATATTAACATACTGTATATAAGATATCTAATTAAAATAAAATAATGTAAACATATACATGCCAAAAGTTTTAAAAATTATCTATTTAAGAACTTTGTCAAACAGGTTGAATTTATTTTTAAAAAAGAAGGCATTTGCTTTTATTTGTTATATTTTTATGTAGATATTCACTATTTTAGAAAGAATGTTATGATTTTGAACCTGGGCAGGAAATATATTAACAAAACTTAGATCATCTTGTAGTGGCAAAATATAAGTAAGTGATCAAAGAAACAAAACCAAAAAAAGGGATCACAATGACGTAGATACATCAAAGAGACACAAAACCAATGACCAAAGGTGTCAAGTTGATCAAGAAAATGAAGTAGTACTTGATGATAATTCAAAATATAAAATGAATATCCATGAGTTCACACTGATATGAAAAAAGAGATAAAGGAGAACAGACACATCTCTCATGCAGAAGAACCTATGTAAGTATTTCATCTTCAAGAGGTAGAGCTTAACTCCTCATATCTTCAGACTCATTATATATAATCACTTAACTTCAAAAAGTCAAAGTACCAAAACAGATAATTTTCGAGCCCTCCCCCCTCAGAATATCTTAGTTTAGACCACTGTTAATTCATTTGCATTGCTTTACTTCCTAGATGTTTTTTTTCTTCTTGTATCACACCTGTGTATGAGCATCGTTAAATTCGAAAACTTGTCTTTTTGTGTATCATAAATGTGTAGAGATCCTTGCCTTTGGAGAACTGAAAAAAAAAAAAAAAAAGTCAAAGTAGGGTTTCCCTGGTGGTCCAGTGGGTAAGGACACCGCCTTGCAGTGCAAAGGGGCGCCGGTTCCATCCCTGGCCTGGGAAGATCCCATGTGCCACGGAGCGGCTGGACCGATGTGCCCAATTTCCAAGCCGGAGCTCTGGAGTGATGAAAATGGAGAAATGAAAAATCAATAGAAGTGGCCCGCCTGCTCCCCTCCCTCCCCACTCCACTCCCACCTAAATAAATAAATAAATAAATCTTAAAAAAAAAAAGTCAAAGTAGAAAGAGGAAAGAAAAGAATAATTTTATAGTGGGAAAATCTTGACCAATACTCTCAGACATATGATCAAGGTGAACATCAACATTGCCATATCATGTTGATTGTCTCTACCCTTGATATGATGTGATGAGACTGACACTTGACCCCTGTGGTCATTTTCCCAATACACACAACTTCAGTATAACATTGATGAAAATGCCTTAAAAATCCCAGTGCCTGTACTTTCATACAATTTGTGACCAATCATCCTCAAAATTGTCACAGTCATCAAAAGCAGAAAGCCTGAGAAAATATCACAGCCAAGAGGTACCTAATGACACATGTAGATGGTAGTCTAGGTAAAATACATCCTGGATAATATCCTGAAACAAAAAATAAGTACATTTTGTAAAAATTATGGAAATTTGGATAAGATACAGGATTTAGTTAGAAATAATGTGTCACTACCCATTCATTAAAAGTGAAAAATATATCATAGTAATATGTAAGATATTAATAATAGGGGATTCAAGGAGTGGCATGCATGAGAATACTCTGTACTATCTTTGTAATTTTCCTTCAAATTTTAAATATTGTAACTAGACAATAACCCAAGTACTAGAATTAGATGAGAAAAATATCAGTCACACAATATCCGTGACTCAAAAGCCAAAAATCATAAACAATTTAAAGCATATATTCTGTAGAAATAATTTTAAATGTTCTATTATGAGAATATTTCTTTCTTATTTAATTACAGAAAAACAGTTGCTTATACATTTTGAACAGGGTAAGAGAAGACATTGCGCCATTAAACAGGAACAGGGTAAATGTGCCAGTTTATATTGTCACTTGAAACAAGAAAATCAACAGCAAATTTTATTAGTCTATTTTGTTTCTGAGCTATATTATGTCCCTTATGAATGAGGCACTTTATTCATATGGACATTTTTAGAAATAGGACAGTATTTGCTTCTAATCTGGTAGAATCTTGTAGAATATGAGGCTAAACAGAAAACGGGTTGATTTTCTCAAGCTTTTTGCTTTCCTAAGTAGCCCAAGATGAATGGAAGCAAGTGTTTCCACAGTGGCCCACTTCAAATGTAGCAGTCTGCTCTTTTTAAGATCTGAAGTGTAAACATGGTAGGAAGTGTGTCTGCTCTTTTAATCCAACACAGTTAAACCAGAGCTCATCCTGGTGGTCCAGCAGCAGTAGCTGCAGAATTCTGCACATTTTTTCTTACCATCTTGTGAACTTACTTCTAGCCTATGACTCTCTTCCCTCCCATAATGACTCAGATTCTATCTACTTTGTTCTTAGTATCTTGGAAACTTGTTCCTTTGAGTATTTTGTTTTTGTTTGGAGTACTCTTCTTAAATTACAGATATTCACATGTACTTTTTGCAATGCAGTGTTCAGAAAATACTCACTAGGAAATTTAAGAAGTGCTTACTCCCACTCACTGTGCTGCTATGCGCTGCAGGCCAAACATAATTAAAATTATTGCAGTCTTCTGAATCCTAGACTCTTTTCTAAAAAATTAGCATGAAAATGCCAGAAAAAATGAGCCAAGCTGACACTGCTAGATAAAAACCATTGGTAAGCTTTCTTTATTTCTGCCTTCACAAGACCCTTTCAATTCTGAACTAACAGTTTGTCAAGGTGTTTAAAGAAACATTTACAGATTAGATTAGACCACATAATTGGGATGTTTTTATTTCATTTATTTTTTCTGGCTAATTTATGCACTTGTAGACCAGAACTTCAATATCTTATTGTCCTATTCATAACACAAGTAATTTTTCATTTTGCAATCTCACTTTTTAAAAGTGAGATTATATATTTAAAAGTGAGATTATATCTATATATTATAGATTCCTTATTTCTTTTCTTTTTTTTTGTTTAACGATTTTACTATACAGGTGCTGTGGCTTATTTAATTATTCAATATTCTTTTATTAAGTTTAGATTATATGACAGGTGTACTATGAAGTACTAATAGTATAAAAGTAATACAGAAAATGCAGTCCTGTTAGGCAGAGAGCTCACAGTGAAATGTAAGAACAAAGTAGATAACTGAAGTAACTAATTGAAAATTAGGTAATATTCTTGCAGTTCTTTGTGTCTTTCCCCTGTCTACAAATAGATTTTTGACATCTCAAAGCCTTCTCTCACCCTAAGGTTACAGAGGTCATTTGATTCAAAGGAATATCAGTAGTAACCATTAGAACAAGCCGATCAAGAGAGATATTTTCATGAAGTTATGAGTTCCAACTGAGACCATCATCAGTCTTAGTTTCAATAATCAGGACTACCATTATTGTTTACCTGGAATGTCAGTAGCACATTATGTACTGTGCTTCTGAATCAGGGTAAGTCTTCTCTAAGAATACTTCAGTCCCATTCATTTACCACTGGGCCCATTCTAACTGTACTCTCTTGACCATTCTGCCAGGAATAATAGGTTGCACTGACAAATACATTGCCTTTGGAGTCAGATGAACCTGACTTTTATACTATAAAAGTTTTATCTTCATAAGATATATTAAATTTATCTTAATACTTAGCTTCATCGTATTGGTTAAGGAGACCTTTGATGAGTAAAATTATTAAAATTTCCTGAGAGTCGGTGGGATCTCTTAGTTTAAATCAGAGATTCTCAAGCAGCTGTCATTTGACATCCCAAAGGCATTTGGTAGTCTCTGGAGACATTTTGATTGTCCCATCTGAAGGGTTGCTGCTAATGTTGAATGCATCGAGGTCAGATATCCTGCTTAACATTTTACCATGAATAGGATAGCCCCATCAACAAACGTATGTTTAAAGAACTTTCAATTATTAGCCACATAATTGATGTTTTTTTCATTTTTCTGGCTAATTTATGCACTTGTAGACCAGAACTTCAATATCTTATTGTCCTATTCATAACACAAGTAATTTTTCATTTTGCAATCTCACTTTTTAAAAGTGAGATTATATATTTAAAAGTGAGATTATATCTATATATTATAGATTCCTTATTTCTTTTCTTTTTTTTGTTTAACGATTTTACTATACAGGTGCTGTGGCTTATTTAATTATTCAATATTCTTTTATTAAGTTTAGATTATATGACAGGTGTACTATGAAGTACTAATAGTATAAAAGTAATACAGAAAATGCAGTCCTGTTAGGCAGAGAGCTCACAGTGAAATGTAAGAACAAAGTAGATAACTGAAGTAACTAATTGAAAATTAGGTAATATTCTTGCAGTTCTTTGTGTCTTTCCCCTGTCTACAAATAGATTTTTGACATCTCAAAGCCTTCTCTCACCCTAAGGTTACAGAGGTCATTTGATTCAAAGGAATATCAGTAGTAACCATTAGAACAAGCCGATCAAGAGAGATATTTTCATGAAGTTATGAGTTCCAACTGAGACCATCATCAGTCTTAGTTTCAAAAATCAGGACTACCATTATTGTTTACCTGGAATGTCAGTAGCACATTATGTACTGTGCTTCTGAATCAGGGTAAGTCTTCTCTAAGAATACTTCAGTCCCATTCATTTACCACTGGGCCCATTCTAACTGTACTCTCTTGACCATTCTGCCAGGAATAATAGGTTGCACTGACAAATACATTGCCTTTGGAGTCAGATGAACCTGACTTTTATACTATAAAAGTTTTATCTTCATAAGATATATTAAATTTATCTTAATACTTAGCTTCATCGTATTGGTTAAGGAGACCTTTGATGAGTAAAATTATTAAAATTTCCTGAGAGTCGGTGGGATCTCTTAGTTTAAATCAGAGATTCTCAAGCAGCTGTCATTTGACATCCCAAAGGCATTTGGTAGTCTCTGGAGACATTTTTGATTGTCCCATCTGAAGGGTTGCTGCTAATGTTGAATGCATCGAGGTCAGATATCCTGCTTAACATTTTACCATGAATAGGATAGCCCCATCAACAAACAGTTATCTGGTACAGATGACAATAGGGTCTCTGAGAAGTACTTTGTAGTTGCCATAACAAAATAACATAACAAAATAACTGCCTTAGACAGAAGAAATTTATTTTCTCACAGTTTTGGAGGCTGGGAGTCCAAGATCAGGGTGGCAGTAGGTTTGGGTTCTTCTGAGGGCATTCTGCTTGCTTGGAGATGGTCACCTTGTTGCTGCATCTTCACAGTATCTTTCCTGTGTGTGGATGCACCCCTGGTGTCTCCTCCTTTGTACAAGAAAATGAGTCATGCTGGATTAGGATCTCACCGTAATGGCCTTGTTTTAACTTAATTATCTCCTTCAATGGCTTTACTCCAAGTACAATTATGTTCGGAGCTTATGGCAATTGGAACTTCAGTATATAAATATTGAAGGAGCACTCTTCAGTTCATGGTATTTTGTTTAAAACCATAACTGATCCATACTCACTCAACATTACATTAACTGTCTCAGTGAAGTGCAGCTCCTTCCTTTTAGCTCTTCAAAGCTTTGGAGTTGTCGTTTTGATTTGCATGTTCAACATCTGGTCATAGGTTTTTCACTGTTATCATCCTCCTCTGAGCCACCATATCAGTTCGCTCTTAGTAAGCAACCAACCATATAACTTTAACAAACACACACATGCATACAGCAATAAATATTTATTCTTATAAACTTGCTGGTTCGTTGTTGAGATTCTAATCTAGGATGTGATGACTGGACATTGATGAACCAGTTGGGCTCAGATCAGTGCGTCAGTACCTTGTATCCCTCATCTTTCTCATAAGACCACACTCCAACTGAGACACGTTGTTTTAACGGAGATTGTAGGTGCACAAAATAGCAAAGGGGAGTATATAAGATACCTGAAGGTTTAGGATCAGAATTGACTGAGTCCTACTTTAAGAGGTGGTACAGTACTCTCCGCTCATGATGATGTTGCAACAGCAAGGGGTTGATGTTGGGGGCAATGAAATATTCTGACCAAGCATTCAACCTATTGTGGTAGGTGGAAGGAGAGTCATGCCTCTGCTATCACTGACCAAAATATCTGCTGAAGTATTGAATCCAGCTACTGTGGGGTAACTTAACCAACTTTGAAAAAAGTCAGCATTACCAGCAGGATGGTTTAAGTCTATTTGGTCAGCTATTGATCACAGACTTTACCCAGTGGCTAAAAAAGACAGGCTAAGCTAAAAACCCTCAAATGACATATATTACATAGAAGAAATAAGATCTCTTGTAGTATAAAGCGGACGAAGTTGTTTTTGTAAGGAAAGATTTTCTCAGAATATAGGAAGCAATGAGTTGAATATAATTCAAGTTTTAAAAAATGATAATGTTAATAGTTTACTTTATTGTGTTCACCTAATAAATCTGTAGGAAAAAAAAAGGTTATAGGGCTTCCCTGGTGGTCTAGTGAGTAAAGAGTTTGCCTTGTAGTGCAAGGGGCACTGGTTTGATCCCTGACCCGGGAAGATCCCACGGACCACTGAGCAGCTGGACCAGGGTGTCCAATTATGATCCAGTGCTTTGGAGCGCGTGCACCCAGAGCTGGTGCATTGCAATGAGAGAGGCCACTGCAATAGGAGGCCCACACATGCCAAAGAATAAAAAGATTGATGCAAATAAATATAAATTTAAAAAGAGGCATTATGGGGAAAAAGAAAAAAAAATGAAACTTACAAATACTATATAAAATATAGGTCTATATTTAATATCTTAATCATACAGCTGTTTCTACAATCTTCTTAATTTACTTTGTTCACTGGAAAATAATACGATTAGCTATAAATAAAAGATTTTGATTCTTCGTGGTTTATAGACATATTAACTTACTGTCCTGTATTGTTAAATGTTTTTAATGCCTAGTGTTTTTATTTCTATATCCTTGACACTTTAATTTTAGGGACATGTTAAAAACTTCAGATTTCAGAAACTTAGCTTCTATTGGTTAATGCTTATTCTAGGAATATTTTCTAGATATTTATGTAGCAACTCCCTTCTGAAAGAAGTAAAGGGTTGTTTATTATTGTTTTGATTCAAATGGTATGTATACCATTTGCTGACAGTATTCATTTTCAACTCATTATCAGTTTTACACAGCCCATCATGTCAAAGTGGAATGACTGTTTTATAAAGATGTGGCTCTTTTCTTAAGAAGACATGATCATTATAAATTCTTACAATGTAAAAGGTGCCATAATCACTTTATCCCTGGTGTACCATTAATAGAGTTTGTTTAATAAATCAGGTTTATTGCTCACTATAAACCTGTGATACTGGGTTGCATTATATTTGCAGTACTATCTGCATAGTGCAGTTTTACCCCTTGATGCCTGCTAGTTGCAAAGACATAAATAAAGATTAGGTAACAACAAAATCTGGAGCGTATGCCAGTTGCTTTAAAATTGTAAATTTACTGCCATTAAATCAGCAATTTGGGGTATGTTGTTCTCTGGCAAGGTTTCACAGATATAAACCTTATATGTGATAAACTATAATGATAGGTTGTTTCAGAGAGTTTGTAGTAGAAAGATACAGTATTACTGTGTTATAGTCATTATAAAAATGATTTGAATATAAATATTTTACTGAGTGAGGCATGACTCCAGAAGCCTCCAAAATAGATGTTGCCTTCCCTACGCCATCAGGGAGATATCCTAGAGAGGGTTGTATAAAGATAGGTTAACTCCATTTGAAGCCAAATTCAGATTAGAATAGCTTCTTAAGTATTTATCTATTATGTCAGCTTTGGAAGAAATACCACCTCCTGTTGTAGTGTCCTTCTCCCTCGGGCTTAGAGATGCCTAGCATCCCTAGGACCTGTAGTAACTCCAGTCTCTCCAAAACCCAGTAATAAACTTGGTTTTGGTTTCAGGAGGATTTTAAAAATGTATTTGTTTCTTTGAAATGGATGAGAGGTAGAAAAGTAGAAACCCTCTTTGTTTCCACTCTACATTAAAGAAAATGACAATTACAGACATATGGATATATGCTCACACACACACACACAGACACACACACATATACACACAGGTCAAGGGAAAAAAGGATTCTTTTCTGTCTGCTGAATTTTCACTAAAGTGGTGCCAGCCAGGAAACATTTGACATGGGTGAAAGTTGCAAATATACTCTACTTTGTAACCCCATGCTTTTATTCCATGACTCATATAATATTTATTCGGCACCATCCGGTGTCAGGCACATGAATCTAGTAGACTACCTATAATTCTAAAAGTCAGTTTCTGTTAGATACTTGTCACAGAAAACGTAGATGATGCTGACATTTAAAGTTCCGGTCCCATGATATTGCCAGGCAGACAGCACTGACTGTGAAATGGAAGGAGACTGGATTCATGCCTCTGAAGGAATCCTCTGATCATCCAGTGTGAAACTTGGGACACCAAAATACCCTCAGCAAACTCTCTTCTCTAGGCTTGATTTACACAGGCATTAGTGAAATATTGGGATTCTTTTATATATGCTTTCTGGATTTATTCTGTTTTCTGATGTAGAAAACAGTCTCAGGTTCTCTTGGGTACAGAGCCTGTCAAGAGATGCTCCCTGATAAATGAGTTGGAGTGATTTGATGAGAGAAAAGGGAGAGGGAGATTTGAAGATCAACAGTGATGATTCAACACCCTCTATATGTCAGGTAGCTTGGTATTTTGCTGTATGTACTGTATTACTTAACAATCATCTCAAAACTATGACATTTATATTATTTACTGGGGTTACCTAAAACTACAATGCTAGCTCCCTGGGGAATGAAGCCATATTTCTGACTTCTCTAGGGTCAAGCTATGTCCTTCATGCACCACATAATTTTCTGGGTTGACTTGAAACAAATAGGGTATTCGTAATGTAAAATCAGTTAACTCCTTTTAAGTCATAGACCTTTTAAAAGCTAAGTCTAATGAGCTTGGTCAGATTCTAAAAACAAGATAACTAGGAAATGCAAATATACAAATTATAGAGGCACTGATAATTATAGGGAACTTCCATGAAAAGTCTTTGCCAGAAAAAAGAAAGTTTTGCATTTGATCACAGTCTGAAGTTTCTTAGACAGCTTAGAGAGCACCTACATATCTGATGAAAATCAGACATAAAGTAAGAACTGAAATTTGATTTTGAGAAAGATCATTACCTTGAATATATTTTATGTTTAATTGTTTTTTCAGTTTGATACATTAAATAGCAAGTATAAAACCAATAAGCAGAAATCTCAACTAAATAGAGTATGGAGACCAGAATGGGGAGTTTTCATCCCTCTTTGAGGATAACAAATTCCTGCAAGAAGAAGACAAACATCTCTTCTTTCCTGGCAAGTACTTTGGACTCTGTGTACTAAAGCCCCTTACCACCCCCTCTTGACTTCCCTTCCTCTCTATGAAAGCATTTTCTTTCCTTGTGTAGCAGACCTCTTTTGCATTTCTCTGTGGATCCCGGAAAAAATGACTGGATTAAAATGCTTTTTCATGCCTCTGAAGGAATCCTCTGATCATCCAGTGTGAAACTTGGGACACCAAAATACCCTCAGCAAACTCTCTTCTCTAGGCTTGATTTACACAGGCATTAGTGAAATATTGGGATTCTTTTATATATGCTTTCTGGATTTATTCTGTTTTCTGATGTAGAAAACAGTCTCAGGTTCTCTTGGGTACAGAGCCTGTCAAGAGATGCTCCCTGATAAATGAGTTGGAGTGATTTGATGAGAGAAAAGGGAGGGAGATTTGAAGATCAACAGTGATGATTCAACACCCTCTATATGTCAGGTAGCTTGGTATTTTGCTGTATGTACTGTATTACTTAACAATCATCTCAAAACTATGACATTTATATTATTTACTGGGGTTACCTAAAACTACAATGCTAGCTCCCTGGGGAATGAAGCCATATTTCTGACTTCTCTAGGGTCAAGCTATGTCCTTCATGCACCACATAATTTTCTGGGTTGACTTGAAACAAATAGGGTATTCGTAATGTAAAATCAGTTAACTCCTTTTAAGTCATAGACCTTTTAAAAGCTAAGTCTAATGAGCTTGGTCAGATTCTAAAAACAAGATAACTAGGAAATGCAAATATACAAATTATAGAGGCACTGATAATTATAGGGAACTTCCATGAAAAGTCTTTGCCAGAAAAAAGAAAGTTTTGCATTTGATCACAGTCTGAAGTTTCTTAGACAGCTTAGAGAGCACCTACATATCTGATGAAAATCAGACATAAAGTAAGAACTGAAATTTGATTTTGAGAAAGATCATTACCTTGAATATATTTTATGTTTAATTGTTTTTTCAGTTTGATACATTAAATAGCAAGTATAAAAACCAATAAGCAGAAATCTCAACTAAATAGAGTATGGAGACCAGAATGGGGAGTTTTCATCCCTCTTTGAGGATAACAAATTCCTGCAAGAAGAAGACAAACATCTCTTCTTTCCTGGCAAGTACTTTGGACTCTGTGTACTAAAGCCCCTTACCACCCCCTCTTGACTTCCCTTCCTCTCTATGAAAGCATTTTCTTTCCTTGTGTAGCAGACCTCTTTTTGCATTTCTCTGTGGATCCCAGATAAACCCACGTTTGAAAGGAGCAATAACTGACAGTCTGTTTAGTTCAGGCCCACACAGATAACTTAGGTGACATATGATGAGCATAGCTTGACTACAGGGAAGTCAGACCTGTGGTCCCAGTCCCCAGGGAGCTAACGTTCTAGTTTTAGTTAACTATAGTAAATAATATAAAACACTCCCTCTTTAACAGTGTAGAATGGACATGAAACCACATGTTTGTGATAGTTTTCTGTCCCTATTATAACAAATTTTCATAAATTTAGTGGCATAAAATAAAACAAATGCATTATATTTTTGTTCTGGACGATAGATGTCCAAAATCAATCTTCAGGATGTTTGTAGAGCTTGCTTTTCTGGGGGCTCTGGGAAATTCTGTTTCTTTGCATTTTACAGTTTATAGAAGATGTCACATTCCCTGGCTCATGACCTCTCCTTTTGTTTTCAAGGCATCATTTCAATGCCAGTTCTGTCTCTCCATCTCTCCTCTGTAACATTGATGTTCATATCTCCCTTTGTAAGTTCTGTAATGATAGCATTAGGTACATCTAGATAGTTCTGGATAATCTTCCCAGCTCAAAATATTTAATCTATTCATGTAAAAGTCTGCTTTTTGTCACTTAAAGTAATATATTCACAGGTTCTAGAGATTAGGACAAAGACATCTTTTGGAGACATAATTTTGCCCTCAAGTCCTATTAATATATGTTAGAAGAGGGAAATCAGATAATTTAGCATTTTTCACTCCCATATCTTCATGTGTTTTCAGATTTTTCAATTTAAAATGTCTCAACCCTTTAGTCATAAAAGCCATTTTAAGAGCACTCTCCTTAGCTTTTTAGCATTTTAGCCAAGTCTGTTTCAGTTTTATAAGTGGACTGTGTTCTTCTATGTTAAAATTTTGATATTGCATTTCTTAGAGCCTAAAATATTATATATCCCAAAGACTTCCGTTATGTAAGAATTTTAATACAGTTTTATTTGTATAATTAGTTTAACTTCCACCTACAAAAATGAAGCATAAATGCTGTGAATACAGGGATCATGTCTGGTATGTGTTAGAGGATAGATAAGAATATGGTTATTCAATGAATGAGTGAATTAAATAGATGAATAAAACTTCCTCACTTAGTTTTAGAAACTACGAAGTAACAGGAATGCACTCAAATTAAGAGCTTACTTTAAAGGTTTCATTCAAAAACAGTCTTTCTCTTTTTCTAAAGGAGAGACACTCTAGAAATTAAAATAAGAAAAGTCTATAGTACGCTCAGCAAAAGTCAATGTTCTGTGTGTCCCCAAGGCAAAAACCTTGAGATTATCTCCCAAAAGCCACACACATGGCCTTCATTACCTTGGTAGATTTGCCAGTCCTGGATCTTGCCCTCTGGCATAGAAACCGATTTTGTCAGCAGAAAGAGAGCAAATTCATTTCTCTTAAGCGGATTTACATTAAATAAGCATACAAGGATGCTGCAGTATATTAATTTATGATGAGATATATGTGTCACAGGTGTTGGAACGTTTAAGCCTGTGTAAGTGGTCCATTTATTCCCTCTAAGGGATCCAGTATGGAAAGGAGATAAAGTTTGACTTGGTTAGCACAGATTCAAGGATGAAAACAGTGTTAATTAAATCATTATGTCTTCTATAGAGGTGTTTAGGATCGACCTGACTGCAGATCTATGAAATCAGTACACACTCCTATCAAACCCTAACAGAAGAAGTAAAAGTAAAAGTATTAGTCACTCGGTCATGTCTTGCTCCTTGCAGCCCCATGAACTGTGGCTCATCAGTTTCCTCTGTCCATGGAACTCTCCAGGCAAGAATATTGGAGCAGGTTGCCATTTCCTACTCCAGGGAATCTTCCCAATCCCGAGATCAAACTCGATCTCTGCAATTGAGACAGATTCTTTACCAAATGGGCATTGCTAACACTTGTTCTGTGAATTTCCTCTTATGCGATTATTTGACCATAAGCAGAGTATGTATATTCTTTATACTAAAATATTAATATATATATAAGGTATGTACATTCTTTATATAAATTTATACATTCTCCACAAATGTTTATGTCCTTTTAGCCTTCTAGCTATTTTGTTAAGATGGTGTGCAACATTGATTTAACCAACTAGATTTTTATTATTTTTTCTCTCTAATGGTTATCTTACTTCGATCATTCTTAAGTCCTTCAGGAAAGACTAGCTAGAGCCAGAACATTTGTGTTGGAAACCTTAATTTTCATTTAGTTCTTAAGATTACATAATATTCGTGAATATATTAAAACAGCTTTCAGAATATTAGAGGGATTCATATTCTGAGAATATGATTTATCAACTCACCAAAAGTATGTTTTTTCCAATTTTCTTTAAAAAAAACCTGTGAAATATCCAACTTGACAGATGATTTATAATGAATGATGTTATTATCATTTGCTAATAATCTATGGCCTCCATATAAACATCGTCATCTACTTTTCTAGACTCTGTTTACACAGTGAAAAGCAAATAAGAAAGGTTGGTCCTAATGAAGTTTACATTCTGTTGGGGGAGGTAGGAAATAAACATAAACAGGGTGAAAATGTCATGAAGAATGAATTTGATTGAGAATGATCATATGGAAGCCGTTTTAGATGCTCACTTAGCAAAAGTTTATCTTCAGAGGTACTGCTTCAGACAAAATAGTGATGCAAGGGCAGCAGCCATGTGACCATTAGAGCTCAGAAAAAAAGAACAATAAAATCCCCAAACATAACACACCTAGAATGTGTTAGAAACTCAGGAGGATTCGTGTTAATTAAATCATTATGTCTTCTATAGAGGTGTTTAGGATCGACCTGACTGCAGATCTATGAAATCAGTACACACTCCTATCAAACCCTAACAGAAGAAGTAAAAGTAAAAGTATTAGTCACTCGGTCATGTCTTGCTCCTTGCAGCCCCATGAACTGTGGCTCATCAGTTTCCTCTGTCCATGGAACTCTCCAGGCAAGAATATTGGAGCAGGTTGCCATTTCCTACTCCAGGGAATCTTCCCAATCCCGAGATCAAACTCGATCTCTGCAATTGAGACAGATTCTTTACCAAATGGGCATTGCTAACACTTGTTCTGTGAATTTCCTCTTATGCGATTATTTGACCATAAGCAGAGTATGTATATTCTTTATACTAAAATATTAATATATATATAAGGTATGTACATTCTTTATATAAATTTATACATTCTCCACAAATGTTTATGTCCTTTTAGCCTTCTAGCTATTTTGTTAAGATGGTGTGCAACATTGATTTAACCAACTAGATTTTTATTATTTTTTCTCTCTAATGGTTATCTTACTTCGATCATTCTTAAGTCCTTCAGGAAAGACTAGCTAGAGCCAGAACATTTGTGTTGGAAACCTTAATTTTCATTTAGTTCTTAAGATTACATAATATTCGTGAATATATTAAAACAGCTTTCAGAATATTAGAGGGATTCATATTCTGAGAATATGATTTATCAACTCACCAAAAGTATGTTTTTTCCAATTTTCTTTAAAAAAAACCTGTGAAATATCCAACTTGACAGATGATTTATAATGAATGATGTTATTATCATTTGCTAATAATCTATGGCCTCCATATAAACATCGTCATCTACTTTTCTAGACTCTGTTTACACAGTGAAAAGCAAATAAGAAAGGTTGGTCCTAATGAAGTTTACATTCTGTTGGGGGAGGTAGGAAATAAACATAAACAGGGTGAAAATGTCATGAAGAATGAATTTGATTGAGAATGATCATATGGAAGCCGTTTTAGATGCTCACTTAGCAAAAGTTTATCTTCAGAGGTACTGCTTCAGACAAAATAGTGATGCAAGGGCAGCAGCCATGTGACCATTAGAGCTCAGAAAAAAAGAACAATAAAATCCCCAAACATAACACACCTAGAATGTGTTAGAAACTCAGGAGGATTCGTGAGCAAAAGAAATAATTTTAAGAGAGAAAACACAAACAGTAGGCAGAAAACAGATTCTGTCAGACTGTAAAGGTCAAGGTGTCTAAATTTTGGCTTTAATCTCAGTATCAAAAGTCACTGGAAGCCTTCAGAATGAAGAGTGCAGTGATCTGATTTGTATTTTAAAAGATGGCTTTGTTTGCTGTCTGGAGAATAGATTATAGGAACACAAGAGCTAAACTAATGAGGCCTATTAGGAAGTTACTACCAGAGAGATGACAGAAGATGGAGGCTAGAATTACAGTTGTGGTGGTAGAAAAGCGGCAAGAAGTGGTCACATTTGACTGGAGTTATAACGGATAGGACCATTGATTAGTTTGTTGTGGAGCCTGAAAGTAAGCACAGGGACAGGAGTGATTTGTAGATGATATCATTAGAGCATCATTGTCCTTTATGTCCCCAAGACTTAACTGTAGAGTCCATATGGTTTTTGAGGGGTGGAACAATCTACGTTGCTAACAATCTAACTTACTTCTGTCTGTGCCTGAGTGCTCAGTTCCTCGTTATGTCTGACTATTTGCAACTCCATGAACTGTAGCCCACCGAGCTCCTCTGTCCATGGAATTTTCCAGGCAAGAATCCTAGAATGGTGTTTTATTTCCTACTCCAGGGGATCTTCCTGACCCAGGGAGCGAACCCATGTCTCCTGTGTCTCCTGCATTGGAAGGTAGAGTCTTTACCATTGTGCCACCTGGAAAGCTCTTACTTCTGTTCACATGCCTCAAATTGAGTTAATCATTGTTCCTGCCAATACTTTGCACTTTAGCATCTCTATTTCTTTCTAATGCACTCCACTCTGTCTAGAAGAATCTTGCTATTCATTTCTGCCTCTTAAAACTCTAATTCATTCTCTAAAAATTCAAACAAGTGCTAACTCTTATCAAAACTTTTCTGAACCCTGTAATTGGTATCTTTCACTTTAACATATCCAAGAATTTGATTTATGACAACTCAAATCATTAGTTATTTGAACAATCACCTCTTCTATTATCTACTCAAGAGCACAAGGATTGCCTTGCATTTTTATACTTAATATTTTTGTGTATTATAGATTTTTATTGTAGAATTGTTAAACTCAGGAGGATTCGTGAGCAAAGAAAAAAAGAGAGAAAACACAAACAGTAGGCAGAAAACAGATTCTGTCAGACTGTAAAGGTCAAGGTGTCTAAATTTTGGCTTTAATCTCAGTATCAAAAGTCACTGGAAGCCTTCAGAATGAAGAGTGCAGTGATCTGATTTGTATTTTAAAAGATGGCTTTGTTTGCTGTCTGGAGAATAGATTATAGGAACACAAGAGCTAAACTAATGAGGCCTATTAGGAAGTTACTACCAGAGAGATGACAGAAGATGGAGGCTAGAATTACAGTTGTGGTGGTAGAAAAGCGGCAAGAAGTGGTCACATTTGACTGGAGTTATAACGGATAGGACCATTGATTAGTTTGTTGTGGAGCCTGAAAGTAAGCACAGGGACAGGAGTGATTTGTAGATGATATCATTAGAGCATCATTGTCCTTTATGTCCCCAAGACTTAACTGTAGAGTCCATATGGTTTTTGAGGGATGGAACAATCTACGTTGCTAACAATCTAACTTACTTCTGTCTGTGCCTGAGTGCTCAGTTCCTCGTTATGTCTGACTATTTGCAACTCCATGAACTGTAGCCCACCGAGCTCCTCTGTCCATGGAATTTTCCAGGCAAGAATCCTAGAATGGTGTTTTATTTCCTACTCCAGGGGATCTTCCTGACCCAGGGATCGAACCCATGTCTCCTGTGTCTCCTGCATTGGAAGGTAGAGTCTTTACCATTGTGCCACCTGGAAAGCTCTTACTTCTGTTCACATGCCTCAAATTGAGTTAATCATTGTTCCTGCCAATACTTTGCACTTTAGCATCTCTATTTCTTTCTAATGCACTCCACTCTGTCTAGAAGAATCTTGCTATTCATTTCTGCCTCTTAAAACTCTAATTCATTCTCTAAAAATTCAAACAAGTGCTAACTCTTATCAAAACTTTTCTGAACCCTGTAATTGGTATCTTTCACTTTAACATATCCAAGAATTTGATTTATGACAACTCAAATCATTAGTTATTTGAACAATCACCTCTTCTATTATCTACTCAAGAGCACAAGGATTGCCTTGCATTTTTATACTTAATATTTTTGTGTATTATAGTATAATTATTTTTATATTGTAGATTTTCAGTAAAAGTAGGATAAGTGAAATAAAAGTCCACAATCAGTTCAAAGTTATTCCCACTCTTTTGGCAAAAACTAAAATTTTATACTTGCTTAATAGTGCACTGTAATTCAGTTTTTAATAATGAGACCAAATGCAAAGAAATTCTTTTTTGGGAAGGGTGCGGAGCGGGCAAGCCACTTCTGTTGTTCTTTCATTTATCTATTGTCATCCATCTTTGTTCTTCAGCCCGTGTGGGCCTCCCATTGTGGTGGCCTCTGTTGTGGCAGAGCACTGGCTCTGGGCACATGTGTTCCAGAACTCCGGCTCGGTAATTGGACACAGTGGTCCAACTGCTCCACGGCGCGTGGGATCTTCCCAGGCCAGGGATTGAACCGGCGCCCCTTACACTGCAAGGTGGTGTCCTTACCCACTGGATCACCAGGAAAGCCCCAAAGAAATTCTTGTATTTGATTCAGTTATAGCTAAAGGAGCTGTCCAAAGAATTGGTCTCTAATCAGAGGCAGTCCACACCCAATTACATTTAAATAGGAGGAACGGGACAGGCCACAATAGGGTAGAAAAGCATGACCCTCACAGCTGAATTAGAGTCAACTCTGAAAGGTCTTACCAGCTCCAGAACTTTCTGTGGGGCTGGTGTTTTTGCAGCTTAACCATTATTCAATGTCTAGATGGACCATCCTGTTTCTTGTAGTCTCTTACTGTGAGTATCGTTACTAAGTGTTCATCTAATAAAGCTTCCTCAGGAGTCTTTGCCCCAGAAACTCTTCAACAGGGAGCATGGCCTCAGAAACAAATAAACCTAAAGTAAAATGAAAGAAGCAAAACTCTTTAGCTAAAATAGCTATCATAAAAGTAAAACATGCAGTTTCATCAACTTTACATTTATGAGCATTAAAATAAGTCCACTCAGGCCAAATCACTTTATAGCAGTGTTTTGGTCAACTTTTTGTGTTTTTACAGGTTTTCAAAAGTTACATACATACATTATGCATATATATATATATATATATATATATATATATAGGACAAATATATATATATATATTTGTCCTTTATCCTGCCTTATTAGAAAATTCTAGCTCATATTATATGACACCATGAACAGTAGCAAGCAAGCATATGTGGATATTGATATTCTGGCAAAATATAAATGGATATTTAGTTATTTTGTTAAGTAAACTAAATAACAAAAGTAATCAAACCTGGAAAAATAGATGTTTCAGATATTAGTAGGGAAAAATTACAAATTTAAACTTCAGTTGCATTTTTCTATTTAAGTTTGTTCAACTACCTGCCATTAGTTTATCTCTGCAGTGAATGAAGAAAATTCTCCAGTGTTGGAAAATTGCCATGCTCTTGAGTCATTTTGTGAAATACTTGATTTTATGCTTAAAATTAAATTTTCAGTCATGAAGCAAAATGTTAAAATTATTCAAGATTCCTAATCTTTTCTTAGGATACAACACTGGAGCAAAACACTTTAAAATATAGAAATAGGCTTGACTCTCACTAATATCACAGAAGGAATTTTTTCATCTCATTCCTCTTATCAAAATTTTGTCTAAGTACATTTCCACTCAACACACTGAATACTGATAAAGCAGAGTCTTGAATTCCTTGCCCCTCTCTTTTTTTCTCATGAACCAGAGGAAATTTGCTTCCATCTCACTGCTGAATTCTCTTTGGTCTCACTAATGATATTCACAGTTTTTACTAGATCCTTCAAAGTTGTCCCCCACCTTCTATTCTATCAGAATAAGGTGATATTTGCATTAACTTTCAGGAAAGCTCCTTTTCATCTCTAGTAAGTCTTTATAATGAGGGATGTATAGTGATGCTCTTTACTGTATTAGTCAAACTCAAGTAAATAAAATCTCCTGATACATGTGCAGTTTTAAAGACTGTGACCATTACTATTTAGAGTGACTTCTAAAACTCAGGGCATCCCTGATGGCTATAAAGAATCTGCCTGCAGTATGGGAGACTCAGGTTCAATCCCTGGGCTAGGAAAATAGCTTGGAGAAGGGGATGGCTACCCACGTCACTATTCTTGCCTAGAGAATTCCATGAACAGAGGAGCCTGGTGGGCTATAGTACAGGAAGTTGCAAAGCATCAGAAATGACTGAGAGACTAACACTTAACACTTTCACTAATTTTTAAACCCTAGAAGTATTTATTCTACTTAAAAAACAATTCTGAAAAATGTAATCAAAGGAGGTTTCAGATATTAGTAGGGAAAAATTACAAATTTAAACTTCAGTTGCATTTTTCTATTTAAGTTTGTTCAACTACCTGCCATTAGTTTATCTCTGCAGTGAATGAAGAAAATTCTCCAGTGTTGGAAAATTGCCATGCTCTTGAGTCATTTTGTGAAATACTTGATTTTATGCTTAAAATTAAATTTTCAGTCATGAAGCAAAATGTTAAAATTATTCAAGATTCCTAATCTTTTCTTAGGATACAACACTGGAGCAAAACACTTTAAAATATAGAAATAGGCTTGACTCTCACTAATATCACAGAAGGAATTTTTTCATCTCATTCCTCTTATCAAAATTTTGTCTAAGTACATTTCCACTCAACACACTGAATACTGATAAAGCAGAGTCTTGAATTCCTTGCCCCTCTCTTTTTTTCTCATGAACCAGAGGAAATTTGCTTCCATCTCACTGCTGAATTCTCTTTGGTCTCACTAATGATATTCACAGTTTTTACTAGATCCTTCAAAGTTGTCCCCCACCTTCTATTCTATCAGAATAAGGTGATATTTGCATTAACTTTCAGGAAAGCTCCTTTTCATCTCTAGTAAGTCTTTATAATGAGGGATGTATAGTGATGCTCTTTACTGTATTAGTCAAACTCAAGTAAATAAAATCTCCTGATACATGTGCAGTTTTAAAGACTGTGACCATTACTATTTAGAGTGACTTCTAAAACTCAGGGCATCCCTGATGGCTATAAAGAATCTGCCTGCAGTATGGGAGACTCAGGTTCAATCCCTGGGCTAGGAAAATAGCTTGGAGAAGGGGATGGCTACCCACGTCACTATTCTTGCCTAGAGAATTCCATGAACAGAGGAGCCTGGTGGGCTATAGTACAGGAAGTTGCAAAGCATCAGAAATGACTGAGAGACTAACACTTAACACTTTCACTAATTTTTAAACCCTAGAAGTATTTATTCTACTTAAAAAACAATTCTGAAAAATGTAATCAAAGGAGGTTTAAGACATAGAAAGAAAGATTTATCAACAAGCATTGATTTACCAATATTAACATGATGTTAAATATGTCAATGCAAGAAAATATTCAACCATTAGCTATGGTACAGGAATAAGTGATGATAACATAAGAGAAGGATTCGTAAAACATGAAAACCAAGATACAAAATTATTCATACTTGTATGCAATCTAACTGAAATGTACATAAGCATGTTTCTGTATATGTGTGTATCTGGGTGTGTGTTTAGTGGCTGTTTTATTTTTCTTTCCAATGATGTATAACATTTCACAATGAATATGGTTTATATCTATTATGTAAAACAGTAATACTAAAAGTACTTTTAATCAAGAGAAATAGTTGCTGGTTTCAGAAGCTAGTACATTGAGATAAAGGGAAATTTTTTGAAAACTGGGGAGTTCATAATATGGGAATAGATAGAGTGGGAGTGAGAAACATTCTCCAAAAAGATGCGCTAAGAGCAGTGATATGGACAAAGAGGCTTATTGCTTGTACTTGTTATCTTTTTTGTTGTTGTTATTTTCCAAAAGGACGTGTGTATATATAAATACATAGTATATATATATATATATATACACACATACACACACACACACAACAAATGAAATCAAAGACATTGTAATTTAGGTGCCTATTTTTTATATTTAAACTCAGTCAAATTATTTTCAGTTTAGAGAAGTTATCACTTGAACAGTAGACTAAAGTGTAAAGAAGTAGTGAAGAAGTGTATGTGCATACATGTATATGTCTACTTATACACGTAAGTTTGTATACATATATATGTGTGTGTATATATATATGAAATATATAAATATGTAATTTGAACTGTCTTACACAATTGTGGGAGCTAGAAGCTTCAGTCCACAAGCAGAATGTCTTCTTTTATTGATTAATTTTTGACTGCACTGGCTCTTCATTGATGCAAGAGACTTTTACTTGTGGCCAGTGGGGGCGACTCTCTAGTGGTGCATGGGCTTCTCATTGTGGCAGCTTCTCTTGTGGAACAGGAACTCAAAAGTGTGTGAGCTGGGCTTCCCTGGTGGTTCAGTGGGTAAAGAGTCTGCCTTGCAGTGCAAGGGGCACCGGTATGATCCCTGGCCCAGGAAGATCCCACCTTCTGTGGAGTGGCTGGACCCGTGTGTCCATTTACAAGCCAGAACTCTGGAGCACATGTGCCCAGAACTGGTGCTCTGCAACGAGAGAGGCTACTGCAAGGCCCACATAGGCCATAGAATAAAGATGGATGAAAATAAATAAAGAATAAAAGAGGTCAAAATTAAAAAGTAAATAGTGTGTGGGCTTCAGTAGTTGCCACGTGGCGGGGCTTACTTGCCCTGAGGCATGTGAAATATTCCTGGACCAGGGATTGAACCTGTTGGCCCCTAAATGGAAGGTAGATTCAGCACCAGGGGATCACCAGTGAAGTCCCAGAATGTCTTCTTAATGAGAGCAGTGCTGGATCTTTATAAAAAGCCTTTCAACTTCCTGGATTAGATGCACCCAGATTAAGGAGGATTTCAAGTCAACTGATTGTAGATGTTAATTCTGCAATATGTCTTCATCATAACACCTAAATTAGTACTTGATGAAATATAACTGTAGATTAAAATATAGCCAATTTGACACCTAAATATGAGCATCACAAGCACTGTAAAACATGAAAGAATGCACTTGAAAACCAAGACTTAATGACTCCCCTTCTTGATGAAGATACACAAATGAAAACATTTTGGGTCTATGCAAAGGGGTGGAAAATTCACCTATTCAAGGCTGCAGGTGAATATTTTATCTCTAATAAACAGGAGAATCTTCATTTTCCAAAACTGAAACTTCAAGATATCAATTTTTAAGTGGTATTATTTAGTTCATTTCATGGTAGAAAAGTCACTATGCTTAGAACAAAAGCTGGAGTCAAATTAAAAAAAACATTTTTTTTTTATTTAAAAAGAGTCATCAACTATTGTTAGATAAAATAAGTCCATATACTTTTAATTGCTTTTAAATTTTAAATTGAACAAATATTATGAAATGATTTATATTATCAATCCAAGCACAAAATCTTAAAAGGCCAATCAGAACTTCCATTGTAGTGCAATAGATAAGAATAGGAGACATGAGTTTGATTCCTGGTCTGGGAAGATCCCATATGTCACAGAGCAACTGACCCTGTGGGCCACAACTACTGAGTTCACATGACGCATCTACTAAAGCTCACAAACCCCAGAGCCAGTGCTCTCCAACAAAAGAAGCCCCTTCAATGAAAAGACTGTGTAGGGCAACTAAAGAAATCTTACTCAAAGAAACAAAATCCCAGTGCAATGAAAATTAAAAGATTAAATAAAAATTGTTTATTTGATCCAGATCAGAGAATACAGCAGTGAATTTCTGGTTTGGTTAATATATCTTTTATTTTGGTTCAATATATGTTTAATATATTTAAGTAATTATATTTTATTCTTAATAACTAGTAATTTGAGCTCAACTTTACAAAGGGGAGTGAATTTCTTTGTTTGGTTAATTAATGAAGTCCTGGACCAGGGATTGAACCTGTTGGCCCCTAAATGGAAGGTAGATTCAGCACCAGGGATCACCAGTGAAGTCCCAGAATGTCTTCTTAATGAGAGCAGTGCTGGATCTTTATAAAAAGCCTTTCAACTTCCTGGATTAGATGCACCCAGATTAAGGAGGATTTCAAGTCAACTGATTGTAGATGTTAATTCTGCAATATGTCTTCATCATAACACCTAAATTAGTACTTGATGAAATATAACTGTAGATTAAAATATAGCCAATTTGACACCTAAATATGAGCATCACAAGCACTGTAAAACATGAAAGAATGCACTTGAAAACCAAGACTTAATGACTCCCCTTCTTGATGAAGATACACAAATGAAAACATTTTGGGTCTATGCAAAGGGGTGGAAAATTCACCTATTCAAGGCTGCAGGTGAATATTTTATCTCTAATAAACAGGAGAATCTTCATTTTCCAAAACTGAAACTTCAAGATATCAATTTTTAAGTGGTATTATTTAGTTCATTTCATGGTAGAAAAGTCACTATGCTTAGAACAAAAGCTGGAGTCAAATTAAAAAAAACATTTTTTTTTTATTTAAAAAGAGTCATCAACTATTGTTAGATAAAATAAGTCCATATACTTTTAATTGCTTTTAAATTTTAAATTGAACAAATATTATGAAATGATTTATATTATCAATCCAAGCACAAAATCTTAAAAGGCCAATCAGAACTTCCATTGTAGTGCAATAGATAAGAATAGGAGACATGAGTTTGATTCCTGGTCTGGGAAGATCCCATATGTCACAGAGCAACTGACCCTGTGGGCCACAACTACTGAGTTCACATGACGCATCTACTAAAGCTCACAAACCCCAGAGCCAGTGCTCTCCAACAAAAGAAGCCCCTTCAATGAAAAGACTGTGTAGGGCAACTAAAGAAATCTTACTCAAAGAAACAAAATCCCAGTGCAATGAAAATTAAAAGATTAAATAAAAATTGTTTATTTGATCCAGATCAGAGAATACAGCAGTGAATTTCTGGTTTGGTTAATATATCTTTTATTTTGGTTCAATATATGTTTAATATATTTAAGTAATTATATTTTATTCTTAATAACTAGTAATTTGAGCTCAACTGACGTTGACTTGGGAGGTTGAAAGTCTTTTTGTGGTTTGACTTGAGTACTAGAGAGTCCTTTTGAGCATATATTGGTATATGTAAAGTTACTGCAATTAAAACTACTACTAATTCATCTCAAGAAAATTATATACTGGAATGTATGAAAAGAATTGTTTTTAACATGGTTATTGTTGCTATGGAAGATACCCCGCTGAGATTTCTTTACTCAGTACATATGTCTCATTTTGTGAAATCTCACAGAGGTGCCAGCACATGAAACAATGGCATGAATATAATTCATTGCTTCTAACTATTTTGGTAGCTGTCTCTTAAAAATATGCATAATGTATATAGCTTTGTGTGTGTTGTGTGCATGTGTGCATGGATTTGAGTGAACTGTGTGTGCATGGATTTGAGTGAACTCCGTGAGTGTGTGTGTGTGTGTGTGCACGCGTGTGTGCATGTGAGTGAGTAGTAGCTCAGTCGTGTCTGCTGTTTTGCGACCCCATGGAGTATAGCCCACCAGGCTCCTCTGTCCCTCTAATTTTTCGGGCAAGATCACTGAAGTGGGTAGCCATTCCCTTCTCCAGGATTTTCCTGGATCTTCCTGACCCAGGGCTCAAACCCAAGTCTCTTGCATGTGTAGGCAGACTCTTTACCATCCGAGACACCAAAGGAAGTCCTGAGTGAACCACATACTACAAATTTGAGATAAAATGCTCACCTATAGGCACAAACAAATATTCACTTATGTCCCAGGATTCAAAATCTAAACCCTGAAGGCACAAACAAATAATTCATGCTACCCGAGTCCCATATGTCACAGAGCAACTGACCCTGTGGGCCACAACTACTGAGTTCACATGACGCATCTACTAAAGCTCACAAACCCCAGAGCCAGTGCTCTCCAACAAAAGAAGCCCCTTCAATGAAAAGACTGTGTAGGGCAACTAAAGAAATCTTACTCAAAGAAACAAAATCCCAGTGCAATGAAAATTAAAAGATTAAATAAAAATTGTTTATTTGATCCAGATCAGAGAATACAGCAGTGAATTTCTGGTTTGGTTAATATATCTTTTATTTTGGTTCAATATATGTTTAATATATTTAAGTAATTATATTTTATTCTTAATAACTAGTAATTTGAGCTCAACTGACGTTGACTTGGGAGGTTGAAAGTCTTTTTGTGGTTTGACTTGAGTACTAGAGAGTCCTTTTGAGCATATATTGGTATATGTAAAGTTACTGCAATTAAAACTACTACTAATTCATCTCAAGAAAATTATATACTGGAATGTATGAAAAGAATTGTTTTTAACATGGTTATTGTTGCTATGGAAGATACCCCGCTGAGATTTCTTTACTCAGTACATATGTCTCATTTTGTGAAATCTCCCAGAGGTGCCAGCACATGAAACAATGGCATGAATATAATTCATTGCTTCTAACTATTTTGGTAGCTGTCTCTTAAAAATATGCATAATGTATATAGCTTTGTGTGTGTTGTGTGCATGTGTGCATGGATTTGAGTGAACTGTGTGTGCATGGATTTGAGTGAACTCCGTGAGTGTGTGTGTGTGTGTGTGCACGCGTGTGTGCATGTGAGTGAGTAGTAGCTCAGTCGTGTCTGCTGTTTTGCGACCCCATGGAGTATAGCCCACCAGGCTCCTCTGTCCCTCTAATTTTTCGGGCAAGATCACTGAAGTGGGTAGCCATTCCCTTCTCCAGGATTTTCCTGGATCTTCCTGACCCAGGGCTCAAACCCAAGTCTCTTGCATGTGTAGGCAGACTCTTTACCATCCGAGACACCAAAGGAAGTCCTGAGTGAACCACATACTACAAATTTGAGATAAAATGCTCACCTATAGGCACAAACAAATATTCACTTATGTCCCAGGATTCAAAATCTAAACCCTGAAGGCATCAACAGGCAATTTCTGATATACGCTAAGACTTGAGAGCAAGTGGAAACAAATATATAAATGTTGTTATTTGTATAACATTTTACTCCTTGGATGAGATTGGAGACAGCCCTTTATATTAATCAAAATAATTAAATTTTAAGATACAATCAATTTTGCAATTTTATTTCCTCTTAGACAATATGAGACATCAGGTCAAATAAATGTGAAAAATAATGAGTAGGCTCTGTTAACTGCAATTCTGCAAAGGAGATAGCAGCTCCAAAGTGGAATGTGGATGTGGCAGGGTAACTAATTAGACAGCCATCTGGAGCCATTTAGATCAGGGCAAGAAGGCCTCCACCTCTTAATAGTCCTTTAAGGCATCATTCTCTTACTGCAATGTGCTAATTAATAGTCCAGTGAAGGCCCTGAGTTAGAAGAGAAATGTTAAATTATGCTCTGCATACTCTGATTAAGATGATTAGCAAAATACATTATAGGGAGTTGTCAAACAAAATCGTTAATGTCTCCAAAAATGTCAATAATCATAATAGTGAGTTCTTGAGTATAAAAATGCTGTGTAAAAATTATTTTCATCAAAAATATCACCACCCTCTCCCCTCCCACTTCTTTATTTGTCTTACAAACCTCAAGAACTTAAGAAATGTCATGCTCTATCAAACTGTATTATTCGGGAGAATTGTGGAAGACACATGCCTTTTCTTTTTTAATGCCCAGCATTGTGGATAACCTAGCAAAGAAAAGAAAAGTAAAGTAACAATATGACTGAAAGTGTCCTTCATGTCTTGAACTCATCCTGGAATTTGGGCACAGCCTACCAAGATTTATGTATTCTACTTGCTGTGTGAATCATACTTTCCTTCTCAAATAGACGGCTGCCCAGCAAATCCCAGTTATCTCATGGATTGTACTATTTTATATCTTCCTGACCCAGGGCTCAAACCCAAGTCTCTTGCATGTGTAGGCAGACTCTTTACCATCCGAGACACCAAAGGAAGTCCTGAGTGAACCACATACTACAAATTTGAGATAAAATGCTCACCTATAGGCACAAACAAATATTCACTTATGTCCCAGGATTCAAAATCTAAACCCTGAAGGCATCAACAGGCAATTTCTGATATACGCTAAGACTTGAGAGCAAGTGGAAACAAATATATAAATGTTGTTATTTGTATAACATTTTACTCCTTGGATGAGATTGGAGACAGCCCTTTATATTAATCAAAATAATTAAATTTTAAGATACAATCAATTTTGCAATTTTATTTCCTCTTAGACAATATGAGACATCAGGTCAAATAAATGTGAAAAATAATGAGTAGGCTCTGTTAACTGCAATTCTGCAAAGGAGATAGCAGCTCCAAAGTGGAATGTGGATGTGGCAGGGTAACTAATTAGACAGCCATCTGGAGCCATTTAGATCAGGGCAAGAAGGCCTCCACCTCTTAATAGTCCTTTAAGGCATCATTCTCTTACTGCAATGTGCTAATTAATAGTCCAGTGAAGGCCCTGAGTTAGAAGAGAAATGTTAAATTATGCTCTGCATACTCTGATTAAGATGATTAGCAAAATACATTATAGGGAGTTGTCAAACAAAATCGTTAATGTCTCCAAAAATGTCAATAATCATAATAGTGAGTTCTTGAGTATAAAAATGCTGTGTAAAAATTATTTTCATCAAAAATATCACCACCCTCTCCCCTCCCACTTCTTTATTTGTCTTACAAACCTCAAGAACTTAAGAAATGTCATGCTCTATCAAACTGTATTATTCGGGAGAATTGTGGAAGACACATGCCTTTTCTTTTTTAATGCCCAGCATTGTGGATAAGCTAGCAAAGAAAAAGAAAAAGTAAAGTAACAATATGACTGAAAGTGTCCTTCATGTCTTGAACTCATCCTGGAATTTGGGCACAGCCTACCAAGATTTATGTATTCTACTTGCTGTGTGAATCATACTTTCCTTCTCAAATAGACGGCTGCCCAGCAAATCCCAGTTATCTCATGGATTGTACTATTTTATATATTCCTGTCAATCACTGCTTCATTACTGATGTTTCCAACTTCTCTGTCTCTGCTGTAATAGATTCCATATGCAAGAGAGACAAGGTATATTTTTCTTTTAAGAATCATCATTAAAATAGCTTTAAAAAATGTTGGAGGAGTATCAGGAAGTAAAACATGTATTTTTAAAATGCAAAAAAAAATGTTCAGGTGATTACACATCCAATTCGTAAATAGAGAACTCTAAAATGTCTAAAATATCCAGTTATATGAAGCAAACTCTGCTTCTCTCTATAAGATACAGATTGACATTTCCTGTTCCTCGAAATCCTTTGGGGACTATTTATCTATGGCACTTACCTAGCAGGCAGGTCTTTTGCCAAGGCTGTGTGACTAACTTCCACATTCTCCCCTGAGGATTACACAGACAGGACATTATTATCAGATTGGATTTAGTTGCTTTAAAATGACTTGTGACCGGTAAAGTGTAGCGGTGGCCACTCTACAGGCACTAAACCTTTGGAAGATTTTTTTTTTAAGTAAATCCTCTAAAACTGTTATGGAATGAATTATTTTATTTAGAATGATGGGAGAGAATAGCATAGAAAACCAACAAGGATCACCTTTCTGAAAAACTAATGATTTATGACTTATTTTCAAACTGTGGATAATACAACTAATTCTATTAAGGAAAAAGCTTTATTTTAAGAAATACAGTCCTAAATGTATTCATTCACTAAATTGGAAGAACACAACAAGAATTCAGTTTCTAAAACATGCATTAGTTAGATCTAATTTAAGGATTACTAGGTTTTTACATGATACTCCCTTAATTCTTAATATGTGTCTTTAGGTTCACCTGTCTCTGGTACATATTTTCTTTGAAAATAGAGAAAAATTTACTAAATACCTATGTGACTAGCATAGGAAATGAACTATTATATCACCACAATCTAAACGATTTCTTATGTTTGTAAAATAGAATATTTTAAATCAAATTATTTTCATTTCAGAAAACTAGTTCACCATTTATATTAATGTAAGAGATAATACGTATATTTTAATTGTGTTTATTGACAGTTATTGAAACAAATTCAATCTCTCCAGTTTATAAATTGGCCTGCTTTAATGCAGTTTTGCTATCTTTTGTAATAAAATTATTGTCACTTCTATATTAACACTGAATAGCTTTAGAATTTTGAACCCAAGATATACTGACTCATTTTAAGGTATATAATGGCTTTTTTCTGAGAAGATGGCTCAAAGCTTCAATCATAATTGTATTTTGAAACCTACTAAAAGTTCCTGCCATATAGACCATCCATGATCTGTTCACTCTTCTTCAGTCACATATAATACAGTACCCTTACAAAAAAGAAAACAAGTTTTAATTATCTATTCTTATCTAAGAATCCTAGAAGAAAAAGACAATTCAGTCTGAATTAATTTCACTATTTTTGTTGACATTTCTGGATAAACATTGTTACACTTTGCTGACAAATAACAATAAGTAAGAAAAGGCTTCTTATTTAGACTGTTGTATCAGCTGGATTGTGCCCTCCCCATCCCGTGTTTCTCATGGAGTAGTTTCTTCAGAGCAACTACTCCATGAGAAACAAACACCTACTTTTATTTCTCCATGGAGTTAGGCAGAATTGCTTTAGAACCTAGCCGTAGTTAAACTGAAGTTCTGTTTGAACGTTTGTCTTAAATCACGTCCTTTGTGGTGTAAGTAAAAACAAAACCAATTGATGGGAGAGAATAGCATAGAAAACCAACAAGGATCACCTTTCTGAAAAACTAATGATTTATGACTTATTTTCAAACTGTGGATAATACAACTAATTCTATTAAGGAAAAAGCTTTATTTTAAGAAATACAGTCCTAAATGTATTCATTCACTAAATTGGAAGAACACAACAAGAATTCAGTTTCTAAAACATGCATTAGTTAGATCTAATTTAAGGATTACTAGGTTTTTACATGATACTCCCTTAATTCTTAATATGTGTCTTTAGGTTCACCTGTCTCTGGTACATATTTTCTTTGAAAATAGAGAAAATTGACTAAATACCTATGTGACTAGCATAGGAAATGAACTATTATATCACCACAATCTAAACGATTTCTTATGTTTGTAAAATAGAATATTTTAAATCAAATTATTTTCATTTCAGAAAACTAGTTCACCATTTATATTAATGTAAGAGATAATACGTATATTTTAATTGTGTTTATTGACAGTTATTGAAACAAATTCAATCTCTCCAGTTTATAAATTGGCCTGCTTTAATGCAGTTTTGCTATCTTTTGTAATAAAATTATTGTCACTTCTATATTAACACTGAATAGCTTTAGAATTTTGAACCCAAGATATACTGACTCATTTTAAGGTATATAATGGCTTTTTTCTGAGAAGATGGCTCAAAGCTTCAATCATAATTGTATTTTGAAACCTACTAAAAGTTCCTGCCATATAGACCATCCATGATCTGTTCACTCTTCTTCAGTCACATATAATACAGTACCCTTACAAAAAAGAAAACAAGTTTTAATTATCTATTCTTATCTAAGAATCCTAGAAGAAAAAGACAATTCAGTCTGAATTAATTTCACTATTTTTGTTGACATTTCTGGATAAACATTGTTACACTTTGCTGACAAATAACAATAAGTAAGAAAAGGCTTCTTATTTAGACTGTTGTATCAGCTGGATTGTGCCCTCCCCATCCCGTGTTTCTCATGGAGTAGTTTCTTCAGAGCAACTACTCCATGAGAAACAAACACCTACTTTTTATTTCTCCATGGAGTTAGGCAGAATTGCTTTAGAACCTAGCCGTAGTTAAACTGAAGTTCTGTTTGAACGTTTGTCTTAAATCACGTCCTTTGTGGTGTAAGTAAAAACAAAACCAATTCAGAATTAATTGAGTACAATCAGTGTATTTATTATAAAGCTTGATATGCATTTCACAGACTAAAGTAGCAGGGAAATACCCCAACCTCAGAGAAATTCATTAAACAGACCTTAGAAAAATGATTGGATTTGCTATAGGTCTTATGTCTACTTTTTTGATATCGATTTCCTTCTCTTTAAGTAAACCAGGTTTCTGTGCTTTATGGTAGAAAAATATACCTGTTAATTGAGTTGGTAGAACCTTAACTCTCCAGGTTTTTATTGAACCATATTGGGTCACTAGTTAAATTTCAAACAAAAGTAAAATGGAAGTAAGATGAAAATTTCACAAATATAGTTGTAGAACATTTACCACACTCACCATTGTGTGCATGTGAACCTGTGTAGTTAAAAGTGCAGAGCTGGGGGAGACAGTTTCTCCAATGGAATTGATACAATAGGGAAACAGCTCAGCAAATATCCAATAAGACATTTCTTGTGGGTATCGAAACCAAATTGATTACTTACTCCTTGGAAGAACTACAGTGCACTTTTGAGACTTAATATGTTCTGCCTCAAATTATTGACTTTTATGTTTATGAGCCTGTGCTTTATTTCTTTATGACTGCTGAACATCCTTGTGTTAAATGATATCTTAAGTATGATATACTGTCTCCTTCACTTCAATTCCCTGGGTTCCATATTTCACCTGCACAATCTCACAGAACATTTACTCTTCTATACACACACACACACACACACACACACACACACACACACACCCCTTAGTTATTTCATTCTTCCCATTTGTTTCTTTTTACATTTGGCTATTCCTGTTACTTTTGATTCTACAGCACATACTTAAGTTTGTTTGATTTCTTGTATTCTTACTGTCTCCCCTACATGATGACTCAGTTGCTATGGTTCTCACACACTCTTAAACATCATCAAGCACTGGATGAACATATCTGTTGAGCTGCTTAATGGTATCTTAATTTCCTAAATGGAGACTACTATTGTAATTTAGAAACTTTGTCAATAAGACTTAGTAAAATCATAAAATATACAAAAACTCATTCTCTTAGTAGAAAAGTAACCACCTTCTAAGGAAATATTGACAGTTAATGTCTTCTAGGTTATTTTGGGTTATTTTTTTCACAAATCATTTTTAAGAATCCATTACTACCCAACAGTAAAATACATAGAGTAAAAGAATGATAGTAACCAAATAATAAATAACAAATAAGCTTATTTTTTATAAAAGCTAAAAAATAATAGCATAATATGTTTTACAGAGGAGGTAAAATTATTTGCTAAAGCTCAAGGGACTTCTAAAATATGTATGAAAGTCTAAGTCACAAAGAAAATAAAAAATACAAAAAGTTTTCACAGATCATATCTTCTAACAATTATTTAATGATTTCAAATTAGTTGATTTACTTGTTCTTTCTCAGTGGTGTCTATGTGTAAGATTTTAAACCAGAAACCTTACAGACATTTATCTATCACCTACCAGGCTACCTTCTCTTTTATTTTGTATTATTTTATTTTGAAAAAATTGAGACTTACTTCATAGTACAGAAAATAGTATAATTTATGTCTAAGTACTCATCATTTTATGGAAATCTGTTCTGCCAAGGTATTTTCTAAAAATCTTTTTATTCTTGAGGTAAATTTCAGATATGTTATTTCATGTGTAAATGTTTTCATACGTGTATCTAAATGTTGCTTTCTTTAAAACATAACAATATCACTATCACATTTTAAAAGTCAATAATTACCTCTTAATATCATCATATTACTAATATCATTTGTATCATTTGTCAGGTGTCATATTAAATGTACCTAATTCTCTCAGATTTCCCTTTATACTTTGTTTGAATCTCATTCCAAATTAGATAGGCCTTATCTATCTTTAAATCTATAGATTCTTCTTTCCTCCTAAATGTGTTGTCATTTTTTATTCTTAAAATATATTTGTTGAAAATTTATATATCATTTTTCTTATAGTTTTCTAGGATCTTATTTCTGTTTATTATCTGAATTTGCTATCTTTTAATACACCCACCTTGTGTTACTTATAATTAAGAAGCATCATCAAAGTTGTGTTTGCCATTAGACAAGAGTAATTCATAGGAGGTAATACATACCTCCATCCAGAGTCATATAATGTCTGGAGATATTGTAACAATAGGAAATATTGACAGTTAATGTCTTCTAGGTTATTTTGGGTTATTTTTTTCACAAATCATTTTTAAGAATCCATTACTACCCAACAGTAAAATACATAGAGTAAAAGAATGATAGTAACCAAATAATAAATAACAAATAAGCTTATTTTTTATAAAAGCTAAAAAATAATAGCATAATATGTTTTACAGAGGAGGTAAAATTATTTGCTAAAGCTCAAGGGACTTCTAAAATATGTATGAAAGTCTAAGTCACAAAGAAAATAAAAAATACAAAAAGTTTTCACAGATCATATCTTCTAACAATTATTTAATGATTTCAAATTAGTTGATTTACTTGTTCTTTCTCAGTGGTGTCTATGTGTAAGATTTTAAACCAGAAACCTTACAGACATTTATCTATCACCTACCAGGCTACCTTCTCTTTTATTTTGTATTATTTTATTTTGAAAAAATTGAGACTTACTTCATAGTACAGAAAATAGTATAATTTATGTCTAAGTACTCATCATTTTATGGAAATCTGTTCTGCCAAGGTATTTTCTAAAAATCTTTTTATTCTTGAGGTAAATTTCAGATATGTTATTTCATGTGTAAATGTTTTCATACGTGTATCTAAATGTTGCTTTCTTTAAAACATAACAATATCACTATCACATTTTAAAAGTCAATAATTACCTCTTAATATCATCATATTACTAATATCATTTGTATCATTTGTCAGGTGTCATATTAAATGTACCTAATTCTCTCAGATTTCCCTTTATACTTTGTTTGAATCTCATTCCAAATTAGATAGGCCTTATCTATCTTTAAATCTATAGATTCTTCTTTCCTCCTAAATGTGTTGTCATTTTTTATTCTTAAAATATATTTGTTGAAAATTTATATATCATTTTTCTTATAGTTTTCTAGGATCTTATTTCTGTTTATTATCTGAATTTGCTATCTTTTAATACACCCACCTTGTGTTACTTATAATTAAGAAGCATCATCAAAGTTGTGTTTGCCATTAGACAAGAGTAATTCATAGGAGGTAATACATACCTCCATCCAGAGTCATATAATGTCTGGAGATATTGTAACAATAGGAGACATTGACAATTATTGTCCAGATTCCCTTAAAATATTATAAATCAAAGATATATAAATTCTCAATTTTGTATTTTAATTTTATTCATTGGAATTGTCCAATAATGAGAGATTTTCTCTCATTAGTATTTAGATGGTAATTTCCTCTAGGAAGCACAAATAAATTCTTAGTCTTTTAATTGTTTTTACTGGTATTCTCAAATTTTCTTTGAATATAACCAATTAAGTTTATCTGTTTTTAAAATTAAGCTTTTTATGTGAGATATTTATTTATTAGTTGGTAAGTTAAATGATGTTTAAAGTCAGTTCTATCCATAATTTCATTAACTTATTTATTTAAAAACTATGTCAAATAAGGCCTTGATGAAACATAAAATCAAAGGCTTTATTAAATATAGTGCCTGTGATACCATCATAAGTGAAAACCTGAGCTTTCAATGAGATGTTTTTCTCATAAGAAATTCCTAACCTCAAATACACTTATCTTTGAGAAGCCAAAAGGTGAAGAGCTACAGCTCAAGAAACTATTTAACTTTAATAAAAATGATTATAAAGTAAAACAAAATAATTTTCAAAGCTCAATAAAAATAACTGATTAGGAAACAGAAAAATTAGCATGTCAAAAGGGGTATTTCAAAAACACTAAGAAGATGAACAAATATCTCACAATATTAATAAGGACATAAAGATAACAAAATGCACATTGTAATTTAGAATAGGCCCATAATTCAAAGATTCACAATAAATGAATCATTAGAAACTAGATAGGGTATCACATTTGAAGGCTCGCACCTAGAAAATTATTCATTTATACATCATAAAGTATAATTAGTTGAATTAAAAAACTTGAATAAACATTAAGTGTTAATTAAATGTCAAATGTTTTAAGATTGTAACTGCTCCTTTGTTGAAGGAAAGCATTGAGAAGATGCAACCACTGATTGACCCAAGAACTCCTAAGTGTTACTTATAATTAAGAAGCATCATCAAAGTTGTGTTTGCCATTAGACAAGAGTAATTCATAGGAGGTAATACATACCTCCATCCAGAGTCATATAATGTCTGGAGATATTGTAACAATAGGAGACATTGACAATTATTGTCCAGATTCCCTTAAAATATTATAAATCAAAGATATATAAATTCTCAATTTTGTATTTTAATTTTATTCATTGGAATTGTCCAATAATGAGAGATTTTCTCTCATTAGTATTTAGATGGTAATTTCCTCTAGGAAGCACAAATAAATTCTTAGTCTTTTAATTGTTTTTACTGGTATTCTCAAATTTTCTTTGAATATAACCAATTAAGTTTATCTGTTTTTAAAATTAAGCTTTTTATGTGAGATATTTATTTATTAGTTGGTAAGTTAAATGATGTTTAAAGTCAGTTCTATCCATAATTTCATTAACTTATTTATTTAAAAACTATGTCAAATAAGGCCTTGATGAAACATAAAATCAAAGGCTTTATTAAATATAGTGCCTGTGATACCATCATAAGTGAAAACCTGAGCTTTCAATGAGATGTTTTTCTCATAAGAAATTCCTAACCTCAAATACACTTATCTTTGAGAAGCCAAAAGGTGAAGAGCTACAGCTCAAGAAACTATTTAACTTTAATAAAAATGATTATAAAGTAAAACAAAATAATTTTCAAAGCTCAATAAAAATAACTGATTAGGAAACAGAAAAATTAGCATGTCAAAAGGGGTATTTCAAAAACACTAAGAAGATGAACAAATATCTCACAATATTAATAAGGACATAAAGATAACAAAATGCACATTGTAATTTAGAATAGGCCCATAATTCAAAGATTCACAATAAATGAATCATTAGAAACTAGATAGGGTATCACATTTGAAGGCTCGCACCTAGAAAATTATTCATTTATACATCATAAAGTATAATTAGTTGAATTAAAAAACTTGAATAAACATTAAGTGTTAATTAAATGTCAAATGTTTTAAGATTGTAACTGCTCCTTTGTTGAAGGAAAGCATTGAGAAGATGCAACCACTGATTGACCCAAGAACTCCTAAGTGTTAGTCACTCAGTTCTGTCCTACTCTTTGCAACTCAAAGAACTGTAGCCCTGGCCCCAGGCAGAGGCTCCTACAACCCTCCCTTCCTTAGAATTCATGCTCTGTGCACCATTTGCATAGTAGGAGGCATTATCAGATACAGCACTGAAGGAGTGTGTTTTTGAAACCAACTCTAGTCACAGTTAAAGCCTTTGTATAAACATTTATGGCTTGCTGGGTGGGTGTGTATATCTTGTCATGTTGTGTGCACGCAAGGTGAGCCTCTGTAAATTCCCTTGTGTATTGAAATTGTCACCTACCTTCACTAACTTTTTAGTTCTATAGTCCTGTTTGTTTATTTTGTTTGTTTCCTTGTCTGAGAAGACTTACCCAAACTATGTTATTACTAATGAACTCAGTGTACTGCCTATATCTTCTTCTAAAGCTTTAAGGTTTCAAGTCTTACATATAAGTCTTTAATCTATACTTGAATTTTTTTGTGTGCATGGTGTGAGAGAGTAGACCAGTTTGGTTATTTTACATGTAGTTGTCCAATTTTCTCAGCACAGTTTATTGAAGAGCTGTATTTTCCTTATTGTGTATTCTTTCCTCCTTTGTCCTCCTTGATTGACCTTAGGTGTGCAGGCTAGTTTTTGAACTCTTTATTCTCTTCCATAGATTATGTATGTTTTTGTCCAGTAACATAATGTGTTGATGAATGTAGCTTTGTAGTATGTTTTGAAATTAGTGTATAACATGCTTCCAGCTTTATTCTTCCTTCTCAGGATTGCACTGGCTGTGTGGGTTCTTTATATTTTTATACAATTTTTTTAAAGGATATTTGTTCAAGTTCTATAAAAAGTGCCATTAGTATTTTGACAGGGATTGCATTCAGTCTTTAGATTCCTTTGGATCGTATGGTCATTTTAACAATATTCTTTCAATCCATGAACATGGCATCTATCTGTCTCTTTTTAAATTGATTTTAAAAAATTTATTTCTTCAATGTCTTATGGTTTTCCAACAGAACTTATACCCCCTTCAATTTTTTTCCCAGGTATTTTATTCTTTTTGTTACAACTGTAAGTGGGATTGTTTTCTTAAGTTTGGTTTCTACTGGTTCATTGTTAGTATACATAAGCACAACAAATTTTTTATATTAGTTTTGTATTCTTTAACTTTACTGAATGTGTTGATGAGTTCTACTAGATTTTTGATATCTGCTCATTGGTAGGTGAGGATGGTTTCAGGTCTAGTGTCTGTCCACTGATGAGTGGACCTGGATCCCAGGGTCTCTGGCTGCAGGCCTGGTGGTCTTGGGACTAGTGCTGGCCAAGTGATAGGTGAGGCCATGTCCTGGGCTTTCTGGTGGGCACAACCAGTGGTGTGTCAAGGGAACCTTAAGGAAGCAGGCCTGCTGGTTTGTGGGGCAGCATCTCTGTCCAGCTAGTTGATTAGCTTGAGAAGGCCCTGCACTGAATCTGACAGGTGGTGGGCAAAAGTCACATTTTCGGACTAAATAAGCTAGAGGAAAAATTTTAACTTTGCTAGTGTTACTGTATGCATGGTAGAATGAGCTTCCAAAAATGACTGTGTTGCCTATGTCATTGTCCCCAAGGTGAGTTCCCATTGCCTCTTACCTGCCCAAGAGGCTCTCTAAGATCAGCAATTTTGTTTGATCCAGGCTTCTTTCAAATTATTGCTTCTGCCCTGGGTTTTGGAGCAATTGAGATTTTCTATGTGTCTTGTAAGGCTGGATTCTTTATTTCCCACAGCCCTCTGGCTCTCTTGAAATTAAGCCCACTAGCTTTAAAATCAAACATTCTGAGGGCCCTGTCTTTCCCAGGGCAGGACCTCCATGCTGGAAAGCCTGAAGTACGTCTTAGATCTCTTTGGGAAGAATCTTTGTGATTATAATTATCCTCCTATTGGCAGATTGCTCACTCAGGGATATGGATCTTCATGATTAAATGTCTCCATCCCTTTTACCTGTATCCTTTTAGATCTTTCCTTGTATCTTCAGTTGTAGACGAAATTTATTTCTTCAATGTCTTATGGTTTTCCAACAGAACTTATACCCCCTTCAATTTTTTTCCCAGGTATTTTATTCTTTTTGTTACAACTGTAAGTGGGATTGTTTTCTTAAGTTTGGTTTCTACTGGTTCATTGTTAGTATACATAAGCACAACAAATTTTTTATATTAGTTTTGTATTCTTTAACTTTACTGAATGTGTTGATGAGTTCTACTAGATTTTTGATATCTGCTCATTGGTAGGTGAGGATGGTTTCAGGTCTAGTGTCTGTCCACTGATGAGTGGACCTGGATCCCAGGGTCTCTGGCTGCAGGCCTGGTGGTCTTGGGACTAGTGCTGGCCAAGTGATAGGTGAGGCCATGTCCTGGGCTTTCTGGTGGGCACAACCAGTGGTGTGTCAAGGGAACCTTAAGGAAGCAGGCCTGCTGGTTTGTGGGGCAGCATCTCTGTCCAGCTAGTTGATTAGCTTGAGAAGGCCCTGCACTGAATCTGACAGGTGGTGGGCAAAAGTCACATTTTCGGACTAAATAAGCTAGAGGAAAAATTTTAACTTTGCTAGTGTTACTGTATGCATGGTAGAATGAGCTTCCAAAAATGACTGTGTTGCCTATGTCATTGTCCCCAAGGTGAGTTCCCATTGCCTCTTACCTGCCCAAGAGGCTCTCTAAGATCAGCAATTTTGTTTGATCCAGGCTTCTTTCAAATTATTGCTTCTGCCCTGGGTTTTGGAGCAATTGAGATTTTCTATGTGTCTTGTAAGGCTGGATTCTTTATTTCCCACAGCCCTCTGGCTCTCTTGAAATTAAGCCCACTAGCTTTAAAATCAAACATTCTGAGGGCCCTGTCTTTCCCAGGGCAGGACCTCCATGCTGGAAAGCCTGAAGTACGTCTTAGATCTCTTTGGGAAGAATCTTTGTGATTATAATTATCCTCCTATTGGCAGATTGCTCACTCAGGGATATGGATCTTCATGATTAAATGTCTCCATCCCTTTTACCTGTATCCTTTTAGATCTTTCCTTGTATCTTTAGTTGTAGACGAAATTTTTTGCTAGTCTTACTGTTTCATCAATAGCTGCTCTGTAAATAGTTGTAGTTTTTGTGTGTCCTTGGGTGGGGATGAGCTCAGGGTCTTCTTACTCTGGTATCTTAGCCACTGTCTTCTGATTTCTTTATATAGAGAGAGCTGTGCTGGTTCTTGCTGCATGCGAGATCTTCCGTTGCGATACATGGGATCTAATTCCCTGACCAGGGATCGAACCTGGGCCCCCTGTGTTGGGAGCACAGAGTCTTAGCCACTGGACCACCAGGGAAATTCCTGATTTCTTCTTAATATTTAAAAATAGTAGGAGTATTAGGCTTGCCAACCTCATCACTCCTGCCCAAGAGAGTACAGCTTAGAACTAATGGAAATCTTTCTTATCCTGTGGCTCCTCATGCACTTCTAATTCTTCACCTGAAAATTGAACTTGCATGATTTTAAGCTTCTTTAGAGACATATTATTAAGTAATTCCATGTTGGACTTGCTCTTTTTGAAAATAAAAGTAATAGTGTGTAAAACTGCCCATCTAGACATGGTTTTTACCAGGAATAAGAAACTCGTTTTTCAAATTGAGAAAAAAAATGGAAGTCTGCAATTAAAATCAAAATCTATTAATCAAAAAAGATATTATTATCAAAGATTTGTTCAAAATTATGGGAATGATTATTTATAATTATTACATTAATTAATTTTTGTACTAAATATGTGTTCACTTAAAAGGAACTCCAATTGCTTAGTTATACATGAGGATACCTTTCTCATATGCATTTGCATCTCTCTCACCTGATTTATTATTGGCCATATTTATACCACTTTTAATGTAAAATCATCTACTTTTATTTTAAAATTTGCTGAAGTTGTTTGGTCAAATAACAATATTTAGATCACTTGTTTGCCTACCATGAAATACTGTGACATAATTTTTCTATCACTGTGGTGGTGTTTTTTATTTGGTTTTGTTTGTGTATTTGAATTAATACTTTAACTAGATTTTGGGATTTAGTGATTTCTTTACAAATATGCTCCAAGTGGTTATATCTCGTGGGTGCAATCTTGCTAGCTCTCGTATCGTTTTTATCAGTTGTAGACGAAATTTTTTGCTAGTCTTACTGTTTCATCAATAGCTGCTCTGTAAATAGTTGTAGTTTTTGTGTGTCCTTGGGTGGGGATGAGCTCAGGGTCTTCTTACTCTGGTATCTTAGCCACTGTCTTCTGATTTCTTTATATAGAGAGAGCTGTGCTGGTTCTTGCTGCATGCGAGATCTTCCGTTGCGATACATGGGATCTAATTCCCTGACCAGGGATCGAACCTGGGCCCCCTGTGTTGGGAGCACAGAGTCTTAGCCACTGGACCACCAGGGAAATTCCTGATTTCTTCTTAATATTTAAAAATAGTAGGAGTATTAGGCTTGCCAACCTCATCACTCCTGCCCAAGAGAGTACAGCTTAGAACTAATGGAAATCTTTCTTATCCTGTGGCTCCTCATGCACTTCTAATTCTTCACCTGAAAATTGAACTTGCATGATTTTAAGCTTCTTTAGAGACATATTATTAAGTAATTCCATGTTGGACTTGCTCTTTTTGAAAATAAAAGTAATAGTGTGTAAAACTGCCCATCTAGACATGGTTTTTACCAGGAATAAGAAACTCGTTTTTCAAATTGAGAAAAAAAATGGAAGTCTGCAATTAAAATCAAAATCTATTAATCAAAAAAGATATTATTATCAAAGATTTGTTCAAAATTATGGGAATGATTATTTATAATTATTACATTAATTAATTTTTGTACTAAATATGTGTTCACTTAAAAGGAACTCCAATTGCTTAGTTATACATGAGGATACCTTTCTCATATGCATTTGCATCTCTCTCACCTGATTTATTATTGGCCATATTTATACCACTTTTAATGTAAAATCATCTACTTTTATTTTAAAATTTGCTGAAGTTGTTTGGTCAAATAACAATATTTAGATCACTTGTTTGCCTACCATGAAATACTGTGACATAATTTTTCTATCACTGTGGTGGTGTTTTTTATTTGGTTTTGTTTGTGTATTTGAATTAATACTTTAACTAGATTTTGGGATTTAGTGATTTCTTTACAAATATGCTCCAAGTGGTTATATCTCGTGGGTGCTGTGATGTCTGAAAATGTTTTAATTTTGCCTTTAACTTGAATGAATATTTGACTGGGTGCAGTATTCTTTCAAAGTCCAACAGATTTTGTTTCATTGTCTTCCAGGTTTGACTGCTGCCTTGAGGAAGTCAGAGTCACCTTGATACTTTCCTCCTTTCCTAGGTAAGTATCATGTTAAAATATATTCCCTTACTCTTTGATATGCACCAATTTATATAAATCTGTTACTCAGGATTTTTAAATTTCTATATCTATTATAACATTATGCATTCATTATATAGTTAATATATGCTTATAAATGTATACTTTATGTATATTAACACATAGGAAAAGTATTGAATTACCTTACATTTTGCATATTGTATTAAACAAATCTCAGTGAAATAAAGCATATATGTATTAGAAGTCCACATAGGTACTAACCTTGGAAGGAAAATATTTTGGTTCCCAAACTTATTACATATTTTTAACCTTTCAATACCTACTCCATTCCACATCTTACTCCAGTATCCAAATTCATGTCCCTGAGAGTTACTTGAAACCTGGGCTCTAGAATATGATTAAGTTTAAGAAGCCTATGAACATGTCTCACATACAGATAGGAAAACAATCTATTTAACTGATTTTTTTTTGCTGTTACTAAGGGAATGGATAGTAATTAATCCTATATAGTAGCAACAATATATTTTATATAACTTGAAAAGTGAAAGCAATAAAGAATTAAAAAGATAAACTGAAAAATTAAGCATTAAAAAACTGAAGAAAGCCCATAAAAGTAGTTTCAAAATAAGAAGTTTTAAGTTAATTTATATCTTTGTAGAAGTATGTATATTCGTAACTTGCTAATCATTAAATATTTCACTTCTATATTTAATGACATTCAAATATAATTTCTCTATTTAAAATTAAGTTTGACTCTAGTTATTTTTCTCTGATATTGCAAGAGAAAATCATAATTGTCATTAAGTGCTGAACTCATTGATCACTTTATGATCTCACTGATTAAATTAATACTGTGACATAATTTTTCTATCACTGTGGTGGTGTTTTTTATTTGGTTTTGTTTGTGTATTTGAATTAATACTTTAACTAGATTTTGGGATTTAGTGATTTCTTTACAAATATGCTCCAAGTGGTTATATCTCGTGGGTGCTGTGATGTCTGAAAATGTTTTAATTTTGCCTTTAACTTGAATGAATATTTGACTGGGTGCAGTATTCTTTCAAAGTCCAACAGATTTTGTTTCATTGTCTTCCAGGTTTGACTGCTGCCTTGAGGAAGTCAGAGTCACCTTGATACTTTCCTCCTTTCCTAGGTAAGTATCATGTTAAAATATATTCCCTTACTCTTTGATATGCACCAATTTATATAAATCTGTTACTCAGGATTTTTAAATTTCTATATCTATTATAACATTATGCATTCATTATATAGTTAATATATGCTTATAAATGTATACTTTATGTATATTAACACATAGGAAAAGTATTGAATTACCTTACATTTTGCATATTGTATTAAACAAATCTCAGTGAAATAAAGCATATATGTATTAGAAGTCCACATAGGTACTAACCTTGGAAGGAAAATATTTTGGTTCCCAAACTTATTACATATTTTTAACCTTTCAATACCTACTCCATTCCACATCTTACTCCAGTATCCAAATTCATGTCCCTGAGAGTTACTTGAAACCTGGGCTCTAGAATATGATTAAGTTTAAGAAGCCTATGAACATGTCTCACATACAGATAGGAAAACAATCTATTTAACTGATTTTTTTTTGCTGTTACTAAGGGAATGGATAGTAATTAATCCTATATAGTAGCAACAATATATTTTATATAACTTGAAAAGTGAAAGCAATAAAGAATTAAAAAGATAAACTGAAAAATTAAGCATTAAAAAACTGAAGAAAGCCCATAAAAGTAGTTTCAAAATAAGAAGTTTTAAGTTAATTTATATCTTTGTAGAAGTATGTATATTCGTAACTTGCTAATCATTAAATATTTCACTTCTATATTTAATGACATTCAAATATAATTTCTCTATTTAAAATTAAGTTTGACTCTAGTTATTTTTCTCTGATATTGCAAGAGAAAAATCATAATTGTCATTAAGTGCTGAACTCATTGAATTCTATAGATCTTTATGATCTCACTGAATTAGAATCTAATAAAACAGAACCAATATCTTCTTTCAAACGCTTCAAAATACATATGCTTTTGTCCTTTTTATTAGAGCTATTACATGAATTGATTGCTTCCTTTTAAGCTTTAACTGAAAAGTTTAAGGCAAGTTTGAAGTAATTCCAGAAATATGAGCTTTAAACTTAAATTTTTATTAAATCTGGAATAGATGAATGCATAATTAAAAAATAATAAATGAAAGAATAGTAGACTTTTTTATCAGCAAAGTTAAATATTCAATAGAGGTCTGAAAGAACTCAGGCTTCTTCCTAAGGTTGAAAGTATTATTGAACATGAGAATAGATTTTAGGTAGAGATAAAGTTAGACAGTTGGCAAAAAATAAAATAACATAGCATCCAAAGACTTAACATGTTTTACAAATGTCTTACAGTCCTAGGAGAAATTATTCGCATCATAGTGGTGACTATTTCTTCTTAATTTTTTTCAATCAATGATAAGATAATTTTAATAATAGAAATGGGCTTAAGGTAAAACAGGGCAATTGGTCTTTTGTACTAAAATTGCAATATTTTTATGCTTCAACTTAACTACATTTATCAAATGCCAAACCTGATTTCTAACATACAAACCTTTAGCACTGACCTACCTAAGTAATTTCTTTGTTAACATCTGAAATGTATTTATTTTGAATGCAAAGGATCACTTTACAACATAAGCACTTTTATAATTTCTGCTTTGGGAAAATTTGAGAAAGAGCACATTTACATAGTCAAAGAGGAGTGTGTGTCTATAAGAAGGTCACACATTGAGTTATACATTGCTGCACTATTTAGTTCAAAGGGAATTTCCAGGAGCTCAAGTATATGCACAATACTAATGAGGAAAGGAGGTGGAAATGAAGCACAAATGATCAGATCTGTGGAAAAGTAAATTAGTCAATTCCTAAAGGGCGTGAGCCCCTTCACTTCGTGTTTCTAAGCAGTGCTTGAATTACCATCTGTTGGGTTTTGTGAATAGAATCCCTGACTGAATGGTTAATCCTGTTGAGTGGGTAAAAACCCACCTCTTCTCAAGAAATTTTTACAGACTTATTAACAGAATTTATTTCTTAGATCAAGTTTAGTTTTGTTGAAATACTGAATAGAAAGCTATCATGTACAATCTCTCCCCTCATCAGTTTTCCCTGTTATTGATGAGTTGCATTGATTTGGTAGTTTTCTTACAAATAATGAAACAGTATTAATGTGTTATTCATAATTGATGTCCAGAGTTTAGAATTCATTTGCTGTTTTGTATAGTTCTATGGGTTTTTTCATTCACCTACCAATTTAGTAACATATAAATTTTTATTGCCCTAAAAATTTCTGATACTCTACCGGTTCATGCTCTTTTCCACCCAGTTCCAATGCCTAGTAATTACTACTCATCTCATTCTTTCTGGAGTGTTGCAAAAATGTCCCTTTTATGATTCAATGCTATTTTACTTCATGTTTAAATGCTACTGAGCTAATATGTACTTATAAGTTAAAGTAAGAAAGCAGACATGGAAGTGGAACCTATGTGTTTTCCACATATGATCCTACCCACAGTATGAAAACTGAAAAGGATTCAGGACTATAATATATGGGGCAGAAATTGTGAAATAAAATTTTCCATAGATGAAAAGTTTTGAGACATCTAAAATTGAGTGTAAAGAGATATTTCCTATAATTCCATTAAATTCCTGACATGTAGCAGTTACCCACCCAAATAAAAACCTTGTTACAATATCTTTCAGAGTAGCAGAGAAAGTTCACAAGTGCTTATAAATTTTCTTCATTAGACACTACAATATTTATCACAAGATATTTTATTTAAAAAATAAATGTATTATTTAAATTAAAATATTAAAAAAAAACAGAGAAATATCACATTGAAAATGACTAAATCTGTAATATTAATGGCCTTCCCTAGTGACTCAGATGGTAAAATCTGCCTGCAATGCAGGTGATGTAGATTTGATCCCTTGGTCAGGAAGATCCCCTGGAGAAAGGAATGGCTCTCCACTCCAGTATACTTGTCCAGAGAATAGAAACAATGCATTTACCTGTATTGTCAACTTAACATAATTATCTACAATAAGTTATTTTCATACATAATAGATTTATTATATATATCTGCATTTCTACCTTCATTAGGATAATGTTGAACTTTAAAATAAATGGTGATTCAAAGGATTATTACTACATTGGTTAGGGCTAGATTCTGCTACTAAAGTTTTCGAAACTCAGATTCTTTTCTACATTTGCTCTATTCATTTACCCATCTGAATCAGAGTTGGAATGTTTCTTCCTTGTACCAGGATTTTTTAATACTTATTTATTTTTAGTTGATGCTTGCATTACAATATTGGTTTGACTTCAATGATACATCAATATGAATTCACCATAGGTGTGCCTATGTCCCCTCCCTCTTAAATCTCCCTCCTCCTCGCACCCATTCCCACCCTATAGCTTATTACAGAGCCCCAGTTTGAGTTTCCGTACCAGGATCTTAATTATCAGAATATACATCCTTTAGTGCAGTGTACATGTTTTCAAAGAATTTCTGTTGATCATGGCATGACCCCCGTGGAAATGATTTGGATTTTTCCCACCTGTTCACTGTTTCTAAAGCCACATGGTGCTCTGCCACTCAGTAGTGTCCAGCTCCTTGCTACCCCATGGACTATAGCCCATCAGGATCCTCTGTTCATGGAATAGAGGAGCTGGTGGACACTTCCTCTTCCAGGGGATATTCCAAACTCAGAGATCCAATCTGCGTTTCTTGTGTCTCCTGCATTGGAGGCAAATTCTTTATCAGTCAACCACCAGGGAAGTCCAGAAGTCACCTTGAGCTTCCGGCAATTGTTCCTTTGAGCTTCTCATCATACACATTTTAGAAATTTCAGGCAATTTCAACATTTCCTAGGACCTTTTATTTAAAAATAAAAATGTATTATTTAAATTAAAATATTAAAAAAACAGAGAAATATCACATTGAAAATGACTAAATCTGTAATATTAATGGCCTTCCCTAGTGACTCAGATGGTAAAATCTGCCTGCAATGCAGGTGATGTAGATTTGATCCCTTGGTCAGGAAGATCCCCTGGAGAAAGGAATGGCTCTCCACTCCAGTATACTTGTCCAGAGAATAGAAACAATGCATTTACCTGTATTGTCAACTTAACATAATTATCTACAATAAGTTATTTTCATACATAATAGATTTATTATATATATCTGCATTTCTACCTTCATTAGGATAATGTTGAACTTTAAAATAAATGGTGATTCAAAGGATTATTACTACATTGGTTAGGGCTAGATTCTGCTACTAAAGTTTTCGAAACTCAGATTCTTTTCTACATTTGCTCTATTCATTTACCCATCTGAATCAGAGTTGGAATGTTTCTTCCTTGTACCAGGATTTTTTAATACTTATTTATTTTTAGTTGATGCTTGCATTACAATATTGGTTTGACTTCAATGATACATCAATATGAATTCACCATAGGTGTGCCTATGTCCCCTCCCTCTTAAATCTCCCTCCTCCTCGCACCCATTCCCACCCTATAGCTTATTACAGAGCCCCAGTTTGAGTTTCCGTACCAGGATCTTAATTATCAGAATATACATCCTTTAGTGCAGTGTACATGTTTTCAAAGAATTTCTGTTGATCATGGCATGACCCCCGTGGAAATGATTTGGATTTTTCCCACCTGTTCACTGTTTCTAAAGCCACATGGTGCTCTGCCACTCAGTAGTGTCCAGCTCCTTGCTACCCCATGGACTATAGCCCATCAGGATCCTCTGTTCATGGAATAGAGGAGCTGGTGGACACTTCCTCTTCCAGGGGATATTCCAAACTCAGAGATCCAATCTGCGTTTCTTGTGTCTCCTGCATTGGAGGCAAATTCTTTATCAGTCAACCACCAGGGAAGTCCAGAAGTCACCTTGAGCTTCCGGCAATTGTTCCTTTGAGCTTCTCATCATACACATTTTAGAAATTTCAGGCAATTTCAACATTTCCTAGGACCTTCAAATTGCCAAAGGATTTCCATCAACTAATTGTTGAGTACCAGCTTGTGTTTACCCTCTTATTACTACACCTGTTCATCTATAGGTGTCTTAAGCAGGCAAAAACCTTGCACTTTGACAGCATGATACTTTCACTTGTTTCTGTGTGGAAGGTCCAGTTTTATCACATTTCTCCCTTTCTTGGCATTGAAGTTTATAGTGTTCACGGGAGTACAAGTTAAATGGGAGATATAGACTTGTAGTGAAATATACAATACACAATCAATTTAGGATATGGTATTGGCTGGCACTATTTGCATATGAAACATTCCTGTTCATGAACTTGCAGCGCCAACCTGGCATACCAAATTTCATGCTTAAGAGAATACAACAATATAAAGAATTCGAGCAAAACACAAATACTATTACACTATGGCTATTTTTAGAAAAATATTTTTGGAAGAACAGTAGCTGAAAAGTGCTTCCGTGCTGTACCGAGTGGTATTATATGACATTCATGTAAATCTGATTTGCCCTTGCTCAAAAAAATCTGGAGATAGAAATTTCAAAAGCCCCAGCACTCCATTTCTTTTCCTTCAAAATACACAGCAAAAGGCCTCCCACATATTCCACAACAATGAGCCTCTTTGTGTGTGTGTGTGGTTGTGCTATAAATCATTGCTAATCCCTCTTGCTGTAGCATTCAAGGAATTACAGTTAAGTTGCAGTACTTATAAATGAACATAAATAAGAAATTATTAGAGGAATTCTTATTTTCATTTTATTCCTAATTATGAGAATAGAATCTTTCTGATGTGTGGGGGAGTAGATCTTTAAATTTACTTGATTTATTTGAATGATAAAGGGAAAAAAATGAATCAATGGAGATAGCATTCTTCAAAAGAAGCAACAGTACATAATAATAACAAGAAGTAATAATACTTATACTTAAAACAATAGTAAGCCAACCTTAACTGAGTGTCAAGTTCTTCCTTGTAACTTCATTTTGTTCTCTTAGTATTCCTTTCAAACATGACATATTCATCACCGCTATAAAACACAGGATGCTGAGAATTTGAAATGTTAAATCATTTGTCCAAAAACAACTGGTCAAAGTAATAGTAGAGTCAAAGAAAAACCCAAGTCCCTGTCACTTGAAATAACACACTTTAATATCTATGTTAAACTACATATCATGAAATTATTTTTAAATGCCAAATTCATAAAAGAAATTTATGGAGATGACCTGGCATTTCCATTTACCAGTAAGTTATGCTTTATATTATTCTACGTACTTTTAAAATTATGAATTTGGAAGTATATTTATAATTGACTGAATATAAATATTAACCTTTAATACTTGGATATTTCTAGAACGTACGCTTCTATAATGAGTACTAAGGAAAACATTGATTTCTCTCTTATTATAGAATAATACATAGTCATTTAATATATGTGGAAAGAACTGTATGAAGTAGAAAGTTTTAATCATTTAGTCATTCTTCCTACTACTAACAAAGCAATATTTTGCTGAATTCCATTCTAAGTCTGTACTCAAACACAGGTGCACACTTTCATACAAATATATAATCACACAAGAGTATAAAATATATAATCATTCCATAATATATTTAAGATGCTTAAACTTACTATTAATAATGAAAAATAAATTTAATAAATATAGATTTTTACCCATTGATTAATAGGTATCAAAATGATTGATAGCATCAAATGTTAGTGAGAATATGAAACTGTATCATCCCTCATGTTTTGTAGGCATATAAATTTGTTAAATCTTTTGGGAAAGCAATACTGAATATCAACACTTTGCCCTTTGATTCTTCATTTCTCTTTATGTGACTCTACAAAAATAGTGTGCATATGATTATAAAAAATGAATAAATACAATTGAGCTTTGTTTCATTCTTTTAAAAATCAATTAAGGAAAAAAATATCCATAAGTAGGGGAAAGGTTAAACACATTTAATATAACCATAACTGCATAGTACTATGCGGCTTTCAAAGATTTATTTATTTATTTACTTTGGGCGGGGGTCGGGTTGGGGAGGGAGGGGAGCAGGCGGGCCACTTCTATTGGTCTTTCATTTGTCCATTTTCATCCGTCTTTGTTCTCTGGCCGCGTGGGCCTCCCATTCGGTGGCCTCTGTTGTCATGAGCACCGGCTCTGGGCACATGCACTCCAGAGCTCCGGCTCGGTGATTGGACACATCGGTCCAGCTGCTCCATGGCACGTGGGATCTTCCAAAAAAATTTTACTTAATATCAGTTAAACTACATATCATGAAATTATTTTTACATGCCAAATTCATAAAAGAAATTTATGGAGATGACCTGGCATTTCCATTTACCAGTAAGTTATGCTTTATATTATTCTACGTACTTTTAAAATTATGAATTTGGAAGTATATTTATAATTGACTGAATATAAATATTAACCTTTAATACTTGGATATTTCTAGAACGTACGCTTCTATAATGAGTACTAAGGAAAACATTGATTTCTCTCTTATTATAGAATAATACATAGTCATTTAATATATGTGGAAAGAACTGTATGAAGTAGAAAGTTTTAATCATTTAGTCATTCTTCCTACTACTAACAAAGCAATATTTTGCTGAATTCCATTCTAAGTCTGTACTCAAACACAGGTGCACACTTTCATACAAATATATAATCACACAAGAGTATAAAATATATAATCATTCCATAATATATTTAAGATGCTTAAACTTACTATTAATAATGAAAAATAAATTTAATAAATATAGATTTTTACCCATTGATTAATAGGTATCAAAATGATTGATAGCATCAAATGTTAGTGAGAATATGAAACTGTATCATCCCTCATGTTTTGTAGGCATATAAATTTGTTAAATCTTTTGGGAAAGCAATACTGAATATCAACACTTTGCCCTTTGATTCTTCATTTCTCTTTATGTGACTCTACAAAAATAGTGTGCATATGATTATAAAAAATGAATAAATACAATTGAGCTTTGTTTCATTCTTTTAAAAATCAATTAAGGAAAAAAATATCCATAAGTAGGGGAAAGGTTAAACACATTTAATATAACCATAACTGCATAGTACTATGCGGCTTTCAAAGATTTATTTATTTATTTACTTTGGGCGGGGGTCGGGTTGGGGAGGGAGGGGAGCAGGCGGGCCACTTCTATTGGTCTTTCATTTGTCCATTTTCATCCGTCTTTGTTCTCTGGCCCGCGTGGGCCTCCCATTGCGGTGGCCTCTGTTGTCGCAGAGCACCGGCTCTGGGCACATGCACTCCAGAGCTCCGGCTCGGTGATTGGACACATCGGTCCAGCTGCTCCATGGCACGTGGGATCTTCCCAGGCCAGGGATGGAACCGGCGCCCCTTGCACTGCAAGGCGGTGTCCTTACCCACTGGACCACCAGGGGAAGCCACTATGCGGCTTTCAAAAAAGAAAATCAACTCAAATGTATGGACATAGAAAAATCTTAAAGACATCTTATAAAATATAAATTGTAATTGTAGTCCACTACACAATATGGTGCCAGTCATTTTAAACAATGTGTAGATGTACCTGCTCTTAAATTCATAGGAAAGAGGAATGTAAGGGGAAATTCTATAGTGTGTACTGGCTGACTTTCCAGCAGTCTGCCAAATTTCTAAGTTGTATTTGTTGGTTTTGCTTTTGTTCCAAGGGTGCGCCTTTTATTATTTAAGTCAAATGTCCATGAATTTATGATTGAAATTTGGACATGTTTCATAATGAGTGGGGCACTATTAATAACTATGTGCATTGAAAGTCATAAGCCGTATCTCTCCCAGCAAACTTCACAATTGTCTCAGCAAATCATGACACATGTTCTCTGTCCTGTTTTAAACTAGTCAGTGAATTTTATTCCTTCTTCATCATTTATTTATATACATGTACCTGGTCCAAAGAGGCATTTGGCAAACAGGACTTCTACAGGGAATGAAAACAAAAAAATAAAATCCACTTTCTTCTGTTAACCTAGAAAAAACAATTTCCTTCATGTATGAAAACAGAGTTTGGAAGTGAGTTCTATAATTGTAACAGCTATTTTGATTCAGGAAAGGTCTAAAGCTGCTCATAGACTCTGTGTGTTCTCTGAATATTGCTGATACTGTCCACAAGCATAGAGACAGAAATCAAGGTACTGCCATTTTTTTGGAGGCACTTAATTAAACCTTACTTGAAGTTCCAGAGTATCATCTGGAGTTTTTGGTTCCATTAGTCAAGAATTTCTCTCTTTCATGTGGGTCAATTAGGGTCAAGCCTTCTACTTTCTCTACACATAGGACTTTAAAGTAAAGTAAAAAAAGTAAAAAGTAAAGTTTCCTTTTTAAAGTAAACACTCAGAAATATCTTTGATGATGATTGTCTTTCGTGCAGATTCTGAGAGTGATGGATTCATAGAGCCAAGTTTGGAAAGTTTCACACTTTTTTTGCATTTTTTTTCCATTTTTGCTTCATTTACCACTTATGAGATACATGTCGAGTAAAAATGTTTTAGACTGAAAGGTAAAATTGTATATTCTGGTTTTATCCTCTGCAAGTCAGGAAAAATTATGTACGTTTAGTTCTTCCTGAAGAATCCCCTGTTGTAAAGTATTCTTAATAGAATCTTTTTTTTTTCCTTTCCTCATCAGTTACTTAAAGTTGCATGATTATTTTAATAAACATTTCTGTTTCAGCTATAGCCAATTATGTTTAGTTACGTTTAACTAATGTTCATGCTCATTATCTTTTTTAAACTTTTATATTTTACAGTATGACTCATTTTTCACTGGCTGTAGTACATCTTCAAACATTTTTTTCATCTATTCTCTTGAAGCATGTTCTATTTAAACCTCTCATCCTTACACCAAATAGAAAAGTTGAGTTACTTGAGTATCTTAGTTACTTTTTTCACTAGATCTTTTTTTTTTTTTAAACCTTTATTTTACTTTAAACTTTTACGGAGTTTTGTTGTTTACAGATATGCATGTTCTCAAATTAGTCATATATATATCTCCCTCTTCCCACTTCTCCTGACCATCACACAGCACCCCTGAAGGATTCCCTTTTCTCACAGAGCAAGGACTATAGCCATTTTCTTCACTTATGATAGTACAGGCCTTCATCATTGTTAACAAATTAAACTAGTCTTCTAAGGGTTTATTTGAAGCTTAAACTAATTTAAACTAATTTTAAACTAATTTAAACTAATTTTTCTCTCTGTATGTTTGAATTATATTTATCTTTCATTTCTAATCTAAAACCCAAGATAATTCATGATAACATATATTGTATACTATATTCTGGAAAAGGACTATGCAAGTGAGACTCATTATCTTACAAATTCCTCTGGGCATTTTGTGAATTAATAATTATTATGAACAGTAATATTTTTTATTCTGCTAAACTTGTAAATGGAAATACTCATATTTTATGTTCAGACATTTCCAACCATTATTTTAAATATTGTTAATATACCATTTATTAAAATATATTTCTTCAGGAAAACTTAATTTTCACAGGTTAAATATCTGTTCTCTATCCCTCATATCTTTCACCTTTTTTTTTTTTTTGATCTTCTGTGGCTCGTCTGTTCTACTCTATATGTTAGAACATCTTATTATATGTGTTGTATATATTACTGATTGGGTTTTCTTCCAAAAATTCTCTTTCTAAATTTCTTCATTATGCATTGAAAATATGATATCGCTTATAAGTTTCTTCATCATATTTATCTCACATTACATTTTATCTGGGGTATTTTGAATATACTTTTTTTTTTCTATCTTTACCATTCCATTCCACTGGAATTTCTTTTTTTTTAATTGAAGCATAATTGATTTACATTACTATGTTTCAGGTATATAGCAAAGTGGTTCAGTTTATGTATGTATATGTATATACATATATATATATATGTATGTATGTATATGTATGTGTATATATATATATATATATGGGAAAGGGAAAATGTTAGTCCCTCAATTGTGTCCGATTCTATGATCCCACAACTATAGCCTGCCAGGCTCCTTTGTCCATGGAATTCTCTGGTCAAGAAAGCTGGAGTTGTTTACCATTCCCCTCTCCATGGATATGTGTGTGTATGTGTATATATAGACACACATACATACACACATATAACATGTCTATAATGTATACATATAATATATTATATATGCATGTACATATAATGTTGTTCAGTCGCTAATTGTGTCCAACTCTGGACAACCCCATGGGCTGCAGTATGCCAGACTTCCATGTCCTTCACTGTCTTCTGGAGCTTGCTCAAACTCATGTCCATTGAGTCAGTGATGCTATCTAACCATCTCATTCTCTGCCTCCCTCTTCTATTGCCTTCAGTCTTTCTCAGCAACAGGATCTTTTCCAATGAGTCAGTTCTTTGCATCAGGTGGCCAAAGTATTGGAGCTTCAGGTACAGCATTAGTCTTTCCAGGCAATATTTTTATTCTGCTAAACTTGTAAATGGAAATACTCATATTTTATGTTCAGACATTTCCAACCATTATTTTAAATATTGTTAATATACCATTTATTAAAATATATTTCTTCAGGAAAACTTAATTTTCACAGGTTAAATATCTGTTCTCTATCCCTCATATCTTTCACCTTTTTTTTTTTTTTGATCTTCTGTGGCTCGTCTGTTCTACTCTATATGTTAGAACATCTTATTATATGTGTTGTATATATTACTGATTGGGTTTTCTTCCAAAAATTCTCTTTCTAAATTTCTTCATTATGCATTGAAAATATGATATCGCTTATAAGTTTCTTCATCATATTTATCTCACATTACATTTTATCTGGGGTATTTTGAATATACTTTTTTTTTTCTATCTTTACCATTCCATTCCACTGGAATTTCTTTTTTTTTAATTGAAGCATAATTGATTTACATTACTATGTTTCAGGTATATAGCAAAGTGGTTCAGTTTATGTATGTATATGTATATACATATATATATATATATGTATGTATGTATATGTATGTGTATATATATATATATATGGGAAAGGGAAAATGTTAGTCCCTCAATTGTGTCCGATTCTATGATCCCACAACTATAGCCTGCCAGGCTCCTTTGTCCATGGAATTCTCTGGTCAAGAAAGCTGGAGTTGTTTACCATTCCCCTCTCCATGGATATGTGTGTGTATGTGTATATATAGACACACATACATACACATATAACATGTCTATAATGTATACATATAATATATTATATATGCATGTACATATAATGTTGTTCAGTCGCTAATTGTGTCCAACTCTGGACAACCCCATGGGCTGCAGTATGCCAGACTTCCATGTCCTTCACTGTCTTCTGGAGCTTGCTCAAACTCATGTCCATTGAGTCAGTGATGCTATCTAACCATCTCATTCTCTGCCTCCCTCTTCTATTGCCTTCAGTCTTTCTCAGCAACAGGATCTTTTCCAATGAGTCAGTTCTTTGCATCAGGTGGCCAAAGTATTGGAGCTTCAGGTACAGCATTAGTCTTTCCAGGCAATATTCAGGATTGATTTCCTTTAGGATTGATTAGTTTGAACTCCTTGCTGTTCAAGGGACTCGAGTTTTCTCCAGCACCAAAATTTGAAGTAATTTTTTCTTCAGAGCTCAGCCTTCTTTATGGTCCAACACTTACATCTGTACAGGACTATTGGAAAAATCATAGCTTTGACTATATGAACCTTTGTCAACAAAATGATGTCTCTGATTTTTAATACACTTAAAAAGGCTTGTCATAACTTTCATTCCAAGGAACAAGTGTCTTTTAGTTTCATGACTAGAATCACCATAGACAGTTAATTTTAGAGCCCAAGAAAACTAAATCTGTCATTGTGTCCACTCTTTCCCATTGTATTTGTCATGAAGTGATGGGACTGGATGATATGATCCTCATTTTTTGAATGTTGAGTTATAAGCAAACTCTTTCACTCCCATCAAGAGGCTTTTAGTTCCTCTTCACTTTCTGTCATTGAACTACTATCATCTGCACATCTGAGGTTGTTGATATTTCTCCTGGCAATGTTGATTCCAGACTGTGATTCATCCAATTCAGATTTTTGCATGCTGTATACTGCATATATGTTAACTAAACAGGGTAACAATATGAACCCTTGTTGTAGTCCTTTCCCAAATCTGAATCAGTCCTATTGTTCCATGTAAGTTTCAAACTATTGCTTCTGGTCCTGCATGTGGGTTTCTCAGGAGACAGGTAGGGTGGTCTGGTATTGCCATCTCTTTAAGAATTTTCCAGAGTTTGTTGTCATCCACATAGTCGAAGCATTTTGTGTAGTCAATTAAGTAGAGGTAGATGTTATTCTGGAACTCCTTTGCTTTCTCTGTGATCCAGTGAATGTTGGCAATTTGATTTCTGGTTCCTCTGCCTTTTCTAAACCCAGCTTATGCATCTGGAAGTTTTTGATTCACATATTGCTGAAGACTAGCTTGAAGGATTTTGAACATAACCTTACTAGTATGTGAAATGAGTGCAATTCTGCAGTAGTTTGAACATTCTTTGGCACTGCTCTTCTTAGGGATTGGAATGAAAACTGACCTTTTCCAGTCCTGTGACCAGTCATTTGCTTTCTTCAGGTACAGCATTAGTCTTTCCAGGCAATATTCAGGATTGATTTCCTTTAGGATTGATTAGTTTGAACTCCTTGCTGTTCAAGGGACTCGAGTTTTCTCCAGCACCAAAATTTGAAGTAATTTTTTCTTCAGAGCTCAGCCTTCTTTATGGTCCAACACTTACATCTGTACAGGACTATTGGAAAAATCATAGCTTTGACTATATGAACCTTTGTCAACAAAATGATGTCTCTGATTTTTAATACACTTAAAAAGGCTTGTCATAACTTTCATTCCAAGGAACAAGTGTCTTTTAGTTTCATGACTAGAATCACCATAGACAGTTAATTTTAGAGCCCAAGAAAACTAAATCTGTCATTGTGTCCACTCTTTCCCATTGTATTTGTCATGAAGTGATGGGACTGGATGATATGATCCTCATTTTTTGAATGTTGAGTTATAAGCAAACTCTTTCACTCCCATCAAGAGGCTTTTAGTTCCTCTTCACTTTCTGTCATTGAACTACTATCATCTGCACATCTGAGGTTGTTGATATTTCTCCTGGCAATGTTGATTCCAGACTGTGATTCATCCAATTCAGATTTTTGCATGCTGTATACTGCATATATGTTAACTAAACAGGGTAACAATATGAACCCTTGTTGTAGTCCTTTCCCAAATCTGAATCAGTCCTATTGTTCCATGTAAGTTTCAAACTATTGCTTCTGGTCCTGCATGTGGGTTTCTCAGGAGACAGGTAGGGTGGTCTGGTATTGCCATCTCTTTAAGAATTTTCCAGAGTTTGTTGTCATCCACATAGTCGAAGCATTTTGTGTAGTCAATTAAGTAGAGGTAGATGTTATTCTGGAACTCCTTTGCTTTCTCTGTGATCCAGTGAATGTTGGCAATTTGATTTCTGGTTCCTCTGCCTTTTCTAAACCCAGCTTATGCATCTGGAAGTTTTTGATTCACATATTGCTGAAGACTAGCTTGAAGGATTTTGAACATAACCTTACTAGTATGTGAAATGAGTGCAATTCTGCAGTAGTTTGAACATTCTTTGGCACTGCTCTTCTTAGGGATTGGAATGAAAACTGACCTTTTCCAGTCCTGTGACCAGTCAGTTGTCCAAATTTAACTGACATATTGAAAGTTGCAGTTTAACAGTATATCTTTTAGGATTTTAAATAGCTCAATTGAAATTCCATCACCTCCACAGTTTTGTTCATAGTGATGCTTCCTAAGGCTCACTTGACTTCACATTCCAGGATATCTGGCTCTAGGCAAGTGACCACACCATCTTAGATTTTCCTGCTCATTAGACCACTTTTCCGTAGTTGTTCTGTGTCTTCCTTCCACCTCTTGTTAATATCTTCCTCTGTTAGGTCCCTACATTTTCTGTACTTGATTATGCCCATCCTTTCATAAAATGTTCCCTTGATATCACTCGTTTTCTTGAAGATATCTCTAATCTTCCCCATTCAATGCTTTCCTCTACTTCTTTGCATTATTCATTGAGTAAGGTCTTCTCTCTTCTTGCTGTTTTGTAGAACTCTGTATTGAGTTGGATATGTCTTTCCCTTTCTCCCTTGCTTTTATCTTCTCTTTATTTTTCAGACATTGTAAAGCTGCCTCAGACTACTGTGCCTTCTTACATTTTTGTTTCTGTGGGATGATTTTGGTCACTTCATCCTTTACTGTGTTACAAACCACTGTCGATGGTTTCTCAAGCACTCTGTCTACCAGATCTAACCTCTTGAATCTATGAATCACCTCCACTGTTTAATCATAAGGGATTTGATTTAGGTCATGTCTGAATGGCCTAGTGGTTTTCCCTACTTTCTTCAATTTAAGCCTGATTTTCTAAGACTCATGTTTTTTGCAAAATTCTTGTTGAGTGCTATTCCATTTCTTCTAAGGGATTCTTGCCCAGAGTAGTAGATACAATAGTCATCTGGATTCATTTTGCCCATTAGTGAATTTGTTAGTCAATTAAGTAGAGGTAGATGTTATTCTGGAACTCCTGTGCTTTCTCTGTGATCCAGTGAATGTTGGCAATTTGATTTCTGGTTCCTCTGCCTTTTCTAAACCCAGCTTATGCATCTGGAAGTTTTTGATTCACATATTGCTGAAGACTAGCTTGAAGGATTTTGAACATAACCTTACTAGTATGTGAAATGAGTGCAATTCTGCAGTAGTTTGAACATTCTTTGGCACTGCTCTTCTTAGGGATTGGAATGAAAACTGACCTTTTCCAGTCCTGTGACCAGTCAGTTGTCCAAATTTAACTGACATATTGAAAGTTGCAGTTTAACAGTATATCTTTTAGGATTTTAAATAGCTCAATTGAAATTCCATCACCTCCACAGTTTTGTTCATAGTGATGCTTCCTAAGGCTCACTTGACTTCACATTCCAGGATATCTGGCTCTAGGCAAGTGACCACACCATCTTAGATTTTCCTGCTCATTAGACCACTTTTCCGTAGTTGTTCTGTGTCTTCCTTCCACCTCTTGTTAATATCTTCCTCTGTTAGGTCCCTACATTTTCTGTACTTGATTATGCCCATCCTTTCATAAAATGTTCCCTTGATATCACTCGTTTTCTTGAAGATATCTCTAATCTTCCCCATTCAATGCTTTCCTCTACTTCTTTGCATTATTCATTGAGTAAGGTCTTCTCTCTTCTTGCTGTTTTGTAGAACTCTGTATTGAGTTGGATATGTCTTTCCCTTTCTCCCTTGCTTTTATCTTCTCTTTATTTTTCAGACATTGTAAAGCTGCCTCAGACTACTGTGCCTTCTTACATTTTTGTTTCTGTGGGATGATTTTGGTCACTTCATCCTTTACTGTGTTACAAACCACTGTCGATGGTTTCTCAAGCACTCTGTCTACCAGATCTAACCTCTTGAATCTATGAATCACCTCCACTGTTTAATCATAAGGGATTTGATTTAGGTCATGTCTGAATGGCCTAGTGGTTTTCCCTACTTTCTTCAATTTAAGCCTGATTTTCTAAGACTCATGTTTTTTGCAAAATTCTTGTTGAGTGCTATTCCATTTCTTCTAAGGGATTCTTGCCCAGAGTAGTAGATACAATAGTCATCTGGATTCATTTTGCCCATTACTGACCATTTTAGTTCATTGATTCCAAAGATGTTGATATTGACTCTTGCCATCCCCTGCTTATCCACATCCAACTTACCTTGATTCATGGACCTAACATTCCAGGTTCTTATGCAATATTATTCTTTACAGAATTGGACTTTACTGTCACCACCAGAGAAATCTACAAGGGAGCGTCATTCCTGCCTTAACCTAACTTCTTTCCTTCTGGAGCTTTAATGATTGCCGTCCACTCTTCCCAGTAGCATATTGAACATCTTCCATATTAATCTTCAAGTGTCATATCTTTTTGCCTTGTCATACTGTTCACTGGGTTCTCATGATAAGAATACCCTAGTGACTTGCCATTATCTCCTTCAATGGACTGCCTTTTGTGAGAACTCTCCACTATGACCCATCTGTTGCGGGTGGTCCTGCATGGCATTGCTCATAGGTTCATTGAGTTGTGCAGGCCCATGCATCACAACAAGGCTGTGATCCATGAAGGGGATATGGTTTTCTCTAGATATCCTGCCCGGAGTGGGATTGCAGGATCATATGGTAATTTGGTTCTTAGTTATTTTAAGGAACATCCATACTGTTTTTCCTAATTGCAGCACCAGTTTACATTTCGACCAACAATGTGAAAAAGTTTCTTTTCTCCACACTCTCTCCAGCATTTATTACTTTTGAACTTTTTGACCATAACCTGCTGTTGTTTTATAAAATAAACAAAAAAAAAATTCCTACTAGAATAATAAATAATTTAACTGTCTTTTATTTAATTCGAGAAAATCACTCTAAGGATTGCTGCTCTAAGTTAGGGTTTAGTATAAAATTTTCTTCTTGTATTATATGGTATTTTGCTTGGGTCCCTTTGCTTCTGTTATGACTCACATAGACAGGTGAGTTATTTCCATTGGTCCTGTTCTGCCTATTCGGTACAGGATGAATCCTTCCCTCTTATCTGAATGGTGTTGCCCATAGTTGTCAACCTAATGTTCAGTATTTAAATTTATCTAGTTTGATTCTGTTAAATTTAGGTGAGGATGTCTTTAATGCTATTGCTTGATTTAGTATTTGAAAGAAAATCAAGAACAGAAACCATTGCAACCTCCACTTTAAGAACTCTTTTTCCCAAGTTTGTTTGTGTTTTAGTGATGGGAATGTTACTATTTGTGTTCAGTATTGCCTTATTAGTTCCCTGCTGCCCCTTTTCCACTATTCGCCATATTAATTTTATACCACATCTTATTAAGATATTCAGTCCTCCAGCTTGTTATATCTGAAAGTCTCCTAACAAAGAGGATGCAGGTAGCTGTGGCTACTTGAAAATGCAACACAAATACTGGAAGGAGAACAGTTCTAAGATTTTCCCACAGGATTACAGAAAGTACAGATTGATAAATGATTCTCCTTATCTACTTTCATGCTAGAAGGCTTGCTTTATGCCATGCCATGTAGCACCATGAGTGATCAATTGTGCTTTCCTCAGTCGAGTTCCACTGTTCTTGTAATAAGTAAATTTCTTCCTTCCAGATAGATGCAAGAGTCTGTGTCTCAACCATGGATTGCATTATGTGCTTTGTCTTTTAAATCTTTCTATGACTTTATACATTGTGTTAGAAGGTAGAACAGATGTATCAGATCCTTTATTTAAAACACATTACTACTTTCTAAGCATAAGTTTAACATTACTGGAAAAGACTTGCTCTTTGAGAAAAAATCCAAGGGAAACATATGTTGTCAAATTATTTCTAAATAGAGATTATGGTAGATATACACTTAAAATGTCACGATTTCTGTTTTGGATTTAAAAGTGAATTGTGGTTTTTCTATTTTTTACAATTTTATGTATGTTTTAAAGAACAGCATGACATAAATATGCATGTGCATTTATTTTTGCTTATAGCATCTATGAAAACTGAAATAAACACTACTATAGGCCTAGTATTTACTTTGCTTACATGATAGTCACTGACAGAGGAGAAAGTTGTCCATTTATAGAATTAAAAATGATTCCTCCGTGGCAGCTCTGGATGCATAATCTTGGCCTGTTCTGCCCTGATATTCAGTGTTATAACCTCTGATAAGAATGATGCTTACCATGGCTACTGCTGTAGGATAATATATAAAGGTTTTAAAAATGCTTCAGTGAAGACAGTGAGAAAAAGAGGCACTCTGTAATGATCTCAAGAAAGCAGTCAAGTGTATGAGCACTGCCATCTATTGGGATGGGAATGTTACTATTTGTGTTCAGTATTGCCTTATTAGTTCCTGCTGCCCCTTTTCCACTATTCGCCATATTAATTTTATACCACATCTTATTAAGATATTCAGTCCTCCAGCTTGTTATATCTGAAAGTCTCCTAACAAAGAGGATGCAGGTAGCTGTGGCTACTTGAAAATGCAACACAAATACTGGAAGGAGAACAGTTCTAAGATTTTCCCACAGGATTACAGAAAGTACAGATTGATAAATGATTCTCCTTATCTACTTTCATGCTAGAAGGCTTGCTTTATGCCATGCCATGTAGCACCATGAGTGATCAATTGTGCTTTCCTCAGTCGAGTTCCACTGTTCTTGTAATAAGTAAATTTCTTCCTTCCAGATAGATGCAAGAGTCTGTGTCTCAACCATGGATTGCATTATGTGCTTTGTCTTTTAAATCTTTCTATGACTTTATACATTGTGTTAGAAGGTAGAACAGATGTATCAGATCCTTTATTTAAAACACATTACTACTTTCTAAGCATAAGTTTAACATTACTGGAAAAGACTTGCTCTTTGAGAAAAAATCCAAGGGAAACATATGTTGTCAAATTATTTCTAAATAGAGATTATGGTAGATATACACTTAAAATGTCACGATTTCTGTTTTGGATTTAAAAGTGAATTGTGGTTTTTCTATTTTTTACAATTTTATGTATGTTTTAAAGAACAGCATGACATAAATATGCATGTGCATTTATTTTTGCTTATAGCATCTATGAAAACTGAAATAAACACTACTATAGGCCTAGTATTTACTTTGCTTACATGATAGTCACTGACAGAGGAGAAAGTTGTCCATTTATAGAATTAAAAATGATTCCTCCGTGGCAGCTCTGGATGCATAATCTTGGCCTGTTCTGCCCTGATATTCAGTGTTATAACCTCTGATAAGAATGATGCTTACCATGGCTACTGCTGTAGGATAATATATAAAGGTTTTAAAAATGCTTCAGTGAAGACAGTGAGAAAAAGAGGCACTCTGTAATGATCTCAAGAAAGCAGTCAAGTGTATGAGCACTGCCATCTAAATTTTAAGTGGTTTATGAATGCAACAATATGAACAAATGAAAAGATAAAATTGGCCTTTTTTTTTTTTGCCACTTCTATTTGTCTTTCATTTATTTATTTTCATCTATCTTTGTTCTTTTGGCCTGTGTGGGCCTCCCATCACAGTGGCCTCTCTTGCTGCAGAGCACTGGCTCTAGGCACATGCATTCCAGAGCTCCTGCTGGGTAGTTGGACACATTGGTCCAGCTGCTCCACGGCACGTGGGATCTTCCCAGGCCAGGGATCAAACTGGCGCCCCTTACACTGCAAGGCAGTATCGTTACCCACTGGACCAAAAGGGAAGCCCTGGTCTTTGTTTTTTAAGGAATATATGGTTGGTTAATATGATAACATCATCTGAAGTATTAGGGAACGAGACTGTTTATAGTCAGTTTCAACCACATCTAGTCATAGAACTTATGAACCTAAGTTACTTCCCTTCAAAATGCTTCAGACCACATTTGTAGGTTTCATAAGTACAAAGGAAAGTGTAGCTTATGAAACTGTAGCTTTCATAAAGCCAAAGCTCTCCTCACACACTCTGAGCTTATTTAAAGTTGTTTATATAATAGGGGGAAAAAGCCTGTACAGTTTACATACTATATCTAAGAATATCACAGAATACCAGTTTTCCGTACTTGAAGGATATTCTCATTTCACTGTCTGAGTTTTCCACATTTAAAATGGGAAAGAGCCAGGTTTCTTCAATGGAAATGACATATTAGTCTTTTACTTATAACTGGGATGGCAAAGAATCCACCTGCAATGAGGTAGGCCTGGGTTCAGTCCCTTGGTTGGAGAAGGGAATGGCTACACACTCCAACATTCTTGCCTGGAGAAGCTCATGGACAGAGGAGCCTTGCAAGCTACAATCCATGGGGTCACATATAGTCAGGCATTGCCAAGCGACTTTCATTTCACTTCGCTTCACTTCTCACACACTATAAGAGACACGAATTATCGGACTATTATCCTAAGGCAGGAATTACTTGTTCTGAGTTGAAATAAAATTTACCTCAGTGCCGATTTAAAAGTCAGTACAAGATTAGAGGGTGAACGGAAGGTAAAGATGTGTTAAGCATCACAAGTATAAAACATTTATGAGAAGGAGAATGAAAAATTTAGTATATAAATGTCTATATAGCTATAAAATATACAATAGTGGATAAAACAAACCATCGCTCCAAGTGGTTGTAGGTACTCCTATTCCCCTAGCACAATGACAATAGCTATTGACACACTTATTATTAGCCAGATTAACAATGTATGAAAAATTTATACTTCATTGAGTAATATATTACGTACACATTATTTCTTCCTATTTCTTTTGTTTAGTTTATTATTTCAAAAGGGAAGATTCAGAGTTATTTTATTCTTAATTGTACTTCCTCCAACCTAATATCAAAGACATTTTAGACTTATTTCAGTGATTTAAAAAACGATTGGGGCTTCCCCTGGTGGTCCAGTGGGTAAAGACACCACCTTGCAGTGCAAGGAGTGCTGGTTTGATCCCTGGCCTGGGAAGATCCCACGTGCCGCGGAGCAGCTGGACCCATGTGTCCAATTACCAAGCTGGAGCTCTGGAGCGCATGCGCCCAGAGCCGGTGCTCTGCAACGACAGAAGCCACTGCGATGGGAGGCCCACAGGAGCCAAAGAACAAAGACGGATGAAAACAGAGAAATGAAAGACCAATAGAAGTAGCCCGCCCACTCCCCTCCCTCCCCAACCCGACCCCCACCCAAAATAAATAAATAAATAAATCTTAAAAAAAAAAAAAATGATTGAACTCTTAATAATTCCACTGCCAAAATAGAGTACTTGCATAAGAATAAGAAATGACCAAATTATATCTTGTAATAATACCTACGAAGTAATGCAAAATAGTATATTATTATTCCATTTTTCATTAAAGGTTAAAAACAAAACTAAAAAATGATATGTATTTTATATTTAATTCTACCTAAAAATAAATGATTTAATTTAAATATTAAAATTTCATGTTACTGAGATTCTGGAAGTGTGAAATATGACTTTTATAGATGAAATTCCAACAAATTGTCATGAAAACTGTCAAATGCGTTTATTGCATTGTTGCAGTGAGATGACTCACTCATAAAAATCAAATCTGTACTCTTTGCTAGCTATTGTTGAAGGCCATATAAAGCAGTGAAAAGACAACAAATAATCCTCTAGTTTTGTTTATCAGTCCTTTATAAACCAATTTGTGACATCGGGCAAAGAAATTTAAACACCTTAATATTCTTGCCTTAAAAGATGAAAACTCCTCAGTCTTTTATGAGGCAGAATGTATAATTAATAGTTTATGTGTATAATTGATAAAGTAAGTTTTATAAAGTATAAAATATTATACCATTTTATGACATATATATATATTTATTCTATATCAATTTTTATTAGCCTCTTAATCCTTCCATATTTCACACTATTAAAAATGGCAGCTTCTAATGATGAGACTGAAATAACATTTTAAGAAAAAACAATATATTTACACTTGCCTAAATCACAGCATTTAATGTGTGGATAGAATTTCAACACTTTATTAATTAAATTAGTCTATCTTAAGTAAATCATTATAATAGCTGATTGTACTGTTTTTATGAAATAGGATGATGTTTTTCCCGCAATAAAACCATTATTTAAATTTTCTGTTTGTAAACAGTGTAGGAACTTTGTATCTGAAACTTCCTTGTATTCATTACTGTGCTATATCACTTAAAGTAATTATTATTATAAGTACAAAATTGGAAAGCCTGAAAATTACAATTATAACTCAGAAACAAATTCTTGTGAATTAAAAACTACAAATTTTGTCAAGTATTAAACCCTGGACTCTAAAGATAAGAGACAAATTTCATCCCTGTTATTTAAAATGCAATATTAGTGACACATGATTGAATTTTTCCCCTTCGGATTGTAATCTTGAAGGAGTAAGATGAAATTCATATAATTTTGACATTATGGGAGGAAAAAAACAGCAAAAGCACATTGCAGCCATTAAATTATAACATTTTTCTTCTTGCCAAGTAAAATATGAATAATTAAGTTTCATATAACATTTCCACATAGAGTTCTGCTTGGATAACCCATCTCTACCAAAATCTATTTGTTATATTTTTCTTTCATCAAATGCTGCAGATTGAGTTAAAGATATTCCCAATGGGAGTGAAAATATGATTTGGAAGCTTATGTTAAAAAGGTTTAAATGTTGCACGTAATGCAAATCTAATTTAAATTGTAGTAACATTTTCAGGGCTTTCTTTTTGCCTTGTGCAAATTTCTTCTCATATTTTCACAGACAGTGCTGATATTTTGACTATATGCTATACATTGTACTGCATTCTGATGCATTCTTGTGAAAAGTTTCTATAACAAAGTTGATTTTGAATTTTGATAGAAGCCACATTTCTACAGGATTAATTTGTCTTTTTGAAAAGAACTTTCAGTTTATTAGGAGAGTTATGAAATGTTGAATAGTAACACTTATAAAGTACTGTGTACTATCATTAGGGCATTTATTTAGTGTAATGCTTTACAAAATATAATTTTAGTAATATAAAATAGCTAATGTTTCTAAGTAACTTGTTTAGCCAATTCTTTCTGAAATCACAGCATTTAATGTGTGGATAGAATTTCAACACTTTATTAATTAAATTAGTCTATCTTAAGTAAATCATTATAATAGCTGATTGTACTGTTTTTATGAAATAGGATGATGTTTTTCCGCAATAAAACCATTATTTAAATTTTCTGTTTGTAAACAGTGTAGGAACTTTGTATCTGAAACTTCCTTGTATTCATTACTGTGCTATATCACTTAAAGTAATTATTATTATAAGTACAAAATTGGAAAGCCTGAAAATTACAATTATAACTCAGAAACAAATTCTTGTGAATTAAAAACTACAAATTTTGTCAAGTATTAAACCCTGGACTCTAAAGATAAGAGACAAATTTCATCCCTGTTATTTAAAATGCAATATTAGTGACACATGATTGAATTTTTCCCCTTCGGATTGTAATCTTGAAGGAGTAAGATGAAATTCATATAATTTTGACATTATGGGAGGAAAAAAACAGCAAAAGCACATTGCAGCCATTAAATTATAACATTTTTCTTCTTGCCAAGTAAAATATGAATAATTAAGTTTCATATAACATTTCCACATAGAGTTCTGCTTGGATAACCCATCTCTACCAAAATCTATTTGTTATATTTTTCTTTCATCAAATGCTGCAGATTGAGTTAAAGATATTCCCAATGGGAGTGAAAATATGATTTGGAAGCTTATGTTAAAAAGGTTTAAATGTTGCACGTAATGCAAATCTAATTTAAATTGTAGTAACATTTTCAGGGCTTTCTTTTTGCCTTGTGCAAATTTCTTCTCATATTTTCACAGACAGTGCTGATATTTTGACTATATGCTATACATTGTACTGCATTCTGATGCATTCTTGTGAAAAGTTTCTATAACAAAGTTGATTTTGAATTTTGATAGAAGCCACATTTCTACAGGATTAATTTGTCTTTTTGAAAAGAACTTTCAGTTTATTAGGAGAGTTATGAAATGTTGAATAGTAACACTTATAAAGTACTGTGTACTATCATTAGGGCATTTATTTAGTGTAATGCTTTACAAAATATAATTTTAGTAATATAAAATAGCTAATGTTTCTAAGTAACTTGTTTAGCCAATTCTGCTGATTTGAATCAGAGATATAGAAAATAAGGTTTAGAAAAATCCTTAAATGTATTTCATATAGTAGTGTTATCTCAGATGTTGACATTTATAGTGACCTTGATGTAATAGTAAAATTGATTTGATATTCTAAAAGTGTACTATTCCCTTGATACTTCATTTTTTTGCCCCCATTATGAAAATACTTTATGGCTAGTCAGTTGACTTGAATGAATGTCATCAGAAACCTCATTGTAACTTCCATTAGTGAGTATTGAGGGCAAGTCAGAGCTGAGGGTTCAACTATTCCTAACTTCGAACTTTCTCTAAAGTTCAGTGGTATATACTCCTTAATTCCTACAAATATTGATTGTTATCATGGCTTTTAATCATAGTATTCTTCAATGCTGGAGATTTTTATGGAATTTTGGCACTTAAAACTCTTAAATTCATTGCCTTTTTTCCCCCTCCCAGATCTTCAAAGATCAGATATCATGAAATAATATCCAGGTATATAACTATAGTATTGCATGACTAGGAGTACATCTGACAGACCCAAAGGCATGGATTATCTGTTAAAATAGATTTGTAACTTGAGATTTAAGTTCAGGATTAAAATGAAGTGTCATGAGATTGTGACGAGCTCAGAACACCTGCTAAAACCAGTAAATATTTTTTAAAAAGCAAAATAAAACAAGGCAAAACAACTTTTTCAAGTCTTTGGAAATGGTCCTAGCTGCATATAGCCAATGAAGAACCACGTCTTTAATAATAGATAGTAAAACTTGGTAAGAACTATGACATCCTAGAGGATTCACAGGAACACTGATATTCTCCATCCTTGTCCCAGGGAGATTGAAATTCCACTTCAGAAAGCTATAGCTAAGAACCTAGGCCTTCCTCCCTCTAACCCAGTTCTTTCTGCAGGCTCTTTGGGTACAGAATCACTGAGAATACCAGGGACCCATTTGTCTTGGTATTGACCTGTGCATTGAGGGTTTCACACCTAGAGAGGGTAAGCAGGAAAGACCTTGGTCTATTGCACCACCACCAACAGAGGACCCAGCTTAAAATACAGAAAGAATTGCTCCTATAACCCCTCCAGAGCTGTGTCTGTGAGACTTTTCCCCAAGTGGGTAGCAGGCTATGTAACAGGGAAAGGCAATCTTTCCCCTAAGGAACAGACTTTATTCGCAACAGAATGAGGAAAGTTCAACCGAACTGTGCACTCCAAAACAGTAAAAGTTGAGGTAAAAGTTAAATAGGAAATGATTGATAGACTCATGGGTTTTACAGGCTAAACTGTAGGCTTTCACCAACTTGAAATTGACCCAACATCCTATATGTCATCCTACTTTTTCAAAGGGCCAATTGGATGCGTAATAATATCATAAACCCTACTCTCCACCCAAAAAAGTTCAGTTCACTCTGACCTCTGTAGCAATATAATTTTCAGAGTATATGAGATACTTGCCATATTTATGCTGCTAAGATTTAGCAAGAGAAAGCCTCGCTCTAACGGTAATAATTCAGTATATAAACTATCATAAATAGTGCTAGGAGAATATATGTATGTACCCTCTATTTATATGCATATAAAATGAATGTCTGCTAATTCACTTTATAAGAAATTTAAGAGACATTTACTTTTTTATAGATGAGAAAACTGAGTCATGTAGAGGTTAACTACTTTATTTAGCTTCATATTACTAGCAAGTGATAAAGTTTAACCTTAATCCCAAACAGTCTAGCTACAGAAAATTCTTTAGCAAAATGTAAAAATACATTAAACTGTAGCACTATAGTTAAGAGCTTTTATCTGAAGGAAGAAATATAGTAAAGAACTATCCTGTATGCAATCATAAATAGGTATAAGCACAAATGTATGAATAGGTATAGAAGTCCACCAGTATTCATCTTTAACTCAGCAAATCTGTAGCTACATCTCCAAATCAATGTTTTCCCTACACCTCAAATAAAAAATTTCCTAAATTTAGCAAATTAATTTTGCCACCAAGCATGTATACCCCTTATGTTGTATTATTTTCTCTCAGTGAATGATATCATCTAATTGACTGCCCAGGTCAAAATTGTTAGTGTTTTTGTTAAATCCCATCTCTAGTTCAACAGAAACACTCAGCAGTCAAAGGTTCCACCACTGAAATATCTTTCAAATACAGTTGTTTTGTAAATCCATTGCTGATTCCAGTTAATCATTTTCTGTTGTGTAAGTCATTACACTGACCTTATGTCCACTCTTTTTATGTCTCCGTGATTCATCCTTCAACCTCATCCCCAAATCTTCTGCTTTAAATTGTTTGGGTCATCATCCTATTGCTCAGTTTCTCAGTCATGTCCAACTCTTTGTCACTCCGTGCACTGCAGCCCTCTAGGCTCCTCTGTCCATAAGGTTTTCCAGACACATCAATCTATTAATAAGCAATAAAATCAAATATAAAATATTTATTATTGGATACAGTATAATTTTATAAATGCTTTTGAATACAGAGGATTGATTTAGGTAATCCACCTAACACAGATCAGAGATCTTACTCAAAATTGCCATTATTTTTAGCACTGTGAGAATCCCAGAAATGTCTCTGTAGGACAGGAGGAAAATAGATTGAAATCTAGCTGCTAAATAGCTTCCTTCTCAGCTTCCAGTCTACCTTCCCACACTTTTCTCAATATAATTTTCTATAGTCTTCTTAAACATACATACACTTTAGCCTATAGGCTAAATGCACTCTCAACATAGCATACTCTCAAAAAACCAGGTGCCTTTTTAATTGACTCCACCACAGGACATGTGGGATCTTAGTTCCCTGACCAGGGATTGAACCCATGCTCCCAGCAGTGGAAGCTTGAAGGCTTAAGAAAGTCCCAGCAAGTCATGTTCTATTTGAGTTGCTGCATGTGTTTCTCGCAGTTCAACATTTTCCTTATGCTTCCCTAACACATGGTCAAATTTAATAACAAATTCAGAAGTCATTGCCTTTAAAATTTTTTTTTTTTGATTGCAGGATAATTACTTTACAATGTTTCATTGGTTGCTGCTATGCAAAAACCATGAATGAACCATAAGTGCATATACCCCCTTCCTCTTGAGCCTCCCTCCAACCCTACCCACCCTTCACACCCCTCTGGGTCCTCACAGAGTACTTGGCTGGACTCCTTGTATTATTTAGTAGCTTCCTGCTAGCTCTCTACTTTATTCATGGTAGTGTTTCTATGTCAGTGCTACCCTTTCAATTCATTCAATCCTCTCATTTCCCTGCTGTGTCAATAAGTCAGTTCTCTATGTCTGCATCTTTATTCCTTTCCTGCAAATAGGTTCATCAGTACCATTTTTGTAGATTTTATATGTGTGTGTGTGTGTGTGTGTGTGTGTGTGTGTATAATCTTTCTCTTTCTGACTTACTTCACTCTTTGTAACAGGCTCTACATTCATTCACCTCAGTTTAACTGACTCACATTTGTTCCTTTATATAGATGGGTAATATTCCATTCTATGTATGTACCAGGATTTCTTTATCCCTTCATCTGTCGATGGGTATTTAGATTGCTTCCATGTCCTGGCTATTGCAAATAGCACTGCAGTGAACACTGGGGTTGCATGCGTTTTAATGGATTATGTGTTTCTCAGGATATATATCAGTAGGATAATTGCTGGGTCAAACAGTAGTTTATTCTTAGAATTTTAAGGAATCTCCATACTGTTATCCATAGTGGTTAAACAATTTGCATCCCCACCAACAGTGCAAAAGAGTTCCCTTTTCATCACATCTTCTCCAATATTTATTATTCGTAGATTTTTTGATGACAGCCATTCTGACCAGTGTGAGGTGAGACCTCATAGTTTTGGCTTGCATTTCTGCAATAATGAGTAACATTAAACAACTTTTCATGCGTTGGTTGTCCATCTGTATGTCTGAGAAATGTTGGTTTAGGTCTTCCCCATTTATTTTTTTGATTGAAATGCTTGTTTCTTTGATATTGAGCTGCATTATCTGCATGTATATTTTGGGGATTAATTCTTTGTCAGTTGCTTTGTTTGCAATTATTTTCTCCCATTCCGAGGGTTGTCTTTTCATAGTTGTTCATAGGTTCCTTTGCTGTGCAAAAGCTTTTAAGTTTAGTGAAATCCTATTTGTTTATTTTTGTTTTTATTTCCATTACTCTAGATGGTGGGTCAAAACAGATCTTGCTGTGATTTATGTCATAGTGTTCTGCCTATGTTTTTCTCTAAAACTTTTATAGTTTCTCACCTTACATTTCAATCTTTAATCATTTTGAAATTATTTTTGTATGTTGGTAGGACATGTTCTAATTTCATTCTTTTACATGTAGCTGTCCAGTTTTTCTGCACCACTTATTGAAGAGAAAATTTTTTCTCTGTTGTATATTCTTGCCTTGTTTGTCAAAGATAAGGTACCTATAGGTATGTGGGTTTATCTCTGGGCTTTCTGTCTTTTTTCATTGATCTGTATTTCTGTTTTTGTGCTACTACCATACTGCCTTGATTGCTGTAGCTTTGTAGTGTAGTCTGAAGTCAGGAAGGTTTATTCCTCCAACTCTGTTTTTCTTTCTCAATATTGCTTTAGCTATTCAGAGTCTTTCGTGTTTCCACACAAATTATATTAAAAAAAATGTTTGTTCTAGTTCTGCAAATGGTAATTTGATAGCTATTGCACTGAGTAGTATTGCTTTGAGTAGTATAGTCATTTTCACAATAAAGATATCTCAATGTTCCTTGGTAATGAACTATTCTCTTCCACTTTATCTCCATTTTATTTTTTCATATGATACTTTCCTAGTTACTCAACTACTGGACCCTCTAAAGTTTACCTTTTTAATATTCTTGAACCATTTTATATAATTTTCAATACTCCTAACCCACCCAAATACCTGACACCAAATAGTCTATTTCTTTCAATTGAATGTATGTATCTATCCATTGAGAAACACTTGCAAGTGTCCATATTTTTGATAAGTTCTAATAAAGACTGATATAGTAACTATTTTCTCTTTTTAAAAACTAAATAAAAATGAAGCTTAAAATTCAAACTCAAATCCATTTAATTTCAAGTTATAAATTAGATATCATTAGAAATTATGTCATCTTGAATCCTAGTTTAACATTTCACTCATCACAATCTTCACTTTTTTGTCCTTAACCATACTTTCTTATAATTTTCCTAGAATACAAAAAAAAAAAAGAAAAAGATGTAACTTGGACAAGCTTGTGAATTTACTGTTTCCATGATGGTGGGATTTTAAAGATTCTCAACTGAAATAAAATTTCTGTCAGCACTAACAATATGTAATATAATTTCCTCTAATCTGGGCCAGAGCCAGAAGTGTTAGTTTTTCAAAATACTATAGAAGGTATCCCACAGATGAGGTTTTAAGTACCATTTTTAGTTTGTCATCATTATTATAAATTAATCAACATTGGGAGTGATGGCTTTTAAGGTCTTTACATAGGAAAAAAAGAATGGCTTAGTCTGTCCCTAATATCCAAAGTACTTTTCTCTTTCTTACAGAGAAATGATGGCATTTCTTAATACAACCAACAGAAAAATCTTATATCAGATAAAAAATCAGAGGTAAATCTTAACCGATAACTGATAATATTTCGTTGCAAAAGTTATATGTGACAGATGAAATAATTTTCCTACCAGTATTTGTACTGGCAGTTTTTCTCTTCTCTCTTATGTCTTGCTTTCTCACATAATTTATTCTACGTTAATTTCTGAGGACAGGATCATATTAGAATGACCTACCAGTTCATTGAGCAGTTTAATATTTTGTGAAGATTATTTTCCTCACTAATATTATGACTTTACATATGTTGAATGTCATTTTATCAAAATAATGTAGAGCTTATATCAAACACATGTGAGTGTTAAGTCTGTAGAGTTTTAACATGCCTTACTTTATACATGAATAATTTGTATAGAGCTGTTTGTTCTTCTCAATATAATATCACCAAAATTGTTGAGAGAATATGCATCATAAGTAGTACATATGAGATGAATTTAACTGAGGACAGGTGATATTAATGGTTGGATTTGTTTTATTATTTTTTTTCAAAGATTTATTTATTTATTTTGGGCGGGGGTCGGGTTGGGGAGTGAGGGGAGCAGGCGGGTCACTTCTATTGGTCTTTCATTTCTCCATTTTCATCAGTCTTTGTTCTTTGGCTCCTGTGGGCCTCCCATCGCAGTGGCATCTGTCGTTGTAAAGCGCTGGCTCTGGGCGCATGCCGCTCCAGAGCTCCGGTTTGGTAATTGGACACATCGGTCCAGCCACTCCACGGCACGTGGGATCGTCCCAGGCCAGGGATCGAACTGGCGCCCCTTGCACTGCAAGGCGGTGTCCTTACCCACTGGACCACCAGGGGAAGCCCTGGATTTGTTTTAGACTTGGCTTCCTTTTAATGTTCTTCTGAATGAGGATTATTTTTTTAAATATTATTGTATTTTTCTTCCTAAGAATTTTCAAAGAAAGTACTTATATTAAAATATCATGTGAGATTGATAGATGGTTTATTATTAAAACAATAGATTTTGTCAGGTTAAGAAATTTTAGGAAAAAATCTTGATATCATATTAGTTTATAACAGAGTTTTAGAGAATTAACTGTAGATTTGTTTTTATTAGCATATTTAAACCCTTAGATGATGAGCAAACTAATAGAAACTCATTTATTAACTAAAAATTATATTTAACATTTTATGTGAATAATAAACATTTTATAACAATGCTTTTATTATACATCATCATACTCATTACACTGTGAACTGTCATTAGTTTCATCCTTCCATTCATTCAGTCTTCCTTCAACTACTTTATTAAACCATTTGTATAAAGCCAAAGCAAACATGAATAACAACTTGAAACTATAATCAGTTTTCTTTAGAGCTGACAGTCACCAAATACCCTTTTATTATGCTCAAATGTGACTTAAAGTGCTCACACCAAACAAACTCTATCCCTATTTTTGAATATCCGTTGCTTTTCATTGGGAATCAGAGCTAATCATTCTTGGTGTGGTGCTGAAAAACATTTATGCTCTGTCTCAGAAAACATGTAAACAGGAGGGAGGGAACATTTGGTGAATCCACAATAGGAGATGAGAGAATATACTTAGTCAAGATTGAAGAAAAAGAACTGTCTGCCTTGAAGCAAAAGTACATCACAAAGCAAAATGAGAAATAAAGCAACAAGTACAAAGGGAGAGCCATTTTAAATTTCTTTATGGAGAGGTTATTCTTAACAATTATAGATGGAAGTAATGCCAGATGAATTGTGAATATGTATCAGTTCTGGTATCCCAGTAGTGTTGTTATGAGTATTTTATTAAGTATTTCATACCATTTGTCTTTCACATTCCTTTTTGTCTTCTGGAAGTATATAGAAGAGAGAGTCCTGAATATTGAGTGTCCTTTCCCAAAAGGAATGCATGGTGTTACTGAGAAGACTGTGTTTCTATACAGAAATGCTAAAACATTCAAGAGAGAACATGATCAAATTCTGAAATTGTGTAGCTCTTATTGTAAATGCAGTTTGACATTAGAGAAGGATCATTTCAACATTGGAATTTAAGAGAGACTGAATAGCTCCCGCAATTTGGATGCAGGCAAAGCAGAAGGACATTACAGATGGAATGACTAATTTGAATGAATATGTTTGTTTTCTGTGTTGAGTGACTTACCATGCCCCTTTGTATTAATTTTTCATTGCTTCCATAACAAATTATCACTAGTTTTGCTGCTAAAAACAACATAAGTTATCCTATTTCTCACTCATAAGTTTTGGTGGATTCAGCTGACTTCTCTCTTTCAGGTCCCCATGGCCAAAATTGAAGTATTGGCCAGGCTGGCTTCTTGTCTGGAAGCTCTAGGAAAGTACATACTTCTAAGCTATTTTGAGGTTTTGAAAGAAGGCAGTTTCTATTGTTGAAGGACTGAAGTCCCTGCTTCTCGCTGACGGTTGTCTGGCAAGCCTCTCTTACCTTAATGTTTTCTGAATTCCTTGATTCATGGCTCCATTCATCTTCAGAACTAACAATTGTGAATTGAGTATGAATTCTCATGCTTCAGTCTCTCTGATCTCCCATTCTGGTCTCAGACTGAGAACACTGTCTGCTTTTAAAGGGTTCATGTGTTTTATGTTGGACCAGACTAGATAATCCAGGATAATCTATTTTGATATCCAGCAAATAACATCTACAATGTCCCTTTTGCCACACAAGCCTCTCACAGGCTGTGAGAATCAGATCAAGTACATATTTGGGAGACTTTTATTATCATTTGAAAGCATGCCAGTGGAACTGCCGGTAACTTCACCTACAGGCTTGCCTTGCTTTATTGTGTTTCACTTTATCATGCTTTGCAAAGACAGCATTTTTACAAGTTGAAAGTCTGTGGCAACCCTGCTTTGAGCAATCCTATTGGCACCATTTTTTCCAACATTTTTGCTGACTTGCTTTCTCTGTGCCACATTTTGGTAATTAATGTGGTATTTCAAACCCTCCATCGGCAAAAAGTTTACAACTGCTAAGGATTCAAATGATGGTTAGCATTTTTTTTTAGCAATGAAATATTTTTCATTAAAATATATGCACTATTTTATTAGGCAGTGCTGTTGCACCCTTAATAATTGACTACAGTGTATTATAAATATAATTTTTTATGCACTGGAAAAACAAACATTTGTGTGACTCACTTTATTACCATATTCATCTTAATGGTCTGGAAGCAACAGAGTATCTCCAAGGTATGCCTGTATTTGCTTGAGGACATGGTCTGCCTTCTAGAACCTGTGAAATATTGTACAGTGTGGGCAAGAAGTGTAAGGGAATTGACACTCCAGAGTAGCAGCCTTCAACTAGTGACTAAAGGAATGAGTATATCGAAAGGAGTTTCCTTTATACCTCAGATGGGATATCGGTAAGACATGGGTCCCACATCAATTCTCAGGATCACCCAACACAATTAAATCCAGTGGTCAACAGCAGCCACTTGTTTAAAAATGCACCCTTTTTTTGCGGCCTTTCTGTCTCATCTCCCTATCCCATACCAATAGTTCCTGGGAATAACTCAATGAACTACTTGTACTTAAATCATTGTCCCAAGATATGTTCTGGAACTCTTATACAAAGAGAGTTAGGACAATAATTTCTTATCTTGGCTCAGAATTTTATTATTCGGAATGCTCTTAACATACAAGACAAGGGTAACAATAGAAACACACTCATAAATTAGAAAGAACTATTTATATCTATGGTTTTGTTAATGCTTTAACAACTCTGTCAAATGAGAATTTCTCCATTTGAAAGCCCATTTTAAAGATAAAGGACTCAAAATTGGAGACATTAGGTAAGTGAGGAAATCGTCAGTCATAAATTACATAAACAATGTATCAGAATCTTAAATCACATTCAGTGACATGAAATCTTATGCTTTTCTTTTTATATGTATCGATGCAAACATGGAAAATATTCTGTTTTATCAGATTGCATACATGAATAATTATTTAGAGGAAGAGCCTTTTAAATATGAGTAAGATCACGAGGCTAGAGAGGATCATAACCAAGACTAGAATCAGGGTCTGTGTGTTCTAATTAGGTTCTTTTCACTATTCTGCAAATGATGTTTACTCAGGCCGAAATCAACTCACTGAATTTTGCTCTAGAATGAACAAAAACGTTTGGAAATAGCACTGATAGAATTAAATTTCATCAGAGGTCTTTTAAAAATAAAATAAGGCAAATGTTATTTTGTATAAAGACTTATTTTAGTGCTTTTAGCCAAAAGTGTAGCAAATAGTGTTTTAAGAAAATTAATATGCCGAGGATATCTCCAAGGTATGCCTGTATTTGCTTGAGGACATGGTCTGCCTTCTAGAACCTGTGAAATATTGTACAGTGTGGGCAAGAAGTGTAAGGGAATTGACACTCCAGAGTAGCAGCCTTCAACTAGTGACTAAAGGAATGAGTATATCGAAAGGAGTTTCCTTTATACCTCAGATGGGATATCGGTAAGACATGGGTCCCACATCAATTCTCAGGATCACCCAACACAATTAAATCCAGTGGTCAACAGCAGCCACTTGTTTAAAAATGCACCCTTTTTTTGCGGCCTTTCTGTCTCATCTCCCTATCCCATACCAATAGTTCCTGGGAATAACTCAATGAACTACTTGTACTTAAATCATTGTCCCAAGATATGTTCTGGAACTCTTATACAAAGAGAGTTAGGACAATAATTTCTTATCTTGGCTCAGAATTTTATTATTCGGAATGCTCTTAACATACAAGACAAGGGTAACAATAGAAACACACTCATAAATTAGAAAGAACTATTTATATCTATGGTTTTGTTAATGCTTTAACAACTCTGTCAAATGAGAATTTCTCCATTTGAAAGCCCATTTTAAAGATAAAGGACTCAAAATTGGAGACATTAGGTAAGTGAGGAAATCGTCAGTCATAAATTACATAAACAATGTATCAGAATCTTAAATCACATTCAGTGACATGAAATGTTATGCTTTTCTTTTTATATGTATCGATGCAAACATGGAAAATATTCTGTTTTATCAGATTGCATACATGAATAATTATTTAGAGGAAGAGCCTTTTAAATATGAGTAAGATCACGAGGCTAGAGAGGATCATAACCAAGACTAGAATCAGGGTCTGTGTGTTCTAATTAGGTTCTTTTCACTATTCTGCAAATGATGTTTACTCAGGCCGAAATCAACTCACTGAATTTTGCTCTAGAATGAACAAAAACGTTTGGAAATAGCACTGATAGAATTAAATTTCATCAGAGGTCTTTTAAAAATAAAATAAGGCAAATGTTATTTTGTATAAAGACTTATTTTAGTGCTTTTAGCCAAAAGTGTAGCAAATAGTGTTTTAAGAAAATTAATATGCCGAGGATATGCAGGAGGATTCAGAGGAATACAAGATTGAGGTCAGAAAATTGAAAGGGCGGGTCATTATAGTAAGGACCTGGTGGGTGAGATGGTAAAAACTTTGCCTGCAATGTGGGAGACTTGGATTCAGTCCCTGGGTCAGGAAAATTCCCTGGAAAAGGGAATGGAAGCCCCCACCAGTATCTTGCCTGGAGAATTCCATGGACAAAGGAGCCTGTTGGATTATAGTCCATGGTCCTGCAAAGAGTTGTTCACAAGTGAGCAACTAACACTTTCACTTTCATTATAGTAATCCAGTCATCAGTTGATAAGGACCTGAACTAGGGTAGTTGCAAGGAGACTAGAAACATATAAACATCAATGAAAATAATGGAAGAATTACTATAGGGAGAGATTGATTATAGAGTGATATGATTCTATATTTATCACAGTACGAGTACTTTTTATTTTTCTCTTTAAAATATGGAAAAAATAATGAATGTATATCTTGTATGTACGTATATTACTAATCTATAAATAGAAAATTGAAATGAGATCTTACTCAAAGTGTTTGAGTACATAAACATCCCCACACTACTCTGTCACCCTCAAATTCCCCTTGCAAACATAATAGGCCTAGAGATTCATTTTCTAAAAGGAAATAGGACTATAAGCCATATTTTCAAAAAAAAAAAAGTGTGTGTTTGGCTATTAACACTATTAACACACTTACTAGGGCTCATTATTTATCCAAATTGAAAAAAGGGAAATTCCAATTGATATCAATTTCCTAGTAAGGGCAGAAGACGATACCACAGAGTGCCAGATTCTGGATTCTATGTGAAAGAAGCCAAGTTGATAGCCTTGATTTTATATACAGCCTATAGCCATATAGTTTTGTATAGCAATGGCTTTGTATAGAGTTTAACAGATTAGAAATATAATTCACTGTGCTTTATCATAAATACTATCCAAGTATTTACATAGTGAAAAGATACACTTACTGACACATTTATTTGCAGTGGATGCTTATAACAGATTTCCACAGGGTATCACAGCTTTCATTTTATCTATTTTTCTCCATTCATAATCTATTCTCAATTTGTAGCAGCTGGAGAGAACCTAAAAGATTTTTCTTTTAGGCAAATAGTTCATATTACTTTTCTACTTAAAACACTCCAATATCTCCTTTATGCAATTAAAACCTAAACACTTTACCATGGTGAAGAAATTCCCTTCACCCCCCTGATGTGTGTATGTATATGTTAATTGCACAGATGTGTCTGACTCTTTGTGATTTCATGGCCTGTAGCCCACCAGGCTCCTCTGTCCATGGAATTCTCCAGGCAAGAACACTGGAGTGGGTAGCCGCTATCTTCTCCAGCAAACTTCCTGACACAGAGATAGAACCCCGGGTCTTCTGCATTGCAGGTAGATTCCTTACCATTTGAGCCATAGGAGAAGCCCTCCCACCCTCATGCCTACCTGTATGTCTGACTTCACCGTCTTCTCTTCCTTTCATCAGGTTTCAGTCATTTTGTCTTTCCCTTGAAGCTTAGTTCACCAATTGTGATTTATCACTTCTGTTTGAAACCCTCTTTTAAAGGATTTCATGACTGCTTCTCCTAATAGTTCACATCTAAAATCCAACATTACCTCTTCAGAGAGACCATCCTTAACCACATTATCTAGGATAGACCCTGAAGAACACTTATATCTATGAAAGTTCAATTTTGTTTTTTGCTTCTCACGACTAGAACATAGTTCCACATACAGTGATCATAAAGCTGCTAAGAACATGGTGAGAACTTGCTAAATAACTGTCAGGTTCACTCACATATTGATTAATAGCAAGCACTAAGCAATAAGTGATTATATAATTATTTTAATTCTTATAATAATTAATATTTTAATACCTGAGGAACTTAGGTATAGGTGCGTCTAATTTTTATTAGACCAATAATAGAAGCTGATATTCTGAAAACTATGAAATAGTTACCTCCACATTATATTCTCTATTTTCCCCCCTATTATGCCTCTTTTATTTCTTTTTATATTTATTTTCATCCATCTTTATTCTTTGGTATGTATGGGCTTCCCATTGCAGTGGCCTCTCTTGTTGCAGAGCACTGGCTCTGGGCACTTTCACTCCAGAGCGCTGACTTGCAATTGAACACACCAGTCCAGCTGCTCCACAGCACATGGGATCTTCCTGGGCCAGGGATCGAACCCAATGTCCCTTGCATTGCGAGGTGGCCTCTGTATACACTAGACCACCAGGGAAGCCTCCATATTCTCTGTTTTAGCTATAATTATTAGATCATGGACTTTGTGTAGTATTATGTGTTTTTCTAATGCACATATTAGTTTATTTTTAAATAGCTTTAGTTTACATTGAGTTTACATATTTTTCGGTTTATATTAAAATATAAATATAACTCAGTTAATATTTTAAAAATATTTTATGGTGAAATTATAGCTATTAGAATATATAGTACATTTTAATTTAGCGTGATCTTTATATTTCTCAAATGACTATGGATTTTGGTAACAAAGAAATAATGAAATGAGATAACGTCTGACTTCACCGTCCTCCCACCCTCATGCCTACCTGTATGTCTGACTTCACCGTCTTCTCTTCCTTTCATCAGGTTTCAGTCATTTTGTCTTTCCCTTGAAGCTTAGTTCACCAATTGTGATTTATCACTTCTGTTTGAAACCCTCTTTTAAAGGATTTCATGACTGCTTCTCCTAATAGTTCACATCTAAAATCCAACATTACCTCTTCAGAGAGACCATCCTTAACCACATTATCTAGGATAGACCCTGAAGAACACTTATATCTATGAAAGTTCAATTTTGTTTTTTGCTTCTCACGACTAGAACATAGTTCCACATACAGTGATCATAAAGCTGCTAAGAACATGGTGAGAACTTGCTAAATAACTGTCAGGTTCACTCACATATTGATTAATAGCAAGCACTAAGCAATAAGTGATTATATAATTATTTTAATTCTTATAATAATTAATATTTTAATACCTGAGGAACTTAGGTATAGGTGCGTCTAATTTTTATTAGACCAATAATAGAAGCTGATATTCTGAAAACTATGAAATAGTTACCTCCACATTATATTCTCTATTTTCCCCCCTATTATGCCTCTTTTATTTCTTTTTATATTTATTTTCATCCATCTTTATTCTTTGGTATGTATGGGCTTCCCATTGCAGTGGCCTCTCTTGTTGCAGAGCACTGGCTCTGGGCACTTTCACTCCAGAGCGCTGACTTGCAATTGAACACACCAGTCCAGCTGCTCCACAGCACATGGGATCTTCCTGGGCCAGGGATCGAACCCAATGTCCCTTGCATTGCGAGGTGGCCTCTGTATACACTAGACCACCAGGGAAGCCTCCATATTCTCTGTTTTAGCTATAATTATTAGATCATGGACTTTGTGTAGTATTATGTGTTTTTCTAATGCACATATTAGTTTATTTTTAAATAGCTTTAGTTTACATTGAGTTTACATATTTTTCGGTTTATATTAAAATATAAATATAACTCAGTTAATATTTTAAAAATATTTTATGGTGAAATTATAGCTATTAGAATATATAGTACATTTTAATTTAGCGTGATCTTTATATTTCTCAAATGACTATGGATTTTGGTAACAAAGAAATAATGAAATGAGATAGAAAATGAAGATGTGGAAGAAGAGAAGGAAGAAAAAAAGGTGGAAAGAATGGAAAAGAATGGAGGGAGAATGAGATCAACCAATATTATAAAACAAATCAGCTAATAACCTAGAATTCTCACTTTTAAATAAACGTCCATTCATGAATTCCATCAGTACAGCATTAATCAGTATAGTTTAATCAGTTTTAGCACAAATTTATTCTTAGTTAGCACTATCAATATCAACTGAAACTATTAAAAAAATGAATGTGAAATAACAGAGACTTGCTTTATGGAAGCTGAATGATTGAAATCAACAGTGGTGGTCGTCACGTAGGTGACAGTGGCACATAAGTTGATCAGTGAAGAAGTCGACGGAACTGTCCACTTCGTTAGTAGCATTCCTTGCCGGGCTTTCCAGATCTAGTTTCAGCCATAGTGTTTGCAGGACATAAATTTTTTCTAACTTTATTGAGGTATAGTTGACAAAATTTTTATATAGTGGCATTGAACAACTTGATTTGACACACGTTTGCATTGTGAAATATTCACAAAGTCTATTCATGTCATCTCCATCAGCACATCACACTCCAGACTGCACTGTGTCAGCCACACACCACAATAACCTAGTGATCTTTTATTTTACCTAGGTGTTCTAAAGCATATATAAATCTATATGTTTATATGGATGTGTACATGTATATGATATATGACAAAGAATATTTGGGGTTAATCCATGAAATCACAGATGGCCTAATAAATTTGACAGTGCCTTATCTCTCAAGTTAATATTGCAGAATATTTTTAGATGTAATTACTTATTAGCAGATGCTACAATCTGATTATGGCCAATATTAAGATTCATATTGTTAATGTTGACACTTCATTTCCTCATCAAATTGAAGGGTAAGATTTTGTAACAGATTTTATAAAGCAGCATTATGAATCTATGATTGATATGTATACTTAAATTTCATCTTTCTGAAAACTGTTTTTCAGAAAATGATTATGGTTCATGTTTTTCTCCATTGTGTTTTTGTACTATTTTTCAAAATATTCCTGGACAGCATGGGGGCATTAAAAACATTCATCTGTTTATAATTCTATTAATATTCATGAATTAGTTTGAAACTTTTTATGTGAGTACCCAAGCAAATGGGTTCCAAGTTCATCTGGTAGTTTATTAATATGTGTGTGTATATAGTTACAGGCCTGCAAGGCTCCACTGTCTATGACATTTCCCAGGCAAGAATACTGGAGTGGGTTGTCATTTCCTCCTCCAGGAGATATTTCTGACCCAGGGATCACATTTGTGTCTCCTTCCTTGGCATATGGATTCTTTACTACTGAGCCACTAAGGAAGACATTTAAAAAATATTTGGAGACACCATTCTCTACATGGGGTGAGGCCTTAAGGATAACATGGTGAAAAAAACCAGATTAAGATTTTGCCATCATATTGCTTTCACTCTGCCTAGTAGACACCAAATACATGAACACTGAATAAAACAAATCATTACATTTTAGTTGTAAATCCCACAGAAACAGACTGTGGATACAATCATATATTCACTTCAATTCATAAGAAATAAATTTGTGGTCAACTTGATTTGACACACGTTTGCATTGTGAAATATTCACAAAGTCTATTCATGTCATCTCCATCAGCACATCACACTCCAGACTGCACTGTGTCAGCCACACACCACAATAACCTAGTGATCTTTTATTTTACCTAGGTGTTCTAAAGCATATATAAATCTATATGTTTATATGGATGTGTACATGTATATGATATATGACAAAGAATATTTGGGGTTAATCCATGAAATCACAGATGGCCTAATAAATTTGACAGTGCCTTATCTCTCAAGTTAATATTGCAGAATATTTTTAGATGTAATTACTTATTAGCAGATGCTACAATCTGATTATGGCCAATATTAAGATTCATATTGTTAATGTTGACACTTCATTTCCTCATCAAATTGAAGGGTAAGATTTTGTAACAGATTTTATAAAGCAGCATTATGAATCTATGATTGATATGTATACTTAAATTTCATCTTTCTGAAAACTGTTTTTCAGAAAATGATTATGGTTCATGTTTTTCTCCATTGTGTTTTTGTACTATTTTTCAAAATATTCCTGGACAGCATGGGGGCATTAAAAACATTCATCTGTTTATAATTCTATTAATATTCATTTATTAGTTTGTAATTTTTTATGTGAGTACCCAAGCAAATGGGTTCCAAGTTCATCTGGTAGTTTATTAATATGTGTGTGTATATAGTTACAGGCCTGCAAGGCTCCACTGTCTATGACATTTCCCAGGCAAGAATACTGGAGTGGGTTGTCATTTCCTCCTCCAGGAGATATTTCTGACCCAGGGATCACATTTGTGTCTCCTTCCTTGGCATATGGATTCTTTACTACTGAGCCACTAAGGAAGACATTTAAAAAATATTTGGAGACACCATTCTCTACATGGGGTGAGGCCTTAAGGATAACATGGTGAAAAAAACCAGATTAAGATTTTGCCATCATATTGCTTTCACTCTGCCTAGTAGACACCAAATACATGGACACTGAATAAAACAAATCATTACATTTTAGTTGTAAATCCCACAGAAACAGACTGTGGGATACAATCATATATTCACTTCTATGAATTGCATAAGAAAATAAATTTGTGGTCAGAGTTGCATTCTTAAAAGTTCTAACGTTAAACTGAAACCTACACTTACAGAGAAACAAAGGGAAGGGTATGTGAGAAGATCTGAAAGAAATCACATAGCAGGATTTAGAAAAATAATAGTGATAGATGACGGTAGATAGCTTACCATGAACGGTGTCGGATTCTTGGTCTCCAAAGGAGATTTCACATTGGGGTCGAAAAAATTTGGCTTTGGTCACTCAGAGCTTTGTGCAAGAAAAGTTAATTAAAGAAAATAGGGACAGAGAAAGCTTCCAGCTAAAAGAACTGGAAGAGGGATAGGAGAGTACCCCCAGGAGCTAGTTTAGGCAAGTCCTTTTGTACTTTTTCAGCTGGTTATTAACAGTAGATCAAAAGAATGTCTTAAGGCTGTAAAGGTCTTCCTAGGCCCACACTCACAATGTTAACATAGTATTAGCAGAGGATGGTCTCTGGGTTCAGACTAGACGAGACATTTCAGTGCAAAATAGTTTGCCTCCATAAGACAATAACGTTAGCCTCAGAATATGGTACACATTATCATGGCAAACATTTTGGGCTAGGAAATGTTTGTTTCTCCTCCTCATCCTTCTCTTTGGAAATTGCCAGCCTCCTTACCAAGTCTGCCTCTTCTCCCCTTTCCATAGTTGAGAATGGCTACAAAAAAGTTTGTGGTGGATGAGCAAAGGACAGCATATAAAGCTATATGAAAATGTAAAGGGACATCTGAAACAGGATTTTATCACTATAGTGTCTGGATTTTGATTTTAAATTGAATGGCAAAGTCACTGCAAAGTTTATGCAAAGGCATATGTAAATAAAACATTGTGCAAATTTTACTTTTACAAGGATCACTCGGGATAACACTTTTAGGAAAGTTTAAGAAAGTTGTGGCAGGTATCCCGTTGGGAGGTGATGGTGTGTAGAAGTAGAGATAATGTAGTTGAAGACATTAGTCATTCTCTTAACATAAAATAATAAAACTGCTATTTTTACCTAGGCTCTGATAGAAAGTTTCATATAACACAGAGCTCCAGTTGTTCATTCTTCTATCAGAAAGAGAAATACTAGACAGTAAAAATAAGACATATAATATGGGCTCCCTAGTGGCTCAGATGTTAGAGAACCTGCGTGCAATGCAGGAGATCTGGGTTTGATACCTGGGTCAGGAGGATCCCATGGAGAAGAGAATGGCTACTCACTCCAGTATTCTTGGCTGGAGAAACTTCATGGACAGGGGAGCCTAGTGTGTTACAGTCCAGGGGATCCCAAAGAGTTGGCCACAACTGATCAACTACCATATGAGTATATAGAATGTGAACTATTTTAATTGTCTGTTCTAAAATGATTGTACTTATATATAATTTTGTTTTGCTTTTTAAACACTCATTTGCTTTTCTTTGTACATTTTGAGACAGCATATCAACATCTCTATATTCAAAATGAGGAATTTTCAAAATAATAAAAGGAATAAGGACATTAAATAAGCTGATAGCTATTGTAGCTTTAGCTCTCAAACATTGGAAGGCTGCTCCTCAAAGAATGGTTTCTGTGAGCACAGGGGCATGATACTGCAATTCTGTGTAAATTAATTAAAATCTTTTATAGGGCTTCCCTGGTGGTCTAGTGAGTAAGGACACTGCCTTGTAGTGCAAGGGTCGGTGGTTCAATCCCTGGCCTGGGAAGATCCCACATGCCGTGGAGCAGCTGGACCGATGTGTCCAATTACCGAGCTGGAGCTCTGGAGCGCATGCGCCCAGAGCCGGTGCTCTGTGACAACGGAGGCCACCGTGACGGGAGGCCCTCATGGGCCACAGAGCAAAGATGGATGAAAATGGACAAGTGAAGGACCAATAGAAGTGGCCCGCCCACTCCCCTTCCTCCCCACCCCACCCCCAGCAAAATAAATAAAATAAATAAATCTTTAAAAAAAAAATAAAATCTTTTATAGTGGGCTTCCTTAGTGGTCCAGTGGGTAAAGAGTCCGCCTTGCGGTACAAGGGACACTGGTTCGATATCTGGTCCTGGGAGGATCCCACGTGCCATGGAGCAGCTGGACAGGTGTGTCCAGCTACGAGCCAGCTCTCTGGAGTGCATGTGCCCAGAGCAGCTGCTCAGAACTGAGAGAGGTCACTGCAATGGGAGGCCCACACATGCCAAAGAATAAAGATGGATGAAAATAAATGAATAGAAAACCAATAAAAGAGGCCAAAATTTTTTTAAAAAGTCTTATAGTAACAAAAACTGAGGACTTGCCTGGGATCAGTAATATGAAGGCCTGTCCATTTTGATGCTTTGTAGGTTATCTTTTGAGCTGACCATGAAGGGCAGAGTGTCCTCTGCAAAATGTTCTATTTGTATTAATTTCCAAGGACTTCCGTTAAATAGGTTCACAAAGTGAGTGTCTTAAATGAGTGTTCTCAAGGTTTTTGAGGCAACACATCAACAAAGTTGTTTCCTTCCAGAGGCTCTGAAATGAAAACTATTCTTGGCAGTTATAGGCAATCTTTTATCTCCTCTAATGTACATAGTGCACTGTAAAGTTAGATATTGCTAATTATAATTATCAATTATTATATATTTTATGTTAGATGATACAGAATAGAAGATAAATTTTATAAATGTATTTTAAATAAATATACATATAAAAAATGAAGAACTACTTATAGCAATTAGTCACAAATCATAACTAATATTTATAACTATGCTTTTCCACTACCCATTTGATATTCCCTGTGCTCTTGAGCAAGCCCCTCATCTGGTCATGGTGCTTTGTTGGTGGGTTTTATTTCCTTGTGCTTCATTGAACTCTGGAGGGGCATGCGCCCAGGGAGCCGGTGCTCCGGGGTGACAAGGGGGGAAGGGCCACCGTGACGGGAGGCCCTCATGGGCCACAGAGCAAAGATGGATGAAAATGGACAAGTGAAGGACCAATAGAAGTGGCCCGCCCACTCCCCTTCCTCCCCACCCCACCCCCAGCAAAATAAATAAAATAAATAAATCTTTAAAAAAAAAATAAAATCTTTTATAGTGGGCTTCCTTAGTGGTCCAGTGGGTAAAGAGTCCGCCTTGCGGTACAAGGGACACTGGTTCGATATCTGGTCCTGGGAGGATCCCACGTGCCATGGAGCAGCTGGACAGGTGTGTCCAGCTACGAGCCAGCTCTCTGGAGTGCATGTGCCCAGAGCAGCTGCTCAGAACTGAGAGAGGTCACTGCAATGGGAGGCCCACACATGCCAAAGAATAAAGATGGATGAAAATAAATGAATAGAAAACCAATAAAAGAGGCCAAAATTTTTTTAAAAAGTCTTATAGTAACAAAAACTGAGGACTTGCCTGGGATCAGTAATATGAAGGCCTGTCCATTTTGATGCTTTGTAGGTTATCTTTTGAGCTGACCATGAAGGGCAGAGTGTCCTCTGCAAAATGTTCTATTTGTATTAATTTCCAAGGACTTCCGTTAAATAGGTTCACAAAGTGAGTGTCTTAAATGAGTGTTCTCAAGGTTTTTGAGGCAACACATCAACAAAGTTGTTTCCTTCCAGAGGCTCTGAAATGAAAACTATTCTTGGCAGTTATAGGCAATCTTTTATCTCCTCTAATGTACATAGTGCACTGTAAAGTTAGATATTGCTAATTATAATTATCAATTATTATATATTTTATGTTAGATGATACAGAATAGAAGATAAATTTTATAAATGTATTTTAAATAAATATACATATAAAAAATGAAGAACTACTTATAGCAATTAGTCACAAATCATAACTAATATTTATAACTATGCTTTTCCACTACCCATTTGATATTCCCTGTGCTCTTGAGCAAGCCCCTCATCTGGTCATGGTGCTTTGTTGGTGGGTTTATCCTGTCTTCATTCCTGAAAAGTCTGAACTTTTAGTAGTCCTGTCTGGATTGGGTTAGTGTAATTTTTCATTAATTATAATCTCTCCAGAATATAAAGAGGAATATTATTCAAATCAGGAGTTAGGCTTGCTCATTTTGGAAGTGAACACTACATAATTAATATTCAATCAGTCACTAAGCAGTATGTGTTGACTATAGCACTGACTTATCCTGTGATCATTTCAGTCACTCAGTCATCACTGTCTCTTTGTAACCCCATGGAATGCAGCATGCCAGGCTTCCCTGTCCTTTATCATCTCCCAGAGGTTGCTCAAACTCATGCCCATTGCCTCAGTAATGCCACTGAACTAGTTCATTCTCTGTCACCCCCTACTCTTCCTCTCCTCAGTCTTTTCCAACATCAGGATCTTTTCCAACGAATCATCTCTTTGCATCAGGTGGCCAAAGTATTCGAGCTTCATTATTGATGTCATTCCAATGAATATTCAAATATTTACTGAAATTCTATTTCACATTGAGACAAGCCTTGCCACAGCACATAATACCACTGCTCCCATATTTATACTCCTTATCCCACGTCTCTTTTTCTCTATAATATTTACCATATTCTAACAGATTACAAATCTGATATATTTCTTAGCATGTCAACAAAATTAGAGATTATCAGGAAAAGCAACAAGTATAATAGCTGGTAGCTATTCTAGTTATTGGTCTCATAAATGAGTGTTCTCAAGGTTTTGAGGCAACACATCAACAAAGTTGTTTCCTTCCAGAGGCTCTGAAATGAAAACTATTCTTGGCAGTTATAGGCAATCTTTTATCTCCTCTAATGTACATAGTGCACTGTAAAGTTAGATATTGCTAATTATAATTATCAATTATTATATATTTTATGTTAGATGATACAGAATAGAAGATAAATTTTATAAATGTATTTTAAATAAATATACATATAAAAAATGAAGAACTACTTATAGCAATTAGTCACAAATCATAACTAATATTTATAACTATGCTTTTCCACTACCCATTTGATATTCCCTGTGCTCTTGAGCAAGCCCCTCATCTGGTCATGGTGCTTTGTTGGTGGGTTTATCCTGTCTTCATTCCTGAAAAGTCTGAACTTTTAGTAGTCCTGTCTGGATTGGGTTAGTGTAATTTTTCATTAATTATAATCTCTCCAGAATATAAAGAGGAATATTATTCAAATCAGGAGTTAGGCTTGCTCATTTTGGAAGTGAACACTACATAATTAATATTCAATCAGTCACTAAGCAGTATGTGTTGACTATAGCACTGACTTATCCTGTGATCATTTCAGTCACTCAGTCATCACTGTCTCTTTGTAACCCCATGGAATGCAGCATGCCAGGCTTCCCTGTCCTTTATCATCTCCCAGAGGTTGCTCAAACTCATGCCCATTGCCTCAGTAATGCCACTGAACTAGTTCATTCTCTGTCACCCCCTACTCTTCCTCTCCTCAGTCTTTTCCAACATCAGGATCTTTTCCAACGAATCATCTCTTTGCATCAGGTGGCCAAAGTATTCGAGCTTCATTATTGATGTCATTCCAATGAATATTCAAATATTTACTGAAATTCTATTTCACATTGAGACAAGCCTTGCCACAGCACATAATACCACTGCTCCCATATTTATACTCCTTATCCCACGTCTCTTTTTCTCTATAATATTTACCATATTCTAACAGATTACAAATCTGATATATTTCTTAGCATGTCAACAAAATTAGAGATTATCAGGAAAAGCAACAAGTATAATAGCTGGTAGCTATTCTAGTTATTGGTCTCATACATGGTAAGGTTGGCCATCAAAGAATGCTTTGTGTTCTAACAGGTACTATATCCCAGGGAACATATTACACTCTATTACTGCAAAATTGAGAGTTGCTTTGTTGAAAATTGAAGTTCTTATATTCCTAATTAATCAGTGAATACTTCTTATCATCATAACATTTGAACATGGTGTCAAAATATGCCCAATATGATGTCTTGATTTCCTTTATAAAAACAGGTAAACATCAGCGTTAGGTAACATTAAACTTTCATCAGTGAAACAGTTGGCTATAATCATAGATTATTTTAAACAATCCTGAATTCAGAGGTTCAATTTGTTCAGGATTCTAATAACGCCATTTGCACATATTGCTTAAGAACTATTTATTAAAGTATTTTCTGGCATTATTTCCATCTTAAATGTACACTTTTAATTTCTCATTTCAGCAGCTCACAAAGCATTACTCTACTTAACAATATAATAATGTTTCATTATATTAAAGCAGGACCTTTACTCAATTCTTAATTTTTAAAAAAGACATGCTTAAAAACTCAGTGATTATAGAGTGTTCATATTATTTATTTTCATTATATTCTTTATTCTGAATAAATAACAATATAGCATTATTGCAGTAGACTTGTTTTCAGTGACTAAAGCAAATATTTATTGTCATTTTAGGACCAACCATTCCTTGCTATGGATAGAGACTCTACTCCATAAGGACTGATCATTTTATAGTCTAAATCATAGTTGGAAAAATAACCATTAAATAAATCAAAAAACTCTTTTATGACTAACATTGGATGTAGAAAAATAAATAAAAAGACGAGTAGAATATTTCCTTTTCATATGAAGTACTCAGATAGCAAAGGCTAATTTATTCTAAGTCAGTGTTTTTGTCCAAATGCAAATTAAACCATCTTCTAGCATAAATATATAATAAAATTGCTTTTTCACATTAGAAGAATTAATATTATATTAAGTATAACTGTCATTTTATAGAGGAAACTTGCCAATAACTTGTTCTGCTTTCCCTGTGAAAATGCTATTTTCATTAAAATTATATCTGATTTTACTAACTCCTCAAAAGTATTTTGAATCAGCCATGTTTTTCTACAAATAGTATAATTATGAATGATGTTTCTCTTCTGGGATATTTTCTTGCTGTTAGCCATAAAATTAATCAGTTTTGTATGGGTGAAAATTACTTTGATATTTCTACTAGAAAATACACTACTTGGTTTCTGGATTATTCTCTTTACTATATTTGGGGAAAAAACACATTTTGGTACTTCATGATGCTATTTGAAGATCTATAAATACAGTCTACTGGCTAATATTTTAATAAAAGTTCATTACCTTTCATATTTCAGATATCACATTTCCAGTTCTCACTTTTCTGTTTTATTTTAGTTAAATGCTCCAAATCATCATATTTGCATATTAATTTATCACCCAAGATAAGATTTATATTAAAGTTCAGTTTTCTCCTTAATAAACATCATCTTCAATGATATTTTATTTACTTTATTCATTATTTTCCCTTCTCATAACAATTTATTAAATATTAGTATAAATTTGTTATAGCTTAGAAATATGAAAACTAAAAATATAATAATTTAAACATAGCAAATGTAGAAAAATATGTGATTGAAAGTAAAATTTTAAAAGTATGGTACTTCAGTGCTAGCAGAGACAATCTAATAATCTTTTCCATATCATGCATAGAATAATTTTTACCTTCATGTTTAATAAAGGAACCATGATATTTTGTTAAAAGTCATAACCCATCATGTATTTAAAGTGTTTTAAATGTCAGGAAAATGGTTACATTGCTTTTCTGTTTCAAATCCACAAGATAACCTGAGAACTACATAACAGGAAGAATAGTCTCACATTTGTGACAAAATTATTGTGACCTTATTGAAGTCCAGATGCAAAGGCTAATTTATTCTAAGTCAGTGTTTTTGTCCAAATGCAAATTAAACCATCTTCTAGCATAAATATATAATAAAATTGCTTTTTCACATTAGAAGCATTAATATTATATTAAGTATAACTGTCATTTTATAGAGGAAACTTGCCAATAACTTGTTCTGCTTTCCCTGTGAAAATGCTATTTTCATTAAAATTATATCTGATTTTACTAACTCCTCAAAAGTATTTTGAATCAGCCATGTTTTTCTACAAATAGTATAATTATGAATGATGTTTCTCTTCTGGGATATTTTCTTGCTGTTAGCCATAAAATTAATCAGTTTTGTATGGGTGAAAATTACTTTGATATTTCTACTAGAAAATACACTACTTGGTTTCTGGATTATTCTCTTTACTATATTTGGGGAAAAAACACATTTTGGTACTTCATGATGCTATTTGAAGATCTATAAATACAGTCTACTGGCTAATATTTTAATAAAAGTTCATTACCTTTCATATTTCAGATATCACATTTCCAGTCTCACTTTTCTGTTTTATTTTAGTTAAATGCTCCAAATCATCATATTTGCATATTAATTTATCACCCAAGATAAGATTTATATTAAAGTTCAGTTTTCTCCTTAATAAACATCATCTTCAATGATATTTTATTTACTTTATTCATTATTTTCCCTTCTCATAACAATTTATTAAATATTAGTATAAATTTGTTATAGCTTAGAAATATGAAAACTAAAAATATAATAATTTAAACATAGCAAATGTAGAAAAATATGTGATTGAAAGTAAAATTTTAAAAGTATGGTACTTCAGTGCTAGCAGAGACAATCTAATAATCTTTTCCATATCATGCATAGAATAATTTTTACCTTCATGTTTAATAAAGGAACCATGATATTTTGTTAAAAGTCATAACCCATCATGTATTTAAAGTGTTTTAAATGTCAGGAAAATGGTTACATTGCTTTTCTGTTTCAAATCCACAAGATAACCTGAGAACTACATAACAGGAAGAATAGTCTCACATTTGTGACAAAATTATTGTGACCTTATTGAAGTAAATCTAGCAGATTTTAATCAGCTAAATATTTATTGAGCCACATTTGGACTAGGAATTACATCTAGATCTTGGGGTGCAAAGATAAATAAAACAAGGTTCTTCTAATTAAGCATGCTAAGGTGAGCATGGACATTTACCTCCATGCCCTCCTAAAACTACAAGAATTGACATAGGCAAGATAGTGGAATGGAAAGTTCCAGTCCTCATTCCACTACAGAAAATTCAATATAACAATGCACATAAAACCAAAATATGTCCAGAATCCAGCTAAGAACTAACAGTATCAGGATCTGCACAAAATTGGGAACAGCTGTGTTGAGATGGAAAAGAACAATACCTATTTACCTGTATTAGCCCTTAACCCACACTAGCACAACTTAAAGCCTAGAGGAATTGCTTTGCCTGATGACGTCTCCCTCAAGGGAAAGAAAGAACATGAGTCCAAGATGCCTGGTTGTTTGGGATGCTGCCCCAGAAGTCTTTTATTTCTCATTGTGTGAAGTGTAGAGGTACCCAGCATAGTTAGATATCTGGAGGCATCCAAGAAGAAAATAAAGAGGTAGGTAGGTTCCTATAGCAGTCACAGCTCTGCAAGAAGCTTGCTAGATGTCCCCCAGGAGAGGGGGAGAGGAGGGGAATACACCTCCAACAGCCGAACTTTTCAGTGACTCTACCCCAGGACTAATGATTGGAGAGTTTATTGTGTGTAGGATGGCTTTGCAAGGTTGGGACAAGGCACATAATCCTGACCTTCACTTCCAGGAGGGAGAGAGACGAATGGAGAGTATATCCAGCATCACAGATTTTCAGTGCACTGCCACACAGAAAGATTCAGAAAGGCTAACTTGGCTGATTGATGAAGGTCTTTCCCTGTCAAAGCCGGTCCATAAAGACTAGGAGCCGTGGCTATTTATTCAAATGCACAGAGGGCGATGCTAGACTAGGAGGTATGTGAATATTCTAAGAAGTTGCCTTCTAGGGAAGCTAACTATCCAGTAGGAAAAAAAAAAGGCCAATCATAAAAGTGATAGATTTTCACAATAAGACAATTCTGATGAAGCATATTAGCATGAATTCTTTGGTCCAGGTGCCAAATACTAAAATGCTAGAAGTCAATTAACTTTCTTTTATCTCAATAAATCTAGAGGGTGTTCCATGATTACCAAACACTTGAATAAAATGAATTAAAAAGAAAAAATATATTTGAGGAGGCCAGACATTGTATTTTGAAGAATAAAACTCTGTAATGGAAAATAATAGATTTTGAGCATGGACATTTACCTCCATGCCCTCCTAAAACTACAGAATTGACATAGGCAAGATAGTGGAATGGAAAGTTCCAGTCCTCATTCCACTACAGAAAATTCAATATAACAATGCACATAAAACCAAAATATGTCCAGAATCCAGCTAAGAACTAACAGTATCAGGATCTGCACAAAATTGGGAACAGCTGTGTTGAGATGGAAAAGAACAATACCTATTTACCTGTATTAGCCCTTAACCCACACTAGCACAACTTAAAGCCTAGAGGAATTGCTTTGCCTGATGACGTCTCCCTCAAGGGAAAGAAAGAACATGAGTCCAAGATGCCTGGTTGTTTGGGATGCTGCCCCAGAAGTCTTTTATTTCTCATTGTGTGAAGTGTAGAGGTACCCAGCATAGTTAGATATCTGGAGGCATCCAAGAAGAAAATAAAGAGGTAGGTAGGTTCCTATAGCAGTCACAGCTCTGCAAGAAGCTTGCTAGATGTCCCCCAGGAGAGGGGGAGAGGAGGGGAATACACCTCCAACAGCCGAACTTTTCAGTGACTCTACCCCAGGACTAATGATTGGAGAGTTTATTGTGTGTAGGATGGCTTTGCAAGGTTGGGACAAGGCACATAATCCTGACCTTCACTTCCAGGAGGGAGAGAGACGAATGGAGAGTATATCCAGCATCACAGATTTTCAGTGCACTGCCACACAGAAAGATTCAGAAAGGCTAACTTGGCTGATTGATGAAGGTCTTTCCCTGTCAAAGCCGGTCCATAAAGACTAGGAGCCGTGGCTATTTATTCAAATGCACAGAGGGCGATGCTAGACTAGGAGGTATGTGAATATTCTAAGAAGTTGCCTTCTAGGGAAGCTAACTATCCAGTAGGAAAAAAAAAAGGCCAATCATAAAAGTGATAGATTTTCACAATAAGACAATTCTGATGAAGCATATTAGCATGAATTCTTTGGTCCAGGTGCCAAATACTAAAATGCTAGAAGTCAATTAACTTTCTTTTATCTCAATAAATCTAGAGGGTGTTCCATGATTACCAAACACTTGAATAAAATGAATTAAAAAGAAAAAATATATTTGAGGAGGCCAGACATTGTATTTTGAAGAATAAAACTCTGTAATGGAGAAAGATTAACCTTAGTATATTTGCTGCTTTGATCCCATTAAACAAAACTGTCAAATTATTCAGACTAGTTCCACATAACTTAACTGCGTTCCAGATTGAAGCTCAAGTATATTTATGGATGTTGTAAATTATTCAAGAGTCAACAAGGTAATATTCACAATGTTAGGCATCCATTGAAAACATCTCAGGCATACAGTGAAGCTGGAAAACACCTCCCATAATGAAAGGAAAAGTTGAGCAATAAAAAAACATTGAAATGTGATCCAAATGAGAGAATGTCAACAAGAACATTGAAAAGTTTATTATAACTGCAGTGTAACAATATTAGGATAATTTTATTATAGCTATACTGTTACATCTCTTATGGAAGTGAGTGTATGCTCAGTTGCTTCAGTTGTGTCCAACTCTTTGTGGCCCCGTGACTCCACGTCCATGGGATTCTCCAGGCAAGAATACTGGAGTGGTTGTCACACCCTCCTCCAGGGGATCTTCCCGACCCAGATATCAAACCTGTGTCTCTATGTCTCCTGGATTTCTTCTTTTTGTAGAGTAGAAATTACTACATTAGATGAGAGAATTTTTGTTGTTTTTTGTTATGTCTGAACAACTCAGGATAGTATCTGATCAGTAGTAGCACACTGTAAGTACAGGTCAAATGAATATAGAAATAAATACACTACAGGTAAATATTAGTCTGTATATTCAGGGAAAAAATCATGTTATGGCAATATAAGTAAAATATGGCTTGAAAAAACTGAAAAGAAAAGGTCAAGTTTAGAAATTTATATCCAGTCAGAATGTCAGTGTGGGCCATTCTGAATGAATCTTACAAACAATCAGTGACTTTATGATTACATTTCTTTTTAATTTTAATTTTTTTTTTTACAGTTTTATTGTTTACTGCCACACATCAACCTGAATCAGCCATAGATATACATATACCCCCTCCCTCTTGAGCTTCCTTCTCATCTCCCTCCTCAACCCACCACATGTTGTTTTAATCTTTCTTTTGTAGTCATGACAAACATGAAAAGTCATGCCAGCATTGACTCCTGGGCTTTTACTGTTTCATCTTTCTAGTCCATTGTTTAAGGGCTCAGTAATTTCTAAGATTTAAGGTAGATGATAGGTTTTCAATGACATAAAATAACTTCTATTTATAACACCACTGGTGTTGCTGAATAACTTACAGTAGATTATATTTCTTGATTTTTCTATTATTTTTATTATTTCAAAACCACTACTACTTTCATATTTGCCAAACCAGTGCATGAGTCATATATGACTATTATTCAAAAAATTGCAGTTTTCTTAAGCTGCTGATCTCTTCTGCAATTCACCTTCTTCAATTATCACTACATGTGAATTACACTAACACTTGGGATTACATAAAATAATTATTAAACAGTAACAATCATAGCTATTCATATTCATTAAAAATGCAAATCATAAATGATTAAAAATTGTTCAGCAATGTTTCTTAGATGATATCCCCAAAGTCTATTAATTATACTTGGATTTAATTATAAAGTCAGCTGTGGGGCCACTAATCATCAGGAAAGCAGTTGTTCTGAGATATTATAATTTCGATACTGAGCTTTGTAATCAGTTACACACCAAGGTATGTAATTTGAAATTTTATTCCTACATTTAAAATTGTGTTATGCCATTATATACGAGCAAGATAAATACAAAAATCATTATATTTTGAAATATGTTGTGAAAATATATATGAAAGTTATATGCTACTTATTCTAATATTTTCTATTTGCAGGTTTATAATCTTCTATGTTCAGCAAAATGTTTATTAGATTTAATAAAAGTCATTTTAGCCCCTTGACCATTTTCCCATCTCTACCCTCCAGTTTCTCTTCCATTACTAATCTTTTATACATTTTCTATATCAAAGAACACTGAATAATTTATGCCTTCTATTTTGTGTATAACTTACATTTGTCCCTGGTGATTACTGTCTCCCAGGTGATCACTTTGGAGTCTTTTTAAATTCTTTCTCTTAATAGAAGCTTTCCCTAGAATATTTATTCTTTGACCTTTTTCTCACTTTACGTATATTCCTGAGTAAGATCATCACCCTGTTTTTAGAAGTTTCCACTTCCACACATAGATTGGTTGCCAACCTCTATTTCCTAAGCTTATGTGCGCTTAGCCGCTCAGCCATGTCTAACTCTTCGTGACCTGTGCACTGCTGCCTTATGAACTGTAGCATGTCAGACTCCTTTGTCCATGGGAATTCTGCAAGCAAGAATACTGGAGTGAGTTGCCATGCCCTTCTCCAGGAAATCTTCTCAAACCAGGGACTGAACCCATGTATCCTGTACCACAGGCAGATTCTTTACCATCTGAGCCACCAGGGAAGCCTAAGCTTATAGTGACGTGTAAAATTCCAGTTACCTTTCGGGGATGAATGGATATCACACAAAAGGATAAATTGTGCTTAAAATAGAAACAATTATCACTCTGTCTTCCAGTTGCCTCCTCTCCTATATTCTGTACCCTAAGACAATTATTGGTTGACTCACTCTGACCAAAGGTTGGTTTTCTGTTGTCACTTCACCCTCCACATAATAATCATGTTCCAAGTACTGCAGAGACTATGTCATAACTATATCTCAAATCTTATCATGTCTGCTTTCCCTATCTATGCCTTATAACTTTTCTAACTTGTTCCTAAGTTGCCAATACATTTACTGCTTCCATATATATATATGGAACATACATATATTGTTTTGTTTACATTTATTTTATTTATTTATCTTTTTGGGGGTGGGTTGGAGAGGGAGGGAGATGGGCAGGCTACTTCTATTGGTCTTTCCTTTCTCTGTTTTCATCCGTCTTTGTTCTTTGGCTCCTGTGGGCCTCCCATCGCGGTGGCGTCTGTCGTCGCAGAGCACCGGCTCTGGGTGCATGCGTCCCAGAGTTCCGGCTCGGTAATTGGACACATCAGTCCAACCGCTCTGTGGCACGTGGGATCTTCGCAGGCCAGGGATTGAACCGGCGCCCCTTGCCCTGCAAGGCGGTGTCCTTACCCACTGGACCACCAGGGAAGCCCTATGTATATGTTTTTAATTCTAATTTTGAAATAATTTTTCATTTATGCAATAGTCACAAAGATAGTTCAGGGAATACTGTTATACCTTCACTTAATTTCCCTATATATTAACTATATATTAACATCTTACATAATTATGGCATATGATTTCTGAGCTAAAATTATGAAATTAATATTGGCAAATTACTACTACACAGGCTCCCCAGGTGCCTCAGGCTTTAAAGAATCTGCCTGCCAATGTATGAGACCTGGGTTCAGTCCTTGGAACAGGAAGATTCCTTGTAGGAGCAAATGGAAACCCACTCAAGTGTTCCTTCCTGAAAAATTCCATGAACAGAGGAAACCTTTGTCCATAGGACCACACACTTAGTAGCTGAGCACACACACATATTACTACTAATTGCAGATGTTATTAGAATTTCATAAATTTTTCCATTAATACCATCTTTCAGGATACCACCTTATGTTTAACCATCAAGTATCTTAGTTCCCACTTGTTTGTGATGATATCTCAGACTTTCTTTGCTTATCATGGCATTGACAGTTTTGCAAAATGTTGGTGTCCATCAAATTTTTTAGTGTTTTCTCGTGATTAGACTTGACATATTTAAGGAATGTAATGTTGAGGTATAGTGGCCTAAATCACTAATTATAGGCCATTCTTGATACTAGAGGCATTAAGTTTTACATCCTGGAGAGGAGAAGTTCTACATATATTATTTGGAATATTGTTAAGGAAATGTAAAAGTGTAAAAAGTCCTGTATAAGTTTGATGAAACATTGTTTCTGTATTTTTTAACACTCTGAAGTACACATATTTTGGAAAGGTGTGCAAAGTCTTTCATCAGAAACTTCCGTTACTGGCTAATTTTATGAATGGATTACTCTCTTTTGTAATTTCTGAAGACCAATTATAGTTTGGTGTACCATGATTTTCCAAACCATTTTTTTTGTTTACATACATTTCAGAATGACATGCCCACATTGTAAATGCCCACATATAACTTTTCCTATTATATTTTCTCAACATTCTTAGAGACAATGACCAGTTATTTCCTTTGTGTTACTGTGCTAAGATTGTGTCCTAGTACTACATTTACCAGTGGAAGTGAATGTGTTAGTCACTCAGTCCTATCTGATTTTGGAAACACATGGAATGTAGTTCACCAGGCTTCTCTGTCCATGGAATGCTTCAGGCAAGATTACTTGAATGGGTAGCCATTTCCACCCAGGAATTGAACCCAGGTCTCAAGAAGATCCGATGGAGGAGGAAATGGTAACCCAATCCAGTATTCTTGCCTGGAGAATTCCATGGACAAGGGAGCCTGGAGAACTATAATCCAAAAGGTCACAAAGAGTTGGACATGACTGAATTGACATAGCAGGCAGGCAGGCTCCTGCATTTACAGGCAGATTCTTTACTGCCTGAGCCACCAAGGAAACCAACGTTTGCCAGAGCCCTTGATATTTTTAAAAAATAATTTACTCATTCCATACAACATTATAGCCTAGACACTAAAGATATTTCTCTTAATATTTCATTGCCAGATCCTACATTCCCTTCCATAATTGCACTCAGTAAGTGTTTAATGAGCAAGCAAACTGGCGTTAGAATCTTCTATGTTCTCCAACATGTGATTAAACTGAATGGTTACATGATCATAGATAAAATTATATAGAGTTGTTACAAAATGAAGAGAAGTCTTAGAAAGGAGGAGGAAGAGGAAGAAGTAGGGAAAGAATTCTTTCCTTCTTGAGTTTCTGTGTCATTTTCTATCTGTTGTTGTCCTCTAAACAAGAATCCTGTGTATAAAAATTGCTTTTACCAAAATGCCATTTACAATTGAATAAGTCAAGTGCAGTGCTTTGTGCCCAGAGCATTTATCATTAGCATTTATGCTTAAGGATATTTGTGACTTTCATTTTCAAGGCATTTCTAGATCATATGTGGTCTGTGTCAGCATTTTTCATAGGATGCATATTGCTGATTAGTAACCTGAGAGAAACATTCTATTGAGGTTTCTTTGTGTTCAAGTAAGTCACTTTTAAGAATACTCTTAGATCATATGTGGTCTGTAATATTGTATACCCACATATAACTTTTCCTATTATATTTTCTCAACATTCTTAGAGACAATGACCAGTTATTTCCTTTGTGTTACTGTGCTAAGATTGTGTCCTAGTACTACATTTACCAGTGGAAGTGAATGTGTTAGTCACTCAGTCCTATCTGATTTTGGAAACACATGGAATGTAGTTCACCAGGCTTCTCTGTCCATGGAATGCTTCAGGCAAGATTACTTGAATGGGTAGCCATTTCCACCCAGGAATTGAACCCAGGTCTCAAGAAGATCCGATGGAGGAGGAAATGGTAACCCAATCCAGTATTCTTGCCTGGAGAATTCCATGGACAAGGGAGCCTGGAGAACTATAATCCAAAAGGTCACAAAGAGTTGGACATGACTGAATTGACATAGCAGGCAGGCAGGCTCCTGCATTTACAGGCAGATTCTTTACTGCCTGAGCCACCAAGGAAACCAACGTTTGCCAGAGCCCTTGATATTTTTAAAAAATAATTTACTCATTCCATACAACATTATAGCCTAGACACTAAAGATATTTCTCTTAATATTTCATTGCCAGATCCTACATTCCCTTCCATAATTGCACTCAGTAAGTGTTTAATGAGCAAGCAAACTGGCGTTAGAATCTTCTATGTTCTCCAACATGTGATTAAACTGAATGGTTACATGATCATAGATAAAATTATATAGAGTTGTTACAAAATGAAGAGAAGTCTTAGAAAGGAGGAGGAAGAGGAAGAAGTAGGGAAAGAATTCTTTCCTTCTTGAGTTTCTGTGTCATTTTCTATCTGTTGTTGTCCTCTAAACAAGAATCCTGTGTATAAAAATTGCTTTTACCAAAATGCCATTTACAATTGAATAAGTCAAGTGCAGTGCTTTGTGCCCAGAGCATTTATCATTAGCATTTATGCTTAAGGATATTTGTGACTTTCATTTTCAAGGCATTTCTAGATCATATGTGGTCTGTGTCAGCATTTTTCATAGGATGCATATTGCTGATTAGTAACCTGAGAGAAACATTCTATTGAGGTTTCTTTGTGTTCAAGTAAGTCACTTTTTAAGAATACTCTAGGAAATGTCACTGCCATTTTTATCTCACTTATGTTACATTTCTTAGATTTCATACAAATGCATCTTTTCACAGTAATATTCTGGTAATATTTGTGAGACCCTTGGGACAATGCATTTGCTTTTGAAAACAGCATTCATGTTTATGACCAAAAAAATCCTCTCTGTAGTTTTAAATTTTACTTGAAGCATTATGAAAGGTAAGTCTTTTATAATACACTCCTATTACATTACCCTGGCTCACTATGAAAGAAAGTGAAAGTATTAGTTACTCAGTCTTATCTTACTCTTTTCAACCTTGTGGACTGTAGCCCGCTGGGCTCCTCTGTTCATGGAATTTCCCAGGCAAAAATACTCCAGTGGGTAGCTAGTCCCTTCTCCAGGGAATCATTCATACCCAGGATTCGAACCTTCATTGCAGGCAGATTCGTTACTGTCTGAGACACCAGGGAAGCATATTCACTATATATCATAGTAATTGATCATTTTGTTTCAATGGCATTTGAATCATTTGGAAAACCTTTTGCTACTTGGGTAGATATATTTTGTTTCTTTGACTAAAACCAATACAAATGAATTTTCATTTTGTAGTAATTTGTTGTAAGAGCAAAATCTACATAACAGTTGTCTTAAGGGAAATGTATGTAACAAATCTATATCCAAAAGTTCAAAAGTGCTGTTTTCAATAAAACCTCTCATTATAACCATTAATTTTCATAAAATGTATTGTATATTCCTCTAATAGATGCCTTTAAAGTATTCCATTGTTATACAATTATGGTAAAATTATAATATCATTGTTATAAATTATAAAGCTATTTCTAATGATTATCCTTAATTTCCATTTCACTAGAAGTAGAAAATAATACAAAAATTATAACTTTATAATGGAGTCAGTTGTCTATGGTAGTGATTTCATTGTTTACAAAGAATAGTTGACACTTTATACAGTGGTAGGTAAGCTTTCTTGAGGAAATAAACATGTAACTAAAAATTCTATTGAGGTTTCTTTGTGTTCAAGTAAGTCACTTTTAAGAATACTCTAGGAAATGTCACTGCCATTTTATCTCACTTATGTTACATTTCTTAGATTTCATACAAATGCATCTTTTCACAGTAATATTCTGGTAATATTTGTGAGACCCTTGGGACAATGCATTTGCTTTTGAAAACAGCATTCATGTTTATGACCAAAAAAATCCTCTCTGTAGTTTTAAATTTTACTTGAAGCATTATGAAAGGTAAGTCTTTTATAATACACTCCTATTACATTACCCTGGCTCACTATGAAAGAAAGTGAAAGTATTAGTTACTCAGTCTTATCTTACTCTTTTCAACCTTGTGGACTGTAGCCCGCTGGGCTCCTCTGTTCATGGAATTTCCCAGGCAAAAATACTCCAGTGGGTAGCTAGTCCCTTCTCCAGGGAATCATTCATACCCAGGATTCGAACCTTCATTGCAGGCAGATTCGTTACTGTCTGAGACACCAGGGAAGCATATTCACTATATATCATAGTAATTGATCATTTTGTTTCAATGGCATTTGAATCATTTGGAAAACCTTTTGCTACTTGGGTAGATATATTTTGTTTCTTTGACTAAAAACCAATACAAATGAATTTTCATTTTGTAGTAATTTGTTGTAAGAGCAAAATCTACATAACAGTTGTCTTAAGGGAAATGTATGTAACAAATCTATATCCAAAAGTTCAAAAGTGCTGTTTTCAATAAAACCTCTCATTATAACCATTAATTTTCATAAAATGTATTGTATATTCCTCTAATAGATGCCTTTAAAGTATTCCATTGTTATACAATTATGGTAAAATTATAATATCATTGTTATAAATTATAAAGCTATTTCTAATGATTATCCTTAATTTCCATTTCACTAGAAGTAGAAAATAATACAAAAATTATAACTTTATAATGGAGTCAGTTGTCTATGGTAGTGATTTCATTGTTTACAAAGAATAGTTGACACTTTATACAGTGGTAGGTAAGCTTTCTTGAGGAAATAAACATGTAAATAGAAAACTATAGGATTTTGTCTAAATATTATCTATCTGGTAAGATGTTGCTTATAAATGCTTGGCTCTATAATTTCTTTCTCTTCCTCTGTTAAAGAGAAAACAGCCTGAATTGAGCTATTTTGAAAGGCTGTTTTACTTTCTTTCCTTTTCTTCTTGAAGTATAGTTGATATACAATATTATATAAGTTTTAGGTATACAACATAGTGATTCTCAATTTTAGGGTATGTTCCATTTGTAATTTATAAAATACTGGCTATATTCCCTGTGTTGCATAATACATCCTTATAGCTTAATTGTTTTATAGTAGTTTATACCTCTTATATTCTACCTTATCTCAACTCACTTCCTTCCCTTTCCTCATGAGTAACCACTGTTTATACCATTTTAAATTTGTACTTACAAGTCTGATTTAATTTTTAGATTTCACATATAAGTTCAAAAGGTCATTTTATTTTCAGTGACTGCCAGGAAATTGTGTATTTTTATGAAATTCCATCATAAAGTATACATTAGTGGCTCCGTGAATGGGTTAGTTTAATAACGTATTTTGGCTTAATTTTTTAAATTTATAATTCCTAATAATTGTAAGTTACCAATGATGAGTGTTAAATATATTATTCCTCTCAATATTATGTTGTGAGAAATCCATACTATTGCATGTGGTTTCTCAATTCTTTATGGCATTCCCTTTTGTGAGTATATATAAGTAATTTAGTCCTGCTACTGATAAAATTTTAGTTTATTTCAAGTTTGAGGCAATTATAATTAGTGCTCTTCAATATTTTTGTTCAGATCTTTGGGATTTGGTGAAAAGAGAGAGTCTGTGTGTGTTGGATATATATGTATGTGTATTGATTACTTAATTGTAGTGTATGGATGCTCTTCAAATTTGGTAGAAACTGTCCAATTTAAAACAAAAACATAGCACTGAGATAAACAATCCTATGCCAAAGAATATATAACCTATGCTTTAATTTGTAGGCAGTAGCAAACAGGAAAACTAATCAAGGTGTTAGAAATCAGAATATTATTTATCACAGGGTAGGGAGGAAAATTATTAGAAGTAAGCAGAAAGGGGAACCCATGAAATCCAGCTAATTATCTCTCAATTGAAGTTTTGGTTTGTGGAGTATTCACTTTTAGATTTTTGCATCTTTCTATTTATAGAGCATAATTCAGTAGCATATCACAACAAATATGGAAAGTTCTTCAATTAATAGGAACTAAAAATGGTTCCTTAAAACCCTAAATTTCCAGCTATTTGATATTCTAAAATTCTTGCTAGCATTTCTACATTTTTATTAGCATATATATGCATAAAAGCAACTCATTGTGCATTATATTTAATATACAAGTTTATATATATATATACATTCATTCAAAAATATTTACTGAGATACAACTATGTGCTAAATACTCAGATACAAATAATGATCAAAGGCGATATATACCAGGAAGACAAGACAATCACTGACTAATAAGAAATCCAAGTCAGCCACGCAATTGTACTGCAGAGTGGCAGCTGCTAAAATTAGAGTGGCCATACATCATGGTTTGTTCTGATTTAAACTGATTGTCATTTGCAGTTACTAATATCTAAATTTAAAGGCAGTTGCACAGTAGTTTGATCAACCTAGCTATAATTGAATTTAAGATCAAAGTATTGTGAAAAACTGGAAATTAATAGACTGCTACAAGGTGGAGCAGTTTTGTTTTGCTGCTGTTGTCTGTCTTGAATTGATGTACTTGGAATGAGAAAACAGACACTGAGCTGGTTGTTCTAGGAATATTTTTTGTTTTCACTCAAGTCACAGTTAAAAGTTTCATCTACTTGTCAACACATGTCTAATTCTTTTCACACTAAGTACTTATTAGTCTTCATTTAATCCTTGTCTTAAGCAGACTGCGTCCCTTAAGGGCAGGAAATGGATTCATCTCTGCATTTCAGCTCCTAACACAGGAAGCATCAGAAATTAGCCCCTCGATCATTCGTGGTAAATTGGTTAATCACCTTACAGATCCTATTGATGTTCAAGAGTTTACGTGTGACTCTACCCACTGGAACACTATAGAACCTAGAATTTTAAAACAGAAAAAAAAATAAGGAAAGATTTGTATCAATTTATAACTTGTAAGCTAAATATATAAAACTTTATTAAATATGTTTCACAACTTTAGTGCAATTGTAACATTTAGCATTTATGATCAGTACCTTCATTTCTGCCTTTACAGCTAACGTGGAAATAATTTTTAATTACACTTAACATTAGATTTGTATAAAAAAATACTGAGCCAGATGGTGATACTCTATGAAGGCAATAAGCTCTCTGACTTCAAATTCATATACCACTTCCTCCAAACTGGGGGAACTTGGCCAAGTTGTCTTAGTCTCTTCATTTTGAGGTTTATTATCTTTAATCTGGAATCCTTATTAGTACATAGTTCATAAGGACAGGTAAATGTTTGCATTAGATACCTTTAAAAGTTTAGAACATAAAGACAGTCATATAATTAATGCTTGTTCCTGACCCCAAATTTGAAAACTTACAGATAGAAAGAGAGAAATTATATGCTAAGTCTTCTATCAAGTTACATTTCAACACTGTGTTGATAGGAGTTAAATGGCTACTTTGTATTAAACATGCTGAATTCCAAGGATATTCCAAACCCTTTCACTTTGAATCTGTTGCCTTTCAATGAAAAGAGCTGTCACTGCAAATTCTAAAATCCCAAATTGATCAAATATCTAACAGTGTTTAATTGTTTAGTGATTTATAAAAAAAAAAATTATTGATGACCTGCCTCCTTCTGATTTGTAAGTGACAGGCATATTTAATTAATAAGTACATATGGGTCACACCACATGGCTTGGAGAAAATTGAATTTATTAAGGAAGATTATCTTGCTACAAAGTTGCTGTGTATGCTGCCTGTATAGCCTGTCTATGTCACTGCAAATTCAGTGCTATGTAGGGATGAAATACAATTATTTAATGGTATTGTAGTTAAGGTCATGGTAATTTGTGCCTCTCAAAACAGGAAACACTTTTACTCCACTATGGATTAGAGAGTTGCTATGAATCAGATTTGATTCTTAACATGGCCCTTTAGTATATATGTTTTGATGATTTTTTTACTCATAAACATAGGTAAAATGATATTTGTTAATTTTTTAAACATTTTTTGATGTAGACTATTTTTGTCTTTATTGAATTTGTTACAATACTGCTTCTGTATTATGTTTTGCTTCTATGCCATAATGCACGTGGAATCTTAGCTCCCCAAACAAGGGACATAATGCACGTGGAATCTTAGCTCCCCAAACAGGGGATCAGATCTGCAGCCCCACTACATTAGAATGCTAGGTCATAACATTGGACCATCAGGGCAATCTTGTCAATTTATATTTATTATTAAAAAATCACTTTCATTGACCAAGATGTCTCTTGAAAAAGTTGATATTATGGGGCACAGTAGATAAAACTTCTTTCATGGATCATAGAAGACTTAATTTCCCTCAGTTTCTAGATAAATAGACTTTGTGGCAAATACCAGGCAATTAAATGCAGTCAAACTTTTTTTTTTTAGGTGATATTAATTTGGTATATATCATTATTTATGAGTTAAAATATGCTTTAGTTCTAGTATTAAAAAGTTAAATATATGTCTACATCCTTAAACATCACTTAGTATAAGGAAACTAATATTTTTATGAGAAAATTAATATTGCAAAACATTATTGGAGAATATATTTTTGCTATATAAGGATGTTAAATACTTCTGATTTTCGGGTATCACAATTGAGCACGTATAATGTTTGATATTATACTCAGTGCTTTATGTGACTGCCTTATTTAATCCTCCCACAAATGGACTATGTCTGATCCACTAGATGACAATGTACCTGTAGGAGAGGACTAAAGTTTTATTCGTCTCTGGACTCCCTTCCAACCTAAGCACTTAAACTTTTATTAAATAAAACATTCTTCCTACTACCTCTATGTAGTAAGGAACTGAGACTGAGAAATAAGAAAAGATCATGCAGTTTATCAAATCTCCTGCTTCTAAGGAAAGTTAGAATATGAATTTGTTGGAAGGACTTTGACCAGAAAGCCTAACTCTTAAGTACTTAGATCTAACAAAATACTAGCACTTCTAAATGTTACTATTTTATTTCCCGAGTACAATTTCTCTTTTTAAAAGTCTTTTTCGGATTAGAGACGTCTATGAATCAGATTTGATTCTTAACATGGCCCTTTAGTATATATGTTTTGATGATTTTTTTACTCATAAACATAGGTAAAATGATATTTGTTAATTTTTTAAACATTTTTTGATGTAGACTATTTTTGTCTTTATTGAATTTGTTACAATACTGCTTCTGTATTATGTTTTGCTTCTATGCCATAATGCACGTGGAATCTTAGCTCCCCAAACAAGGGACATAATGCACGTGGAATCTTAGCTCCCCAAACAGGGGATCAGATCTGCAGCCCCACTACATTAGAATGCTAGGTCATAACATTGGACCATCAGGGCAATCTTGTCAATTTATATTTATTATTAAAAAATCACTTTCATTGACCAAGATGTCTCTTGAAAAAGTTGATATTATGGGGCACAGTAGATAAAACTTCTTTCATGGATCATAGAAGACTTAATTTCCCTCAGTTTCTAGATAAATAGACTTTGTGGCAAATACCAGGCAATTAAATGCAGTCAAACTTTTTTTTTTTAGGTGATATTAATTTGGTATATATCATTATTTATGAGTTAAAATATGCTTTAGTTCTAGTATTAAAAAGTTAAATATATGTCTACATCCTTAAACATCACTTAGTATAAGGAAACTAATATTTTTATGAGAAAATTAATATTGCAAAACATTATTGGAGAATATATTTTTGCTATATAAGGATGTTAAATACTTCTGATTTTCGGGTATCACAATTGAGCACGTATAATGTTTGATATTATACTCAGTGCTTTATGTGACTGCCTTATTTAATCCTCCCACAAATGGACTATGTCTGATCCACTAGATGACAATGTACCTGTAGGAGAGGACTAAAGTTTTATTCGTCTCTGGACTCCCTTCCAACCTAAGCACTTAAACTTTTATTAAATAAAACATTCTTCCTACTACCTCTATGTAGTAAGGAACTGAGACTGAGAAATAAGAAAAAGATCATGCAGTTTATCAAATCTCCTGCTTCTAAGGAAAGTTAGAATATGAATTTGTTGGAAGGACTTTGACCAGAAAGCCTAACTCTTAAGTACTTAGATCTAACAAAATACTAGCACTTCTAAATGTTACTATTTTATTTCCCGAGTACAATTTCTCTTTGTTTTAATATGAAAATGTCCTTTAAAATTTAGGGAAAGGAGGTGAGCTAGCAATGAGGCAATTATTTTTGTTATTCTTACCATAGCTAGGGTTAGACTAGGACTTGTTACATGTGGAATGCAAAAAGATATTTTAGAGAATATTCATATTACAAACATGCAAAACAGGTATGTGGCAAGACACTTGTCTGCAAACTACCTTATATGTCTTGAAAGAGAATTTTCTAAAAATGTAATATTCTTCCCTCCATCATGTCTGGATAATCTATGTATAGTTCATCATAAGGAAGATTTCCTCTTTTGCCTGTAGTAGCTATGCATTCTTAAAGGTTAAATTTTTTCTTGACAGACTTATGTTCCTATATAAAATGTGGAAATCAATAACGAATGTATCAAGTCATTTCAATGTTACCTACAAAAATATTTACAAGCTCACCCAAGAACTACTTCATATTCTAGGGAAATTTAAGTTTAATTGACTTTGTGACTTAACATTTGAATAAACTGAAATTTGCATAACTTATAGATTTCTGTTCAGTAGAAAAGATATCACCATCTTTTATTTCTTTCATTTTGAACCCTCTGTAGGATCAGTTTTGTTTCTATCAGTTTAACAATCACTTTTTAATCAAAATGAACATGAAGAGCCAGTTTATCAAAATATTTTCTTTTTAACCAACTTTATCATCTAAAATTATCTTATTAATGAATGAATTGGGTAAAACATGTGATATTCTTTTATTCTGTATTTGTAGGAGAGGTTTTATTTTTAACTCTGAATATTGTACCTGAATAGCATGTACAAAGTGCCCTTTAACCAAAGATTACTTGTAGTTGAACAAGCTGGACTCAATTCATTGCAACAAGAGTACTTTTGGGTTTCATTGACAGAGTTTCGAAAGGGATTAATTACACGATTTGGGCTTTTGTTAGGTGACTTTGGTAGGACTTAAGGGAGCAGGGCTTTACCTTGGATTGGATGCTATCAGGAAGCAGAGGTAAATTAGTAATTGGTTGTCTAAATGGGTCTGTAAAACAGCAAAATAGAATGTGGCTAAGTTATACTTGAAACAGAAGACACAGTCATTCACATTTCTCTTTCTCAAAAGAAAGCAATGGCAATGATAACCAATAATAATGATTTTAAAAATAACAATCCACCTATCTTCTGACTCAGGGCCTCCCTGATTGCTCAGAGAGTAAAGAACATGCCCACAATGTGGGAGACTAGGGTTTGATCCCTGGGTCAGGAAGATACCCTAAAGAAGGGAACAGCAACCTACTCCGGTGTTCTTGCTTAGAGAATTCCATGCACAGAGGAGCCTGAAGACTACAGTCCACGGGGTAGCTGACACAGCTGAGCGACTAACACTTTCAGAGGACTGTGGTAAAGAAAGACAGACCAAGGCTTCCCTAGTGGTCCATTGAGAGCCTGCCTTGCGGTGCAAGGGCCACCGGTTCGATCCCTGGCACGGGAAGATCCCACATGCAGTGGAGAGGCTGGACCGGCATATCCAATTACGAGCCAGCGCTCTCAAGCGCATGCGCCCAGAGCCTGTGTTCTGTGGCGAGAGAAGCCACTGTGATGGGAGGCCAACACAGGCCAAGGAATTGAGACGGATGAAAATAAATAAGTGAAGGACCAATAAAATAGGCCAAAATTAAAAAAAAAAAAAAAAAGAGAGAGAGATAAAAGACTAGAGAGAGAAGACAAATGTTCCCACTTCTTAGAAGAGTGGTTCATTCCGAGCAAGGGCCAGGCAGTTCTTACTCTGTTATGCTCTTCGGTATCGCTGATAGTTGGCTAAAAACTTTGCTAGACTGGGAGTCACCTTTACAAAGAAAGGATGTCTCTGTGCTGAGCCCAGGCAAACAGACGTCCTGTGAGCCACAGCAATCTTCTCTGGAAGAAGTGAGATAGAGTCCTTCAGGGAGTGCAAAGAGGTTCTGTGCAAACCTGAGTCCAGATCATAAACCTTTTCAACCACACTTTCAGATTATTTTCATCGGTGTCAGCAGGGCACACACTCCCATGATTACGAAAGGCAGGAGGAATATGGGAGCTAATTGAGGCAACAGATAGCTTGTTCAAGAATACAGTTCTTTCCTCCTACCTTGGAATTGCATAATCCACATTACATACATACATACATAGACACACACACTCTCTGCGGGACTGAACCTGAGACAATGAACTTTTGGTTTATACAACATGAAGGTAACTATGTGAATGGACTGCTTACATGATCTGGATAGCCTATAATAAAAATTCAAATCAACATTGAATTATTGGGACTGCCCAGGTGGCACTAATGGTAAAGAACTTGCCTGCCAGTATGGATTCCATCCTTTGGTTGGGAAGATTACCTGAAGGAGAAAATGGCAACCCACTCCAATATTCTTGCCTGGAAAATCCCATGGACAGAAGAGCCTCCCAGACTACAGTCCATAGAGTCACAAAGTGTCAGATATAACTGTAGCAGCTTAGCACTCACAGAGGAACAGCAAGTGAGTACATAAAAAATATATTAGTATGCTCTGCATATCTGAGATGTTGTTGTTCAACCACTAAGTCATATCTGACTCTTTGTGACCCCTTGGACTGCAGCACACCAGCTCCTCTGTCCTCCACTATCTCCCATAGTTTGCTCAAATTCATGTCCATTGAATTGGTGATGCTATCTAACTGTTTTATCCTCTGTTGCCCCCTTCTCCTTTTGCCTTCAATCTTTCCCATCATCAGGGTCTTTTTCCAATGAGCTGGTATTTTGCATCAGGCAGCAATACTTTAACCAAAGAGGCAAATATTTACAATACCTGCTTTCAGATATTTGTATAACTGGGGCCGGGTTCACCTTTACCGGTATCGCTGATAGTTGGCTAAAACTTTGCTAGACTGGGAGTCACCTTTACAAAGAAAGGATGTCTCTGTGCTGAGCCCAGGCAAACAGACGTCCTGTGAGCCACAGCAATCTTCTCTGGAAGAAGTGAGATAGAGTCCTTCAGGGAGTGCAAAGAGGTTCTGTGCAAACCTGAGTCCAGATCATAAACCTTTTCAACCACACTTTCAGATTATTTTCATCGGTGTCAGCAGGGCACACACTCCCATGATTACGAAAGGCAGGAGGAATATGGGAGCTAATTGAGGCAACAGATAGCTTGTTCAAGAATACAGTTCTTTCCTCCTACCTTGGAATTGCATAATCCACATTACATACATACATACATAGACACACACACTCTCTGCGGGACTGAACCTGAGACAATGAACTTTTGGTTTATACAACATGAAGGTAACTATGTGAATGGACTGCTTACATGATCTGGATAGCCTATAATAAAAATTCAAATCAACATTGAATTATTGGGACTGCCCAGGTGGCACTAATGGTAAAGAACTTGCCTGCCAGTATGGATTCCATCCTTTGGTTGGGAAGATTACCTGAAGGAGAAAATGGCAACCCACTCCAATATTCTTGCCTGGAAAATCCCATGGACAGAAGAGCCTCCCAGACTACAGTCCATAGAGTCACAAAGTGTCAGATATAACTGTAGCAGCTTAGCACTCACAGAGGAACAGCAAGTGAGTACATAAAAAATATATTAGTATGCTCTGCATATCTGAGATGTTGTTGTTCAACCACTAAGTCATATCTGACTCTTTGTGACCCCTTGGACTGCAGCACACCAGCTCCTCTGTCCTCCACTATCTCCCATAGTTTGCTCAAATTCATGTCCATTGAATTGGTGATGCTATCTAACTGTTTTATCCTCTGTTGCCCCCTTCTCCTTTTGCCTTCAATCTTTCCCATCATCAGGGTCTTTTTCCAATGAGCTGGTATTTTGCATCAGGCAGCAATACTTTAACCAAAGAGGCAAATATTTACAATACCTGCTTTCAGATATTTGTATAACTAGCTACAATTTCTTATCTTTAAAATAATGAAAATTGTGATGGTAAATTCAGTCCCATTTGTTTTGCCACAGGTTTTTTTTTTTTTAGAAGTATCTTACAAAATCCTTCACAGTAAAGGAAATAAGATAAAATGTTACTGCATATAAATGAAAGCAAAATATACTTACAGAGGATAATTAGAAAGACTGTCTTTTTACATTATTCATTTACTTCTCCTTGGATGCAAAATTTTGGAAAATGGAAGTAAACTCTGAAAAAGACATTCAGAGTTCTATGATGTTTGGATTTTAAAAATTTTCAGGTTTGTTTCCCCATCTCACAGAGAGAAAGATCCAAACTTCTTAACATGACCTTTAGGTAGAATTTAATCTGGCCTCTGCCTATTTGTCAGAGCTCAATTTACATCATGATCCCTTGTCATCAAATACTCCAGTTGTATTTCATGTTTTCAAACTGTTTCCCATTCTTCCACTATGAAAATATCCTAGCATAGGACCTTTGCAATTATTATACAGTGTTCTCTTATTCAGCTTTCTCATAACCAACTCTTCTTTTATTTAGATATTTGAAAAATTAATGCAATGATATTTTGTTGCCTAGACATTTTATTTTATATCTTTTGAGAAAGATTGCTTGATATTGGTTAAGGGTTTTTCATACAGGATGCTTCTTTCTCCACCCTTAGATATTGAAATGCAGCAGGTATGCACTTACCTGAAACCTGTACTATGACTCTTGCCTGATTATACAGTTTCCAACTGACCCCTGCCCTAGCAGTCTGTCAAAGTTCACTGTCACTTAGAAGGAACAGCAAGTGAGTACATAAAAAATATATTAGTATGCTCTGCATATCTGAGATGTTGTTGTTCAACCACTAAGTCATATCTGACTCTTTGTGACCCCTTGGACTGCAGCACACCAGCTCCTCTGTCCTCCACTATCTCCCATAGTTTGCTCAAATTCATGTCCATTGAATTGGTGATGCTATCTAACTGTTTTATCCTCTGTTGCCCCCTTCTCCTTTTGCCTTCAATCTTTCCCATCATCAGGGTCTTTTTCCAATGAGCTGGTATTTTGCATCAGGCAGCAATACTTTAACCAAAGAGGCAAATATTTACAATACCTGCTTTCAGATATTTGTATAACTAGCTACAATTTCTTATCTTTAAAATAATGAAAATTGTGATGGTAAATTCAGTCCCATTTGTTTTGCCACAGGTTTTTTTTTTTTTAGAAGTATCTTACAAAATCCTTCACAGTAAAGGAAATAAGATAAAATGTTACTGCATATAAATGAAAGCAAAATATACTTACAGAGGATAATTAGAAAGACTGTCTTTTACATTATTCATTTACTTCTCCTTGGATGCAAAATTTTGGAAAATGGAAGTAAACTCTGAAAAAGACATTCAGAGTTCTATGATGTTTGGATTTTAAAAATTTTCAGGTTTGTTTCCCCATCTCACAGAGAGAAAGATCCAAACTTCTTAACATGACCTTTAGGTAGAATTTGATCTGGCCTCTGCCTATTTGTCAGAGCTCAATTTACATCATGATCCCTTGTCATCAAATACTCCAGTTGTATTTCATGTTTTCAAACTGTTTCCCATTCTTCCACTATGAAAATATCCTAGCATAGGACCTTTGCAATTATTATACAGTGTTCTCTTATTCAGCTTTCTCATAACCAACTCTTCTTTTATTTAGATATTTGAAAAATTAATGCAATGATATTTTGTTGCCTAGACATTTTATTTTATATCTTTTGAGAAAGATTGCTTGATATTGGTTAAGGGTTTTTCATACAGGATGCTTCTTTCTCCACCCTTAGATATTGAAATGCAGCAGGTATGCACTTACCTGAAACCTGTACTATGACTCTTGCCTGATTATACAGTTTCCAACATATAGGCTACAACCAGCAATGACATAGAGGACCATGAGGTGTCAGATAAATCTGAGGCCTTGGTTCGTAACTGAATAAAGTCAAGCTTCAGATACCTAAATGATTTCTATCCATGTCTTCCTTTCCCATACCCCAGCTTCACTGGGAAATTATTGACAAATGAAAATTGTATATATGTTGGTTTTACAAAGTGATATTTTTGCATAGATGTACATTGTGAATTGATTCTTTCTATCACTCTAATTAACATATCCATTACCTCATACAGAGCTTTTTGTCCATGTGGAGAGAACTCTTGAAAGCTTTTCTCTTAATAACTTTCAAGTATGCAGTGCAATACTATTGTGTTTAAGACAATTAAAGGTGCATTGTCTACATCTGAGCTTTTGATTAGAATGTTTTTGTCTATGATCTCTTCATTATTTTTATAAATGAAGTAGATCATGCATACACATCATGCATACTCATCTGTTTTGCACTGTTTTCACTTAAATACATCTTTATGTTTATCATTGCATAGAGAGCGTCCTTAATTTAAATGGCTACTTTGAATGCTATTGAATGTTTTATACTGTTATTTAACTAGTATTTCATTGATGAACACTCAGGTAATTTCAGTCTTTGATTAGAATGTTAATATTACTATTCTGGCTTCATAATTTACAGTAGGCTGTACATATGTTACTTGATGATATTAACACATCTCAACTTGGATGACTACTGAGAGGACATATTCAATGAATTTCACTCATTGGCAAATTAAGCACTTTATAAAAAGATAGGTCACTATATATTCTATTTATATTGCTATGTTTTGCAACAAATAGTTTAATAATAAAGGATTTTGTTACTTTTCTTTTAATGGAGCTGAAAAGATATTCATTGACAGTGATGACAAGATTACCACCTAGTGGCAATGATCATGAATTACAGACACATGGTCCTTACAAAACTGGAAACCTCTTGCAAATACCAGCTTCAATCATTATACACTAGAACTAGGCTTGATAAATGTATTTTAAAATTTGGGAAATGATGATGTGTTAAAAGTGAACCCAATACATCATGAGTTACAAATTCAGTATAACAGAGCCTTTCCATTCACAAAGAGTCCCATTCACATATACTGGTTAAAAATTACTTTTAAAAGGTGAACACATACCACAGTATATTTTAGCAAATAAATAGGTGAGCTTAATCACAAAAATTAGATGTGATATGGAACATGTATGTAATTGATTGTACATTTCATAGTAGAGATAGAGAACATGGACGCCGAATTTAGCCATATCCTTTATAAATTTCATTGTCTTTATAAATTGTCAGTGTCTTATTTGGGGGTGGATAATCTCATACGATGTATGTACTACTTTTATCAGGACAGAGCAAGCACTCAATAATGTTATTTATCTGGTACTCAATAATGTCTGACTCTTTTGCAATCTCATGAACTGTAGCCTGCCAGGCTCCTCTCTCCAAGGAATTTTCTAGGAAAGACTGCTGAGTGGGTTGCCATTTTCTTCTTCCAAAGTTACATCTCCTGAATTGGTAGGCAGATTCTTTACCATTGAGGCACCTGGGAAGCTCAGATATTCAAATGTATTCTATTTTAATTCATTAAAACATTGCTATAGTACAATTTTATATCTACCAAGCAAACATATGTCTATATCATCAAAGTATATTTTTTTATTAATATTAAGGTGTATGCATAACTTGGTGTTATTATTTCAGTTTTTCTGTTTCTTTTAAAAATTATTTTTATAGTTTGAAACAGTACTAACTGATAGAGCTCAAAAGGCACCAAGAAGTTTGATACAAATATTGAAGTTATTTTTTGCAATTATGGAATTTCTAGGTAATAACATATTGTAGAACTGTTATAGTTGACTATTGCACATTACTGAGCACATGCGATAGGAATGGGTTTGGCGTATGAAGATGAAACTAGCAGGTCCTTCCATGTATAGCTATGCATTTTTCTTTAATTGTGCAGATCTGATTGAAATCATGTTGCTTTTTTCAACACTAGACATTTTGTGCCTAAATTATATTCATTATGAACTACTCCAAGTAAACTATCAGTATGTCATTATATATCTTATGTTCTCCCTAGATTGCTGTTTTAAAATGTACTTCAGGTGGTAGAAACAGTAAACTGTTTTGATTTAAGAGAGATAGGCAGAAACTACTGAGTATAATTATGGGGAAAGGAGCTCAGAGTTTGAAATCACAATATATACCCGGGATTCAAGTTACCAGAAAAGCTAAAATCAGTACAATTGAAATAAATGATTTCTCATGTTTTCTTTCTTTTCCTTTTTTCTTTCTTACACTGTATATTTGGAATGTGTGGAACTTATTGAGTTTGAAGAGAAGTATACACCCGTAAAATAATCACCTACTACCTTCCTGAACATAAACATGTCTATCAACTCTCAGTTTCCTCCTTCCCCTTTCCTGATATTAGTATTGTTTATAGTAAGAACACATAAGATCTACCCTCCTAGTAAATTTCAAGTGCACAATACAGTATTATTAGCCATAAGCACTATGCTTTATAGTCAGCTTTCATAATTCTTACAAAATGGAAACTTTGTATCCTTTAACTATCATCTCTCCATTTCCTCTTCTCCTCAGCTCCTGGTATCCACTGTTCTAAGTCTGCTTCTATGAAAGGACCTATTTGACTATTTTCAATTCTATGTATACCTGAGATATACTAGTATTTAACTCTCTACTTCTGCCTTATTTCTGCTATCCTTAGCATGATGCCCCCAGGTCTATCCATATTGTTACAAAAACAAAGATATTCTGTGTAGATAAATTAAAATAATTAACTTCCCAGGTGGTTCAGTGGTTAGAGTCCACCTGCCAAGCAGGAGACTGAGATTTGATCCTGGGTGAGGAAGATCCCCTGGAAAGAAAGCATAGCAACCTACTCCAGTATTCCTGCCTGGGAAACCCCTTGCACAGATGGGTCTGGCAAGCTAGAGTCCATTGCATCGCAAAAGGGTTGGACATGACTTTGCGACTAAGCAGAAACAACAAAATGTCCATACTATCCAAAGTAATCTACGGATTATATACATTCCATCAAATCCCAATGGAATTTATCATATAAATAGAAAAAGCAACCGTAAAATTCATATGGAATCAGAAAGACCCAAGGAATCAATGCCATCTCAAAAAAAAAAACAACAAAAAAAACATAAAACAGTGCTTGAGACATCTCAGTTACTGATTTCAAATTATATTAAAAATATAAAAATTAAAAGACTATTGTACTAACATTGATTTATAGACAGTGGAACAAGAGTTGTGGGCTCAGAGATAAATTCATGCATCTATGGTCAACAGGTTTTCTACAAATTTGATTCACTTTGAATTTTTTCAGTTCCCAAGTCAGAGCACATTCAGATAAACCTAAATTTTATTTCATTCTAGTACCCTGTGAACAAGCTATCTTATGATAGCACATTTTCGCATATGACTAGTTGGTTAGGAGCAATTTAGTTTAAAAAAGGAAGAAAAGAAGGAAGAAAGAATGAAACAAAATTATAAGTCACAATGAAGATTTTTTTTGATTCTAGAAAGTTAAAAAAATGTCTTTATATATCTTGGGTCAGGTAGAGTCATGTCTTGACTTTACAACACCCTGATTGCTTTGCTATATTTATCCTTACTTCATAATTTTATAGTCAGAGCTTTAAGAGATTCTCACATCCACAATACTGTAAACTCTTTAGGCAGTAAAATCTTTATTCTCAGGACCCAAATCATTATCTGATGAACAATTGATATTAAATGCTAATCATCTGACTAAATAAATCGAAAGGTGAATAGATTAACATCACTGTGTTGTTGTTGTTTAGTCACTAAGTTGTTTTGACTCTTTTGTGACCCCATAGACTACAGCCTGCTAGGATCCACTGTCCATGGAATTTCCCAACAAAAATACTGGAGTGGGTTGCCATTTCCTTCTCCAGAGATAGACCCTGCATATCTTCCCATTTCCTGCATTGGCTAGAGGCTGCTTTACCACTTAGCCACCAGGGAAGTCTAAACTTATTAATACTACAATAATAATTGCCAATTTTTGTAAATGTCTTCACTGAGGCAATTTGTTACAAAGAACTGACACATTAAGAATGAAAGAGCACTAAAATAATACTACTTTTTGTTTGTGGGTATTAATTAGTAATATATAAATATCTTTGAGCATTGCATGTGAACTTCATTTCTTAATTACCTATACAGAGGAAGTAAATAAAATGAAATATGTTATCAAATAATTAAATAATAAAGATATAACTTTGTCTATTTTCAAGAGCATGTTAGAATAAATGTTAATTACTACCTGACATTATCATATTTTAAAAAGTGTAGGAAAAGGTTTGAATAATGTGTTTATCTATTTTCAAGGTTGGTTTGGAAAATTTGAAGTAAAGACCTACTTTTCTTATGACTGAAGTTTGAAAATGGTCAAAAGATAGTAATTCCCTTGTGGTCCAGTGGGTAAAGAGTCTGCCTTACAGTGCAGGGGCACCAGTTCAATTCCTGGCCTAGGAAGATTCCATGTGCTGGAGAGTGGCTGGGCTGGTGTGTCCAATTCGAGCCAGCGCTCTGGAGTGAAAGCACCCAGTGACTAGTTGGTTAGGAGCAATTTAGTTTAAAAAAGGAAGAAAAGAAGGAAGAAAGAATGAAACAAAATTATAAGTCACAATGAAGATTTTTTTTGATTCTAGAAAGTTAAAAAAATGTCTTTATATATCTTGGGTCAGGTAGAGTCATGTCTTGACTTTACAACACCCTGATTGCTTTGCTATATTTATCCTTACTTCATAATTTTATAGTCAGAGCTTTAAGAGATTCTCACATCCACAATACTGTAAACTCTTTAGGCAGTAAAATCTTTATTCTCAGGACCCAAATCATTATCTGATGAACAATTGATATTAAATGCTAATCATCTGACTAAATAAATCGAAAGGTGAATAGATTAACATCACTGTGTTGTTGTTGTTTAGTCACTAAGTTGTTTTGACTCTTTTGTGACCCCATAGACTACAGCCTGCTAGGATCCACTGTCCATGGAATTTCCCAACAAAAATACTGGAGTGGGTTGCCATTTCCTTCTCCAGAGATAGACCCTGCATATCTTCCCATTTCCTGCATTGGCTAGAGGCTGCTTTACCACTTAGCCACCAGGGAAGTCTAAACTTATTAATACTACAATAATAATTGCCAATTTTTGTAAATGTCTTCACTGAGGCAATTTGTTACAAAGAACTGACACATTAAGAATGAAAGAGCACTAAAATAATACTACTTTTTGTTTGTGGGTATTAATTAGTAATATATAAATATCTTTGAGCATTGCATGTGAACTTCATTTCTTAATTACCTATACAGAGGAAGTAAATAAAATGAAATATGTTATCAAATAATTAAATAATAAAGATATAACTTTGTCTATTTTCAAGAGCATGTTAGAATAAATGTTAATTACTACCTGACATTATCATATTTTAAAAAGTGTAGGAAAAGGTTTGAATAATGTGTTTATCTATTTTCAAGGTTGGTTTGGAAAATTTGAAGTAAAGACCTACTTTTCTTATGACTGAAGTTTGAAAATGGTCAAAAGATAGTAATTCCCTTGTGGTCCAGTGGGTAAAGAGTCTGCCTTACAGTGCAGGGGGCACCAGTTCAATTCCTGGCCTAGGAAGATTCCATGTGCTGGAGAGTGGCTGGGCTGGTGTGTCCAATTACGAGCCAGCGCTCTGGAGTGAAAGCACCCAGAGCCATTGCTCTGCAATGAAAGAGGGCACTGCAATGGGAAGCCCACACATGCCAAAGAATAGAGATGGATGAAAATAAATAAATAAAAACAATAAAAGAGGCCAAAATTTAAAGAATGAGAGATAGAGATAGTAATAAAAAAAAATCCCCACTCATGAAATTTTGTTGCAGGCAGAGGTATTCTGAATCAGTATTTCCAAAAATAGACACTGTTGCATCAAAATTACTAAGGATTGGGTTTGGGAGAGGAGACAGGGCAAGGTGATACTGAAACCACTCCTCTAGTTCATTTTTTTTCTCCTCTTTTCTCTTGGACCTGGTATACTTTGACCTGGGATAAAGAAAAACTTAATAAGAAAGATTTAATAAATTGAAGCTCAAAATATGCATAGTAAAGAATAGAGAAACAATCAGGATTTGCTTTATATAATTTAAAAATGCTTTTGCCTTTGGACTAGCAGTAATAGTAAACTCTTCAAAATCTCATCATAGAACAATTTACTATAGGTCCTTCCTGCTATCTGAATGATTTGATGAGAGGTGCTGTAACATAAGAAGTTCTGCTCCTATTAGTCAATTGTAGGTGTTACTTTTTTAAGGACATTTTTAGTATGGTTAATTTTGTTTCCTGGAAAGTTTCTCTAAAGGTAAAATCATTTTAGCCACTACAAAAAAAAAAAAAAAAACTATTGAAAGATTGACATATTTTAATTTGAATCTCAATAATTTTTATGTTTCCTTGTTAATTTCTTATAAAGCTCAATTGTGTTTCTCATTCTACAGCCATATTCCCTCAGAAAATCTGCATGATGGTCTACTGGACAAGGTAGAGAAAATTTAAAAAATTTTTTTCTTTGTGGATGTAAGTATCTATATGTACATATGCACACACAGTTTAATATTTCAGGTATTGTCTACAAACCTGTAATTTGTCTCTGGCCCTAGATCCTCGAAAATCTTGCTCAGGTAATGGCCTGTCTATACTTTTTGAATATATGCACTGTGCAAAAGTTCAGAGTGATGGAAGGCTGATTTCTTGTTGGGAGTTAGTTTACCAAAAGCTATGCTCTAGCCCTGATACAATTTAGCCTGGAGAAGTGTATAAGGCTTGTAATTCACGTGTCTTTTTGCAAGTTCCATAAAAGTAGCTTCGTATGTTCAGGAATCAATAAGTAGCCAAACCTGACAGCAGTGATGAATTCTATCTGAGTGAATATCTAAATGTTGTTAAGCTTTATAGAGGAAAGTTCCTCCCAGGGACTGGGGTCTCCATACACGTATGTCTAAGCCTTTTAAATGTTTGCTTGATTCTGTACTTTAAAAGTAGTAAGTTCTGGTGAGTTTCAAATGAAAGCAGAAATTGAAGGTGAAAAATATTCTAGTACTTCAGAATTTATTTAATGGCTTTAATTTTAACAAGCCTTGTGTGTAAATGATGACTGTTACAAGTAATATTCTCAGCCCAAGTCTACGATTGTTTTCGGGTTAAAACTATAAAACAACTGCGTATTAGAAAGGAAACAATTGGGCTTCCCTGGTGGTCCAGTGGGTAAGGACACTGCCTTGCAGTGCAAGGGGCGCCGGTTCGATCCCTGGCCTGGGAAGATCCCATATGCTGCGGAGCAGCTGGACCGATGTGTCCAATTACAGAGCAGGAGCTCTGGAGCGTATGCGCCCAGAGCCGGTTCTCAGCGACAAGAGAGGCCACCGCGATGGGAGGTCCACATGGGCCAAAGAACAAAGATGGATGCAAATAGATAAATGAAAGACCAATAGAAGTGGCCTGCCCGCCACTCTCCCTCTCCAACCCAACCCCCCCCCCAAATAAATGAATAAATAAATGTTTAACAAAGAAAAAAAAAAAGGAACACAATTAAAAATGGTTCCATTGACTTTAGAAATCTCAAATATAAGATAAAAGGAATCAACATTAGAGACTGTAAGAAATGTGCCTGACAAAGAGGTAATGCTGGTTCATTTTGTGCTGAGTCGGGGACAGCATGCTGACTTGTGATTGTCATGGAGTAAAAGACAACATGAGTGTATCTATACTGATTCTGATTTAGAGCTAGCAGATGTTGTTGGCACCTTTAACCGCGAAATTTGGTTCATTTAGTCAGAACGATTAGTAGAAAAGGACATGCAAGAGTGAATCTACTATCCTGTAAGCAAAGCTGAGGCAATGATGGGGCAAAATAGCCTATCCACCGCAAGTCAGCAGGAAGTTTTCTTCTGTCACCTCTCTTCATTAATCTGTACACATGACTGCTTGGAGAGACAGTGAGTTTATTAGGTCTGTAGCACCATCAGCATGTAGACACTCATCACTACTTCTCATTTTCATATGACCCAGATGGTGTAGCTGCTTGACTGCAAATTTCCTTATATGTGTTTTTGATAGGTTCCTTTTTTAGATGTTGACTTTGCACCATCTTATAGATATTTAAAGCTAAGCTGGATTAGCTTCTCTTTTAGTTAAAATTTGAAGTTGCCACATATTGGGGAGAGACTCATATATAATAATGTTGTTGTTTTATTAGTCATCTCTGTATCTAAAGAAATACCATGTGTCCAAATAATTACTTTACTAGTTTATGCAACGTCCTAAGGAAATATAGTTGACATACATTCCCAGGATATAGTTGAAGAAATGGAGGCAAAAAGTCACTTGAAGGAAGAATAAACAAATATAATTAAATTGTAGACAGGATCTTACTATTAATCTGATCCATTTTACAGGTAAGAAAAAGTGTAGAGAATTTGAATTATTTGATTAATCTTACATAGAAAGTGGGCAAAGTTATATTTCTGCCTTACCTTCTTGTTGAAAACAGGATCATCACATGGGGGAAACTGAGACTTGAAACATAGTGTCTCAAACCCACTTTTCCTGGGAAGTCCATTGCCTTCTCCATAGATCTGCAAATTCCCAAAGGAGGGCTCACCCTCTGGTGTATGTGCATCTTCAGGGAAATACTTATTTTTTGTTGTGACCTCTGTTTATGTAAGCAGTTTGATTTAAAATGGATTACAAAATTCATGAGCCTATCTGAAGTATATTGATCTGTTGATGAGGGTTTGGAATAATTGAGTAGAGAAGAGAAACATGGTTGTTTATTGTCTAATCAGTGCACATGAAGATTCTTTATTATTGTTCAAGTACTAGTTTCTATTAATGAATCCGAGAAACATGTTTTATTGTTGTGTGTGTGTGATCAGTCACGTCTGAGTCTTTGTGACTCCAGTTTTTATTGTTAACTGTACCCTTTCTGGTTAACTATCTTAAAGCAATGATATTACTACTCACAATGCCAGGATTCTTTAGAACCTATTTGTATTGAAAGAAGGTAGATGTTTTTGTTTCTGCAGTGCCCTAATACCATGACTGCTTGGAGAGACAGTGAGTTTATTAGGTCTGTAGCACCATCAGCATGTAGACACTCATCACTACTTCTCATTTTCATATGACCCAGATGGTGTAGCTGCTTGACTGCAAATTTCCTTATATGTGTTTTTGATAGGTTCCTTATTTAGATGTTGACTTTGCACCATCTTATAGATATTTAAAGCTAAGCTGGATTAGCTTCTCTTTTAGTTAAAATTTGAAGTTGCCACATATTGGGGAGAGACTCATATATAATAATGTTGTTGTTTTATTAGTCATCTCTGTATCTAAAGAAATACCATGTGTCCAAATAATTACTTTACTAGTTTATGCAACGTCCTAAGGAAATATAGTTGACATACATTCCCAGGATATAGTTGAAGAAATGGAGGCAAAAAGTCACTTGAAGGAAGAATAAACAAATATAATTAAATTGTAGACAGGATCTTACTATTAATCTGATCCATTTTACAGGTAAGAAAAAGTGTAGAGAATTTGAATTATTTGATTAATCTTACATAGAAAGTGGGCAAAGTTATATTTCTGCCTTACCTTCTTGTTGAAAACAGGATCATCACATGGGGGAAACTGAGACTTGAAACATAGTGTCTCAAACCCACTTTTCCTGGGAAGTCCATTGCCTTCTCCATAGATCTGCAAATTCCCAAAGGAGGGCTCACCCTCTGGTGTATGTGCATCTTCAGGGAAATACTTATTTTTTGTTGTGACCTCTGTTTATGTAAGCAGTTTGATTTAAAATGGATTACAAAATTCATGAGCCTATCTGAAGTATATTGATCTGTTGATGAGGGTTTGGAATAATTGAGTAGAGAAGAGAAACATGGTTGTTTATTGTCTAATCAGTGCACATGAAGATTCTTTATTATTGTTCAAGTACTAGTTTCTATTAATGAATCCGAGAAACATGTTTTATTGTTGTGTGTGTGTGATCAGTCACGTCTGAGTCTTTGTGACTCCAGTTTTTATTGTTAACTGTACCCTTTCTGGTTAACTATCTTAAAGCAATGATATTACTACTCACAATGCCAGGATTCTTTAGAACCTATTTGTATTGAAAGAAGGTAGATGTTTTTGTTTCTGCAGTGCCCTAATACCATTTATTTAAAAGCAGTTACATCATTACTTCTAATGCTGCATTAACTAGCATACTGCCTATGAATGTTGATTTCTACTGACTGACTCTCTCAGCATTTGTTTCTGTGCTTGACTTAAAAATGACCATAAATGCAAAAAATATGAATATTTGTTCTTCATCTTAAAATACTATTCTAACTTTTGTAGTATAAATATAGTATGTAATATCATCCAACCATGACTTCTCTTGAAATCTTTAGGCTATAATTGTTGTTTCTAGAATTTAATCTTTTTAATATTGATGGCATACTACCTTCCCATATGCCATAACCAGCAGAAAGATTAGGCAACAAGTCAGTGGGAAGAACAAGAAGAGTGGTTGTATTCTGTCTGTATGTCACCTTGTATGGCAAAAGACCAACCTGGATGATGTACACAAAATAACAACATTGATTGTCCAAAAAAGAGAGCATTGATTAGAAGAGTCCACTGACATTTCAGAGCTCTTGTGGGAGATAGGTGTGGGCACCCCTGGATTATTACCTGAGATATGGTTTGGAGGATATAAAAGTCAAAAATGGGCTTCCAGGATTCTGGATGTGGGAATTCAGGCTTACGGGTGCCTGCCACCTCTCTTTCCACTTTGGAATATGGAGACTGGAGTTGCCATTACAGGCATAGTACTGATAGGAGTAGAGCTCCAACCCAAAGGTCATTAGACCATTGGTGGTCCCCACCCTGAATATTTTTCCAGTTTGACGAATAAGATACCCAAAATACCACGTAAGCACCATTTAAGTGACCCATTCTTACACAGTTTCATGAAAGAGATACTACACTGGCTAAAAGGAAATCTCTACTCACTTAACTCTTCACTAGAACTGGGTCCACACTCCTGAAATGGAGATTTAGGTTCAGAATGCTACAGGATTTTGAAAGTTTTGACAAAGATGTGGCAAAGCATACTGGGACCCTCTGAGGCATGGAGTCCAGGGTAGAGTTCCCACTTGCTGGTATCTATGGACAGTACTCTGCAAGGGCGCACATTCATCCTAGCTACTTTTTTAACTTAACATCTCTACTCTGGCAGAATGTTGGATCCCTATTCCTGTTTTTGTCCCTGGCTATCGCTTCTGTTGTTTATTTGATTTAATTCCACTTCAGTGCTGGCCCAAATACAAGACATTACTTCATTTATTAAATATTTATTGAGCATCTATATTGCCTATGAATGTTGATTTCTACTGACTGACTCTCTCAGCATTTGTTTCTGTGCTTGACTTAAAAATGACCATAAATGCAAAAAATATGAATATTTGTTCTTCATCTTAAAATACTATTCTAACTTTTGTAGTATAAATATAGTATGTAATATCATCCAACCATGACTTCTCTTGAAATCTTTAGGCTATAATTGTTGTTTCTAGAATTTAATCTTTTTAATATTGATGGCATACTACCTTCCCATATGCCATAACCAGCAGAAAGATTAGGCAACAAGTCAGTGGGAAGAACAAGAAGAGTGGTTGTATTCTGTCTGTATGTCACCTTGTATGGCAAAAGACCAACCTGGATGATGTACACAAAATAACAACATTGATTGTCCAAAAAAGAGAGCATTGATTAGAAGAGTCCACTGACATTTCAGAGCTCTTGTGGGAGATAGGTGTGGGCACCCCTGGATTATTACCTGAGATATGGTTTGGAGGATATAAAAGTCAAAAATGGGCTTCCAGGATTCTGGATGTGGGAATTCAGGCTTACGGGTGCCTGCCACCTCTCTTTCCACTTTGGAATATGGAGACTGGAGTTGCCATTACAGGCATAGTACTGATAGGAGTAGAGCTCCAACCCAAAGGTCATTAGACCATTGGTGGTCCCCACCCTGAATATTTTTCCAGTTTGACGAATAAGATACCCAAAATACCACGTAAGCACCATCTAAGTGACCCATTCTTACAGTTTCATGAAAGAGATACTACACTGGCTAAAAGGAAATCTCTACTCACTTAACTCTTCACTAGAACTGGGTCCACACTCCTGAAATGGAGATTTAGGTTCAGAATGCTACAGGATTTTGAAAGTTTTGACAAAGATGTGGCAAAGCATACTGGGACCCTCTGAGGCATGGAGTCCAGGGTAGAGTTCCCACTTGCTGGTATCTATGGACAGTACTCTGCAAGGGCGCACATTCATCCTAGCTACTTTTTTAACTTAACATCTCTACTCTGGCAGAATGTTGGATCCCTATTCCTGTTTTTGTCCCTGGCTATCGCTTCTGTTGTTTATTTGATTTAATTCCACTTCAGTGCTGGCCCAAATACAAGACATTACTTCATTTATTAAATATTTATTGAGCATCTTATATTTGCCACTAATAATGATAGGCCATGGAGAAAGAGCAAATGTCAAAGCAAAACTACCTCACCTTATAAAGCTTACATTCCAGTGGGAGAGGTATGTAACAAAAAAAATAGTATACTAGTTATTATGTAAATAATAGCTCTTTATAGGAGAAAAATAGAGAATTACAGGATAAGATGCTCTGGGAGTGAGGAAATGCAGTTTAAGAGGGGCAACCAGGAAGGAGCTGGCCGAGAATGTAATACTCAAAGAGAAAGGGAGGAAGCCAAGCAAATGTCTGGAGGAAAATCAAACACATAGGCCCTCACGCTAAGGTATGCTTGCCACATTCAGGGGTGGTGAAGAAGCCAAGCTGTTGAAACAGAGCTCAGGGGGAGAAGTCATAGAGGATGAAGTCTGAGCAGTCTACTTAATGGGGGAGCAATCTGTGTTGTTACAAAGGATCCCATGCTCAAAGGGCTTCCCAGGAGGTGTTAGTAGTAAAGAGCCCACCTGCCAGTACAGGAGGTATAAGAGGTGGTTCAATCCCAGAGTCAGGAAGATAAGCCTGGTGGGTTACAGTCCATAGAGTCCCAGAGAGTTAGACAGGACTGAAGGGACTTAGCTCACCAGAGTTCACAAGAGCACCTACTGGGTTTACTGCCCTACTGTTGCCATTTTGAAATTTATGCCACTTTTGTTGTTAAACTTGTGTTTTGTAAGTGGAGACTAATGGTGAAATGAAATATGCGTGTGGACAGAAGAGAAATACGTAATAGCCACATCCACAGTGTACTGTAGTCACATTCCCATAGGAGTCAAATTCCTCATGAACACAGAGTACAGGTGGACAAAACCATGGGGATTCAGCAAGACTGCAAGCCAGTGCCAAAGGCAAGAGTGACTCAGTAAGTGGGGCACTGACAGTCTTGAGAAACCCAACTTTCTCCTTAAACTAAAACTTGCTTTGAATGCAGAAATAAGGTAGCTATGTTATTTACACACACACACACACACACACACACACACACACACACACACGTGTACAAGTAACCATAAATACTATCATAGCTTTCTTACTCATTTTGTTTCCTTATATTATAGCCAACTGTTTTCACGGAAATGACAACAGAAAGGAAAAAACTGGGCAAATAATAGCTCAGTTTGTCTTTCCAGTGAATTGAGAGTAGAGAATATTCATAAATGGGAACATATCAGAAAATGAAGCAGGTTTATGCTGTGCTTCCATTGTTTTTGAAGAATGAAATATACACACATATACAAGTCATAAACTATTGGTTAATGTTAGTGTTTCTGTACATCCTTAAATGCTCTTATATTTGCATATAAACTAGCATTTTATATGGACATTGAAATTTACACAGTAATTTAAAATTTTAATTACTGTTTACTTAAATGATATTAAAACAAAAGCATAAGCTAGTGGAGGAAGAATGATAAAGGCTTTATAGTTAGGTATCTTTAACAACCCTTTTTTCATGATTTTGAACAAGGTTCTACATTTTTATTTTTATTTTGTACTGAACCTCATAAATAAGCATTCAATCTTGCTGCAAAGTTAGAATTTTTAGGCCATATGGAAATTTTTATGTAAATTTCACTTTTATTCTGAGATTAGTAATAGACATTAGAATTTTGAGAAAGAACTGATATAATCTGTTTTATGTTTTAAGAAATTCTTGCGGCTGCAGAGAATACTCTTAGAGGCAGGATTGGAAGCTGGGAGACTAATTCGTGTCTGTTATACAATTTAGGTAAAGACTGCTGGCGGTTGGAACTGGTTCATGTAAATAGACATGGTGAGAGATTTTCAAGATCTCCATGCCCGAGTATGAACTGGTTTTTTTAAGTGGAGACTAATGGTGAAATGAAATATGCGTGTGGACAGAAGAGAAATACGTAATAGCCACATCCACAGTGTACTGTAGTCACATTCCCATAGGAGTCAAATTCCTCATGAACACAGAGTACAGGTGGACAAAACCATGGGGATTCAGCAAGACTGCAAGCCAGTGCCAAAGGCAAGAGTGACTCAGTAAGTGGGGCACTGACAGTCTTGAGAAACCCAACTTTCTCCTTAAACTAAAACTTGCTTTGAATGCAGAAATAAGGTAGCTATGTTATTTACACACACACACACACACACACACACACACACACACACACACGTGTACAAGTAACCATAAATACTATCATAGCTTTCTTACTCATTTTGTTTCCTTATATTATAGCCAACTGTTTTCACGGAAATGACAACAGAAAGGAAAAAACTGGGCAAATAATAGCTCAGTTTGTCTTTCCAGTGAATTGAGAGTAGAGAATATTCATAAATGGGAACATATCAGAAAATGAAGCAGGTTTATGCTGTGCTTCCATTGTTTTTGAAGAATGAAATATACACACATATACAAGTCATAAACTATTGGTTAATGTTAGTGTTTCTGTACATCCTTAAATGCTCTTATATTTGCATATAAACTAGCATTTTATATGGACATTGAAATTTACACAGTAATTTAAAATTTTAATTACTGTTTACTTAAATGATATTAAAACAAAAGCATAAGCTAGTGGAGGAAGAATGATAAAGGCTTTATAGTTAGGTATCTTTAACAACCCTTTTTTCATGATTTTGAACAAGGTTCTACATTTTTATTTTTATTTTGTACTGAACCTCATAAATAAGCATTCAATCTTGCTGCAAAGTTAGAATTTTTAGGCCATATGGAAATTTTTATGTAAATTTCACTTTTATTCTGAGATTAGTAATAGACATTAGAATTTTGAGAAAGAACTGATATAATCTGTTTTATGTTTTAAGAAATTCTTGCGGCTGCAGAGAATACTCTTAGAGGCAGGATTGGAAGCTGGGAGACTAATTCGGTGTCTGTTATACGAATTTAGGTAAAGACTGCTGGCGGTTGGAACTGGTTCATGTAAATAGACATGGTGAGAGATTTTCAAGATCTCCATGTATTTTTTAATTATATAATTTCTTATATAATTTTTCATCAAACTTTAAACTATATTTTGTATTGGAGTATAGCTGACTAACAATAGTGTGGTCATTTCAGGTGAACAGCAAAGGGACTAAGCCATACATATACATGTATCAATTCTCCCTCAAACCGTTCTCCCATCCAGACTGACACATACCATTGAATAGAGTTCCATGTGCTATATAGTAGGTCCTTGTTGGTTATCCATTTTAAATAAAGCAATATGCACACGGCCTTCCCAAAGTCCCTAATTATCTCTTCCCCTGGCAGCCAAAAGATCATTTTAGATCTCCATATGTTGTAGGTAGTAAACATTATTGGCTATCCAACTGGATGAAGTTGTCAAAGGACAGACTGATTAACCTTCAAGGATGTAAACCAAAGCAAGTGGAATCATTCAGATATACACAAAGTACTGAGAAGTAGAATATTTCAAAAGAAGAGGGTTTTGTTTTTACATTTTGTAGGCTAGGGAGATGCTGACCACTCTTTGGTGGACACGTAAAATGTTTGATGTCACTAAGATACCTGAAGATGGAGAGTGAGTGGGCAGACAGATATTAACTCTCTATTTTGGAAGTCTGGACAAGATGAATTTGGGAACCATTCATCATCAGATTGTGTTCAATGCCATGTGGTTTGAGAAAATCACCAAGGAGTGCATGTATGTACAGTAAGCAAAAGGCCTAAGGACTAAGCCCTGGATCTCTCCAGTGTTTAAAGATAAGACAGTTAAGGAGGAAACAGCTAGTAAGGTAGAAAGAAAACCAAGATATTGATGTCCATAAAGCCAGTTGATAAAAAAAAAAGTGCTTTATCTGTTGGTATATATCTTCTCATGTCAGGTACAGAGGTTTGAGTTAATCATATTTACCAGCTCATAACTGTACACTGTCATGATTGGCCTTTGCAAATTCCTATTGTTTCATTACTTGTTTATTACTTTCATTTCATTACCTCACTCATTTCTCTGCTCTCATAGCATGTGTAGACTTTAGTGTTGTCGCTTTTATGTGTTATAAAATGGATACAATTACAGTAAGCCCTGTACCTATGAATGAGCTCAGTTCTAAGAGCATGTCCCTATGTCCAATATGTCCCTAAGTCCAACAAAATTAACCTAGATACCTGGCTGAGGAAAATCACACCCGACAGGACTGTACTCTCATAGATTTATAAAATCTTTTCACAGAAATAATGCATAAAAAACAAATGCAAAAAGTAAACATTTTATAGTACCTTGAAGAATACAGTGGTACAGTACAACAGCTGGCATATATGGGTGGGTATCAAGTGAACAGACAAGAAGAGCTACTGACTAGGGGAGGGAGTAGAGCTTTGTGCTCTGAAAAAATCTGATCATCTTAATTATAATCGTTCCCATTATTCCTAATGGTTGTGTCATACTCCAAAGTATGCATTGTCAAAGGGAAATCAGATGGATAAATTTTAAAAGGCAAGGCAAACCTTATTCAAGACTATTGCAACAGAAGCCAAAACTATCATACTAGATCAAAGGAGAGAGGAAACTCAGTTCCCCTGAAACAGGCAGGGAAGTTTCTAAACCTGCAGTGAGTTAGCGGGGAAATGCCTGTGTGCATTAAAGGGTAAATTGATCTATGTGTGTTAGGTCATCTGTGTTTGCTAATTGCTCCTTATCTAAATTAGACTCCTGTCTTCTCACCAGAGACTGGGAGATAGGAGTACTATATCCTTTAATGATTACATTTCAGAAGGATGGCTCCCCAGTCCTTCTCAGTAAGATGGAGAGGAGATTTACATCTCACAGGAGAAGAGAATTTATAATTCCAAGTTTTCTAATGTGAATAAGAAAAAGGAGGTAAGGAATCTAGAGTCAGAAGAAGTGTCTTTAAAGTTTAGTCAAACCAAAACAAAAATGAAGGCTCTCTTATTCAGGGACTATCACATTTTAATTATCTGCTTTTCAGAGATAAGCAATAGGTTACTTCTACAAATAATGATGTGATAAGCATACTTAATTCATTTGGCCTTCTGAAATTCTGCAGTTCCCCTTGGTCCCAATTGTAAGGGGATATCCCAGACAGGAAATTTCTTCCTGCTTCTCCATTCTCTCCCAGCAATCCCACCATTAGGCATATACACTGAGGAAATCAAAACTGAAAGAGACACTCATATCCCAATGTTCATTGCAGCACTTTTTACAATAGCTAGAACGTGGAAACAGCCTAGATGTCCATCAACAAATGAATAGATAAAGAAGCTATGGTACATATAAACAATGGAATATTTCTCAGCCCTGAAAAGAAATGCATTTGAATCAGTCCTAATGAGGTAGATGAATCTAGAACCTATTATACCTAGATTCTATTATGAATCTAGAACCTATTCACTATTTTAAAGTGAAGTAAGTAAAAAAGAAAACAAATATAGTATACTAACACATATATATGGAACCTTGAAAGATGATGCTGATGAACGCATGCAGAACACCAATGGAGAAACAGCGTAGAGAATAAATTTATGGGCATTGTGGGCAGGGAGGAGTGGGTGAGAGGTATGGAAAGAGTAACATGGAAACATACACTACTGTATATAAGAGAGACAACCAATGTGAATATGCTGTAAGGCTAAGGGAACTTACATGGGGATAAATTTTAAAAGGCAAGGCAAACCTTATTCAAGACTATTGCAACAGAAGCCAAAACTATCATACTAGATCAAAGGAGAGAGGAAACTCAGTTCCCCTGAAACAGGCAGGGAAGTTTCTAAACCTGCAGTGAGTTAGCGGGGAAATGCCTGTGTGCATTAAAGGGTAAATTGATCTATGTGTGTTAGGTCATCTGTGTTTGCTAATTGCTCCTTATCTAAATTAGACTCCTGTCTTCTCACCAGAGACTGGGAGATAGGAGTACTATATCCTTTAATGATTACATTTCAGAAGGATGGCTCCCCAGTCCTTCTCAGTAAGATGGAGAGGAGATTTACATCTCACAGGAGAAGAGAATTTATAATTCCAAGTTTTCTAATGTGAATAAGAAAAAGGAGGTAAGGAATCTAGAGTCAGAAGAAGTGTCTTTAAAGTTTAGTCAAACCAAAACAAAAATGAAGGCTCTCTTATTCAGGGACTATCACATTTTAATTATCTGCTTTTCAGAGATAAGCAATAGGTTACTTCTACAAATAATGATGTGATAAGCATACTTAATTCATTTGGCCTTCTGAAATTCTGCAGTTCCCCTTGGTCCCAATTGTAAGGGGATATCCCAGACAGGAAATTTCTTCCTGCTTCTCCATTCTCTCCCAGCAATCCCACCATTAGGCATATACACTGAGGAAATCAAAACTGAAAGAGACACTCATATCCCAATGTTCATTGCAGCACTTTTTACAATAGCTAGAACGTGGAAACAGCCTAGATGTCCATCAACAAATGAATAGATAAAGAAGCTATGGTACATATAAACAATGGAATATTTCTCAGCCCTGAAAAGAAATGCATTTGAATCAGTCCTAATGAGGTAGATGAATCTAGAACCTATTATACCTAGATTCTATTATGAATCTAGAACCTATTCACTATTTTAAAGTGAAGTAAGTAAAAAAGAAAACAAATATAGTATACTAACACATATATATGGAACCTTGAAAGATGATGCTGATGAACGCATATGCAGAACACCAATGGAGAAACAGACGTAGAGAATAAATTTATGGGCATTGTGGGCAGGGAGGAGTGGGTGAGAGGTATGGAAAGAGTAACATGGAAACATATACTACCATATGTAAAAGAGACAACCATTGTGAATATGCTGTAAGACTAAGGGAACTTACATGGGGGCTACACAACAACCTGGAGGGGTGGGATATGGACGGCATGGAATCCATGGAGAATTAGTTCCAAGAGACTTAAGTCCCTTACATAGATGGTAATTTAGGCAAGAATCCATATTTAATTTTCTCTGTACTCTATGCCATTACTAAAGTCTTCCCTTTGCTTTGTGTTGTATTATATATCGTATTTCTGACATTCCAAGAATTTACTTTTTAGCTCTCTAATAATTTTTCACAGCTCAATTAGATTTTTTGCTTATTCCCTATTGATCATACAATAATTTGTTCTTTATCTTAACATCACATAGAACATTTTTGTCTTCATCTAATTTTTAAGGTTGGAATGGATATTTTAGGTCTTAGATTCTTCATATAATTTTTAAAGTGAGTTGATAGAATTTCTCCAAAATTATGAAACAAGTTATTCTTGCTTTGACTTATCTTTCATAATCTTAAGACTCTTGAAAAGAATATTCAGCAGTTACTTTGTAAAACGTACTTCAATTGGTTTGTCCAGCGTTTTCTCATAATTCACGTTAGGTTCTGCATTGTGGGCAAGAATATCACATAGATGATGCTGTCTTTCCAGTGCATAAGGCTAATAGGTTATTATATTGAATCTTCTTATTACTGATGATGTTTACCTTGATCATTTGGTTAAGTGATTGTCTTCCAAATTTCTCTACTGTAAATTGATTATCTTTCTCCTTGTGATTGATACTTCGTATTCTGTGGGAAATACCTTTGTTACTGAACCAAACTGGAGTCTCCTAGCCCTCCTGCAGTAAAGTCAATCTACTGATGATGTGCAGTCTACAATTGTAGCTTGTAGTGAAGGATAATGAAGTGCTGACTGCAGGGCACCAGGCAAGGAGCTCAGGACATCTAGTGCTCAAACACTCTGATAGGTTTCTACAAAGAATTTTTAAAGGTGAAATGAAGGAGGTAGAGTGTCAGAGTACATGAGCAGCACTTGCACATTTTCGCATTGGTTGATAGGAGGCCCGTCAGAGCATGACATTTCTAGTAGGAAACATATACTACCATATGTAAAAGACATAACCACTGTGAATATGCTGTAAGACTAAGGGAACTTACATGGGGCTACACAACAACCTGGAGGGTGGGATATGGACATGGAATCCATGGAGAATTAGTTCCAAGAGACTTAAGTCCCTTACATAGATGGTAATTTAGGCAAGAATCCATATTTAATTTTCTCTGTACTCTATGCCATTACTAAAGTCTTCCCTTTGCTTTGTGTTGTATTATATATCGTATTTCTGACATTCCAAGAATTTACTTTTTAGCTCTCTAATAATTTTCACAGCTCAATTAGATTTTTTGCTTATTCCCTATTGATCATACAATAATTTGTTCTTTATCTTAACATCACATAGAACATTTTTGTCTTCATCTAATTTTTAAGGTTGGAATGGATATTTTAGGTCTTAGATTCTTCATATAATTTTTAAAGTGAGTTGATAGAATTTCTCCAAAATTATGAAACAAGTTATTCTTGCTTTGACTTATCTTTCATAATCTTAAGACTCTTGAAAAGAATATTCAGCAGTTACTTTGTAAAACGTACTTCAATTGGTTTGTCCAGCGTTTTCTCATAATTCACGTTAGGTTCTGCATTGTGGGCAAGAATATCACATAGATGATGCTGTCTTTCCAGTGCATAAGGCTAATAGGTTATTATATTGAATCTTCTTATTACTGATGATGTTTACCTTGATCATTTGGTTAAGTGATTGTCTTCCAAATTTCTCTACTGTAAATTGATTATCTTTCTCCTTGTGATTGATACTTCGTATTCTGTGGGAAATACCTTTGTTACTGAACCAAACTGGAGTCTCCTAGCCCTCCTGCAGTAAAGTCAATCTACTGATGATGTGCAGTCTACAATTGTAGCTTGTAGTGAAGGATAATGAAGTGCTGACTGCAGGGCACCAGGCAAGGAGCTCAGGACATCTAGTGCTCAAACACTCTGATAGGTTTCTACAAAGAATTTTTAAAGGTGAAATGAAGGAGGTAGAGTGTCAGAGTACATGATCAGCTCTTGCACATTTTCTCATTGGTTGATGATGAGGTGAGGGCCCTGTCACAGAGGTTAACATGAACAGTTCTTAGGCTCCAGTAGGTCTGGGGGCTGCACAATCATCAAACAGTTACTTTCTTCCATCAGTGGTGGTTTTGGCAGCTGTAAAGAAAACAACTCAGGAAGTGTACATCAGATACAATTGTCTAAGTACTTCAGAGAGGACCTAAAGAAGAAGCTATGGGGGAAGGATCTGGTCTAGGAAAGTTCCACAGAGTCCTTCTTGGTTAGATTTTGAAAGCATACAATTGTTCTTTCTCCTCATATTTCCAGCCACTAAATTTAGCATCTAATGATAGATCTTGTCAACAACACTTATTACTGTGAGACTTGCTTAATCATGATAATTTTCTTTTATTGATGATTATTTCATAGTTATGTAAGACGCTAACATTAGAAAAATGGGTTAAGGAATGTAAGAAAACTCTTCATAATATTTTTGTAATCTTTTTGTAAACCTAATTGTAGTTAAAAGATAAAACAAATATAAAAGAAATTCAATTTTTACTTGGATTCATGTAGAATTCACAGGTCAGTTCTTAGTTACTTTGAGAAAAATAAACATCTTACGATAGTGGCTCAGACAGTAAAGAATCTGCCTGCCATGTAGTAGACCTGGGTTTGATCACTGGGTCAGGACAATCCCTTGGAGAAGGGAATGACAGCCCACTCCAGTAATCTTGCCTGGAGAATCCCATGGACAGAGGAGCCTGATGGGCTACAGTTCTTGGGGTCTTAAAGAACTGGACATGACTGAGCAGCTAACACTTTCATTTTTAATCTTTTGCATTGTAACTGTCAATCACCAGCTTATACATTTGGTTGTTCAGTCCAATAATATAATCTTACTGTCTTTTATAAGTGAATCTATATAAAACAGATAAGAAAAATTTAAATTTGATAATTTGCAGTCTACAATTGTAGCTTGTAGTGAAGGATAATGAAGTGCTGACTGCAGGGCACCAGGCAAGGAGCTCAGGACATTTAGTGCTCAAACACTCTGATAGGTTTCTACAAAGAATTTTTAAAGGTGAAATGAAGGAGGTAGAGTGTCAGAGTACATGATCAGCTCTTGCACATTTTCTCATTGGTTGATGATGAGGTGAGGGCCCTGTCACAGAGGTTAACATGAACAGTTCTTAGGCTCCAGTAGGTCTGGGGGCTGCACAATCATCAAACAGTTACTTTCTTCCATCAGTGGTGGTTTTGGCAGCTGTAAAGAAAACAACTCAGGAAGTGTACATCAGATACAATTGTCTAAGTACTTCAGAGAGGACCTAAAGAAGAAGCTATGGGGGAAGGATCTGGTCTAGGAAAGTTCCACAGAGTCCTTCTTGGTTAGATTTTGAAAGCATACAATTGTTCTTTCTCCTCATATTTCCAGCCACTAAATTTAGCATCTAATGATAGATCTTGTCAACAACACTTATTACTGTGAGACTTGCTTAATCATGATAATTTTCTTTTATTGATGATTATTTCATAGTTATGTAAGACGCTAACATTAGAAAAATGGGTTAAGGAATGTAAGAAAACTCTTCATAATATTTTTGTAATCTTTTTGTAAACCTAATTGTAGTTAAAAGATAAAACAAATATAAAAGAAATTCAATTTTTACTTGGATTCATGTAGAATTCACAGGTCAGTTCTTAGTTACTTTGAGAAAAATAAACATCTTACGATAGTGGCTCAGACAGTAAAGAATCTGCCTGCCATGTAGTAGACCTGGGTTTGATCACTGGGTCAGGACAATCCCTTGGAGAAGGGAATGACAGCCCACTCCAGTAATCTTGCCTGGAGAATCCCATGGACAGAGGAGCCTGATGGGCTACAGTTCTTGGGGTCTTAAAGAACTGGACATGACTGAGCAGCTAACACTTTCATTTTTTAATCTTTTTTGCATTGTAACTGTCAATCACCAGCTTATACATTTGGTTGTTCAGTCCAATAATATAATCTTACTGTCTTTTATAAGTGAATCTATATAAAACAGATAAGAATTTAAATTTGATAATTTAGTTTAGTATGATGGTTATTGGTATCCTTCCTAAGGAAAGTTTCAATGGAATAATAGGGTCGGAGCCTAATAAGAACATGTTCAATAGAGAATAGTGGGAAAGAAATTGAAAATTACACAGTCACACAATTAATTCAAGAAAATTTGTCTAAAGGAAAAGAATTCAAATTAGAAGTTGGAAACATAAATAGATTTAAGGTATTTCTTTCTTCATATCTTATTTTTCTATCACAAAAATATATAGCATGATTCTACACTGATAGTAATCATCCAGAAGAGAGGGAAAATTTGACTTGGATGTAAAGGGCAGAATTAGGTGGAGTAATTTCTTGAATAGTATCCAATACAGAAGTCAGAGTAGGCTAACTTAAGGAAGAAATGACCAGTCACTGTTGTAAAGTTTTATTTAAGCCCTGTTGTATTATTGTAGTGCAAGCAAGATGAACAGAAAGCTTGACTTGGCAGTTTCAAGTCTGTCTGTTTAAAGAGCACAATAAAATAAATCAGATTCTAGAGGCTAACCACCAGTGACTAATTATAATGAATTATTACAGAAAATAGGCTTAGAAGATAAGATGTGAGAACATAAAGAGTTTGGGGAAAGTAAAAAAAAAAAAAAAAAAGTGCTGAGAGGGCTTACCTGGTGCTCCAGTGGGTATAGAGTCCACCTTGCAGTGCAAGGGGCACCGGTTCTGTCCATAGCCCAGGAAGATCCCACATGCCATGAAGCAGCTGGACCGGTGTATCCAATTAGGAGCCTGCACTCTGGAGCACATGCACTCAGAGCTGGTACTCTGCAGTGAGAAAGCCACTGCTATGGGAGGCCCACACAGGCCAAAAAATAAAAGATGAATGAAAAAAAAAACGATATTCAGGACATCCCTTGGAGAAGGGAATGACAGCCCACTCCAGTAATCTTGCCTGGAGAATCCCATGGACAGAGGAGCCTGATGGGCTACAGTTCTTGGGGTCTTAAAGAACTGGACATGACTGAGCAGCTAACACTTTCATTTTTAATCTTTTGCATTGTAACTGTCAATCACCAGCTTATACATTTGGTTGTTCAGTCCAATAATATAATCTTACTGTCTTTTATAAGTGAATCTATATAAAACAGATAAGAATTTAAATTTGATAATTTAGTTTAGTATGATGGTTATTGGTATCCTTCCTAAGGAAAGTTTCAATGGAATAATAGGGTCGGAGCCTAATAAGAACATGTTCAATAGAGAATAGTGGGAAAGAAATTGAAAATTACACAGTCACACAATTAATTCAAGAAAATTTGTCTAAAGGAAAAGAATTCAAATTAGAAGTTGGAAACATAAATAGATTTAAGGTATTTCTTTCTTCATATCTTATTTTTCTATCACAAAAATATATAGCATGATTCTACACTGATAGTAATCATCCAGAAGAGAGGGAAAATTTGACTTGGATGTAAAGGGCAGAATTAGGTGGAGTAATTTCTTGAATAGTATCCAATACAGAAGTCAGAGTAGGCTAACTTAAGGAAGAAATGACCAGTCACTGTTGTAAAGTTTTATTTAAGCCCTGTTGTATTATTGTAGTGCAAGCAAGATGAACAGAAAGCTTGACTTGGCAGTTTCAAGTCTGTCTGTTTAAAGAGCACAATAAAATAAATCAGATTCTAGAGGCTAACCACCAGTGACTAATTATAATGAATTATTACAGAAAATAGGCTTAGAAGATAAGATGTGAGAACATAAAGAGTTTGGGGAAAGTAAAAAAAAAAAAAAAAAGTGCTGAGAGGGCTTACCTGGTGCTCCAGTGGGTATAGAGTCCACCTTGCAGTGCAAGGGGCACCGGTTCTGTCCATAGCCCAGGAAGATCCCACATGCCATGAAGCAGCTGGACCGGTGTATCCAATTAGGAGCCTGCACTCTGGAGCACATGCACTCAGAGCTGGTACTCTGCAGTGAGAAAGCCACTGCTATGGGAGGCCCACACAGGCCAAAAAATAAAAGATGAATGAAAATAAATATAAAAATAGGCATGATGGGGACAAAATTTTTTTAAAAGTGGTGAGATCAGTGCATTATAAATTTCTTTAAAATCAAAGGTTTATGGCAATTGCAGTATTGGAAAGAGGATTACATATCTTTGAGTTTTATTTATAGGGTTTTATTTCCCCAATTATATGAATTAAGCCTTTGCCCAGAAATATAAAATCAATTGCAATTAATTCTAATTAAAAATAACATTTTGTTCCAAGGTGCAATACTCCTATTTCTTCTACAAAATCAAACTTTGTTGAAGGTATGAGATAGATGACAGAAAAATGTCTAGGTAGGTAGATGCTTAGATACATAGAATTTATAAACAGTATGTATCATACAGGAGATCATCTATGCCTAAAACATTATAGGAAAAAACTTTTTACAAATAACTTTAAATCTATGTAGGTTTATTGCGGTTTCCTCTTATGGGCATTCATGTGCTTTATGTCATTACAAACAGTAACTTTGACTTGAGTAAGATTTTTTTTTTCTCTTACATTGTATAACAGAACATTTGATGAACACAAACATACACACTCCTTGGAACCTGTAATTATTCAGCTGTATATGTACCAGGAAATCATTCTAAAATACTTGTCTTAATGGTTTGCTTGCATAATATTTTCATATCTCAGGCATTGTTATTCTTGCCTTGCGTTCTAAATATACATTTAACTGTCTCCTCATGTTCTTCTCATTTTTATATATGGTATAGAGAGCATCTGAGTAGTTAACGGTTCCAGTATTAATAGTAGTGCCGGGCCGATGGGAGGTACTGAATATTTATTTGCTGGATGGATAAACACATGAATAACATGAATCAAAAGAGTGAACTCAAGAAAATCCTGAAAAAATACCCTAAAAATAATATGAAGTGTCTTATGCATGTAAAGTAATAACATAGTATGAAGTAATGAGTGTTTTTGCCTTTTTAAATTTATCAGCTTTATTAACAGTACAAGTAATACAGTTTTATGATAGTCCTCATGAACTCTGCACTCTGGAGCACATGCACTCAGAGCTGGTACTCTGCAGTGAGAAAGCCACTGCTATGGGAGGCCCACACAGGCCAAAAAATAAAAGATGAATGAAAATAAATATAAAAATAGGCATGATGGGGACAAAATTTTTTTAAAAGTGGTGAGATCAGTGCATTATAAATTTCTTTAAAATCAAAGGTTTATGGCAATTGCAGTATTGGAAAGAGGATTACATATCTTTGAGTTTTATTTATAGGGTTTTATTTCCCCAATTATATGAATTAAGCCTTTGCCCAGAAATATAAAATCAATTGCAATTAATTCTAATTAAAAATAACATTTTGTTCCAAGGTGCAATACTCCTATTTCTTCTACAAAATCAAACTTTGTTGAAGGTATGAGATAGATGACAGAAAAATGTCTAGGTAGGTAGATGCTTAGATACATAGAATTTATAAACAGTATGTATCATACAGGAGATCATCTATGCCTAAAACATTATAGGAAAAAACTTTTTACAAATAACTTTAAATCTATGTAGGTTTATTGCGGTTTCCTCTTATGGGCATTCATGTGCTTTATGTCATTACAAACAGTAACTTTGACTTGAGTAAGATTTTTTTTTTCTCTTACATTGTATAACAGAACATTTGATGAACACAAACATACACACTCCTTGGAACCTGTAATTATTCAGCTGTATATGTACCAGGAAATCATTCTAAAATACTTGTCTTAATGGTTTGCTTGCATAATATTTTCATATCTCAGGCATTGTTATTCTTGCCTTGCGTTCTAAATATACATTTAACTGTCTCCTCATGTTCTTCTCATTTTTATATATGGTATAGAGAGCATCTGAGTAGTTAACGGTTCCAGTATTAATAGTAGTGCCGGGCCGATGGGAGGTACTGAATATTTATTTGCTGGATGGATAAACACATGAATAACATGAATCAAAAGAGTGAACTCAAGAAAAATCCTGAAAAAATACCCTAAAAATAATATGAAGTGTCTTATGCATGTAAAGTAATAACATAGTATGAAGTAATGAGTGTTTTTGCCTTTTTAAATTTATCAGCTTTATTAACAGTACAAGTAATACAGTTTTATGATAGTCCTCATGAACTCTGCCAAGTTTTTCATTATTTGGGAAAGTATCAAAGCAGCAATTAGAGAGATATCCAGGAACAGCCTGAATAAAAACCAAGGGATTTGCTCTACAAAGTTTGTAACACTGACCGGTGATGTTTAAACAGTGTATCAAGTCCTGCTGTGATAATAGTTTCTATTAATCCATGCACTACTTAAATTTTAATTAAAATACTTTTTTTAAGCTAACCTGGTTACTCTGAAATTCCAGGATGCTGTCTCATGATGCTAAAGGTTTATTTTCCAACTATGAGCCAGAAAATCACTTAAAAATGTATACCAGCAGAAAATTAGGCCTATATATGCCTAAAATGGTTAGAAGTAGTTTTCTTAAAAATTGATTCTTCTTTTCTTTGTACCTTCATGATAATATTTACTTATCTTTATCATTGTTACTACTGATTCATATTTTAACTATTAATATTATATTAATTAGTAATATTATATTAATATGTAACTATATAATATTATATTAATATTAATATTAATCTAATTAACTAATAGCCACTGATATTTCTTCCCATGCCATCTCCATACTTATTATTGATATGGAGTGTGTCTTTATTCTGTGTAACCACAGCATTTATACATGCAATAAAGGATTGGATATAGCCTGCTACATGTTCTTATTCTTTCTTATGTTCAAGTGTTCCTATCATTAAACATAAAAAATAGAAGTATTGGTCAATAGAGCAACAAATTAGAATAATTTCTGTGAACAAAGGAATTTTTAGAGTATGAAATTAGAAAAAGAAGCAGCAGAAGAATAACTAAGACACTTGAGGGAAGTAAAATAAGTTTTTTTTTAATAATCAAAAGCTTCTGTTTAAAATGATTGCGTGGATGCCGATAACTGAATATTTATTTGCTGGATGGATAAACACATGAATAACATGAATCAAAAGAGTGAACTCAAGAAAAATCCTGAAAAAATACCCTAAAAATAATATGAAGTGTCTTATGCATGTAAAGTAATAACATAGTATGAAGTAATGAGTGTTTTTGCCTTTTTAAATTTATCAGCTTTATTAACAGTACAAGTAATACAGTTTTATGATAGTCCTCATGAACTCTGCCAAGTTTTTCATTATTTGGGAAAGTATCAAAGCAGCAATTAGAAAATATCCAGGAACAGCCTGAATAAAAACCAAGGGATTTGCTCTACAAAGTTTGTAACACTGACCGGTGATGTTTAAACAGTGTATCAAGTCCTGCTGTGATAATAGTTTCTATTAATCCATGCACTACTTAAATTTTAATTAAAATACTTTTTAAGCTAACCTGGTTACTCTGAAATTCCAGGATGCTGTCTCATGATGCTAAAGGTTTATTTTCCAACTATGAGCCAGAAAATCACTTAAAAATGTATACCAGCAGAAAATTAGGCCTATATATGCCTAAAATGGTTAGAAGTAGTTTTCTTAAAAATTGATTCTTCTTTTCTTTGTACCTTCATGATAATATTTACTTATCTTTATCATTGTTACTACTGATTCATATTTTAACTATTAATATTATATTAATTAGTAATATTATATTAATATGTAACTATATAATATTATATTAATATTAATATTAATCTAATTAACTAATAGCCACTGATATTTCTTCCCATGCCATCTCCATACTTATTATTGATATGGAGTGTGTCTTTATTCTGTGTAACCACAGCATTTATACATGCAATAAAGGATTGGATATAGCCTGCTACATGTTCTTATTCTTTCTTATGTTCAAGTGTTCCTATCATTAAACATAAAAAATAGAAGTATTGGTCAATAGAGCAACAAATTAGAATAATTTCTGTGAACAAAGGAATTTTTAGAGTATGAAATTAGAAAAAGAAGCAGCAGAAGAATAACTAAGACACTTGAGGGAAGTAAAATAAGTTTTCTTTTTTTAATAATCAAAATCAGCTTCTGTTTAAAATGATTGTCAAGGGAATTTTCTTTCAATTACCCCAATGGAGCCACCTGCTGCATGGCTCACTTAGTAGCTGTTCACATGGGGAAGAGCTGCTTGATTAGATATAGATTTTTTATTATGTTAATTAAATCAATTACCTTGTTCTCTAGCTCTTTTGTGAAATTTATTGCTGACAAAATAGTAGAGGTGGATATTTAATACAAGGTGTGGGTGTATTTTATCTTTCTGAAAATAATGTTATAGATTAGTAAGTATTTCTATTTAGTAAAATGTCAAAGTGAGACATGATTCTGAGAAGCAATAAATTTCAAATAATTTAAAAAATTTTATTGTTTTCATCACTCATTTTTGTTTTTTTACCAGTGATTATGGTAGCAGTTGGGTAAAGGGTGGTCAAATGAAGGTTATCATAGGGATATGGTTAAGGGCAAAGAGAAGAAGCTACATCTAAAATGGAGAATTATTATAAAAATGATAAATCAGATTATTAAGACTAAAGAACAATATTAACACAGGATATCCCTCAAAAATGCAACTGACATAGGTATTCTTATACACAAAAGAAAGTCAGCATAAAAGTATTCTTTTACTAGTTATTTCATCTTAATCGATATTTCTGATTTATTTAGAAAAAAAATAACACATATTCTGCCTCAGGATCTTTGTCTTTAATGCTCCATCTTTCTAGAAGTTTCTTCCTCTAGATTTAGGTATGGAATATTTCTTTAAGCTAGCTCTCCGCTCAACACTCACTTGTCTGAAGAAGACCTTCCGAAGCAATCAGAACACTTCACAAAATCCATTTAAATTGTAGATTTCAATTGTTTGCGTAAATATCAATGACGATATCCATAATTTCTGTTCATTTGATATTGCAAATCATATTGTAGTAGACTGTTCTGATCTCAAATCACTTGTTCAGTTTTAGATAAATAACAAGATATGCCTTTTTATGAATACTTAATATGTTTACACAGTGGATTTAGCATATAACTATTTTAAAGTTACTTGACTGTAACTATGGTAAATCATATAATTTTCAAATTTCATGAGTCCATTTGCATGTTACTTTCTATATAATTTTTGGCTACATTGTTGAAACTCACCAGCAATGGCCATTTGAGATATCATTGTTATTTTCGTTTTTGATCTACACATTATTTATTTTATTTGACTTTGATATGATGAATGGTTCAAATAATTAAAAATTATAATTGTGTATGTATGTATATGTTATAGGCACATATTGAAGTGTGTGCATATGTATAATAGATCCTATGTCTATCAAAATATTCAATAAAAATTTTATAGAAATACAATAGAGATTTATTTAAGCCAAACTGTGGACTATGGTAGGCTGGAAGTACTAAGAAAAGAAATGTTCTAAATAAGCATGGTTTTCAACAGTTTTATATCTTAGAACAAAGAACAAGCATCAAACGTTCCTTCAAGTTTACAAAAGAGACAGATTAGTATGTACAGGGTTAACTGGCCTGATCTTGGTGTCTGGAAAGAGAACCTTATCTTTAGAGTAGTACCAGCATTGGCATCATAGAAAGGAGAGGGGGGGCATTTATCCCTACTTTCACAGTGGATATACTTCTAGAAAATGTACTATTTTCTTAATGGTTAAAGCATATGTACAATTTATGATAAAAAGGACATTGACTGTCCTTGTTAACATAAATTTCAGACAAATTGATGTATAAGCCACAACGTGTGAAATTTTTGTCACATATATAGTTTTCAATGTATTTACGACAACATTCATTGAATGTGGTGAATATCCATTTATCCATCTATCTACCCATCCAACCATCCATTCATCCTTGCATCATCTATCCACCCACCTACTATCTCTTGAATGATTCCAGTGGAATCTTTTGCAATCATAAAAGTATTTCCTTAAATTATGTCAATTATAATTTTTGTCCTTACATGACAACAATTCATGACCCTCATCAAGGATTCTGCTACTGATACTAAAATCTCTTAGATCATTACCAAATCAATTGTTTCACCAATGATACCGTGATATTAACAAATATATCTTCTACTGACTGTATTACAGGAGGAATGTAAAAAATATTTAATTTTCACTGCCAAAAAAGTTCTCTCACATTTTCTTCCTTTAAGGCTGCCTACAGAATGTTTTATCTGCTCATTGCAGTATATGTTTTTAAGTCGCATTACATGTAAGTCTACATGTTCATCATAAATGTGTGCTTAAGGCATATTTTGTTAAAATATAGGTATTTTATTCTTCTAGTATTTTGTTTTTTTCTTCTTTCCTTTTAAGATAATTAAAATTTTTGTGTATGTATGTATATGTTATAGGCACATATTGAAGTGTGTGCATATGTATAATAGATCCTATGTCTATCAAAATATTCAATAAAAATTTTATAGAAATACAATAGAGATTTATTTAAGCCAAACTGTGGACTATGGTAGGCTGGAAGTACTAAGAAAAGAAATGTTCTAAATAAGCATGGTTTTCAACAGTTTTATATCTTAGAACAAAGAACAAGCATCAAACGTTCCTTCAAGTTTACAAAAGAGACAGATTAGTATGTACAGGGTTAACTGGCCTGATCTTGGTGTCTGGAAAGAGAACCTTATCTTTAGAGTAGTACCAGCATTGGCATCATAGAAAGGAGAGGGGGGGCATTTATCCCTACTTTCACAGTGGATATACTTCTAGAAAATGTACTATTTTCTTAATGGTTAAAGCATATGTACAATTTATGATAAAAAGGACATTGACTGTCCTTGTTAACATAAATTTCAGACAAATTGATGTATAAGCCACAACGTGTGAAATTTTTGTCACATATATAGTTTTCAATGTATTTACGACAACATTCATTGAATGTGGTGAATATCCATTTATCCATCTATCTACCCATCCAACCATCCATTCATCCTTGCATCATCTATCCACCCACCTACTATCTCTTGAATGATTCCAGTGGAATCTTTTGCAATCATAAAAGTATTTCCTTAAATTATGTCAATTATAATTTTTGTCCTTACATGACAACAATTCATGACCCTCATCAAGGATTCTGCTACTGATACTAAAATCTCTTAGATCATTACCAAATCAATTGTTTCACCAATGATACCGTGATATTAACAAATATATCTTCTACTGACTGTATTACAGGAGGAATGTAAAAAATATTTAATTTTCACTGCCAAAAAAGTTCTCTCACATTTTCTTCCTTTAAGGCTGCCTACAGAATGTTTTATCTGCTCATTGCAGTATATGTTTTTAAGTCGCATTACATGTAAGTCTACATGTTCATCATAAATGTGTGCTTAAGGCATATTTTGTTAAAATATAGGCATTTTTATTCTTCTAGTATTTTGTTACTTCTTTCCTTTTAGCCTGTCTCAGCATTTATATCCTAATTTAGGCTATACTTTCAATACCTTTATTTTCTTCAGTGCATTTAAATTGTGTAGGATCTATTTTCATATCTATTTCATACCTCAAAAAGCCAACTGTCAAGTTGCTCTTAACAGCTCGTTACCTTAAATAAATAAGATAGATTGCAAAATGGCATTTTTGTTTATTTGCATTTTAGTCTGCATAAACAGCCTATAATGATGATTTATATTATGCTTTCAGAGGATTCAGATATCACCCCAGAAAAGGCTATGAAAATTTAAAACCAAAATAGGCAACTGACACACTAATCTATTACAGAAAACATAAAATTTTATTGATATGTGTGCTAAACGTTGAAAGTCATACAATCAAACATATTTAGAATTATTAATAATGCAGATCTACTCTTAAAAGTTAATATGCAACATTAGTTTTATGTTGTAATTTCTTTCATGTCTGATAAAAAGCTAAATATCTAACCAGTTATTTCTCATTAATAATTTCCATAAGCTTCTAGATTCATCACTCAAAACAAATATGTGATGTACAGTGAATTATTATCATAAAGCTTTTTAGTCATATTTAATTCCACCTTTGCTATAAAGCTGACACAATAATAATTCATAGGATACAGTATGAAAGTCTTGAGACATAAAATTTCATAATATTTCTAAAAATATTTCAGCCTGATCATCCACCTTTGCCAAAACAGTCACAAATTGCAATAGTTCACAGGATAGTCTTAATAAATCAAAACACATATTGCCATTTGGAAACCAGTGTTTGTTTCCACACACCTAATAACAAGCACCCTCTATTACCAAGATTCTAATCATCCAGCTACAATGTCATAAAAACCAACATCACACATCCTTTAGCAAATTTGGAGAATTAGCTAAAATATAGACTAAGTTACCCAGTCTTAGTTGAGTCTTCATTATCTGCAGGACCTGTTATAAGTCATCATATGAAAAATATTACAGATTGAGTAAATTTGATTACACAGCTTTCAGTAACTTATGCTATAGTAATAAGAAAACCCCAAATCTTGATATATTGCACCCAGCAAGTTTATTTCTTATGACATTACAGGTTGGCTTCAGGTCTGGCTTTTATGTGTCTTCTCAAGTCTGGGAATGGGTAAAGATTCCCATAGCAGAGAGAAAACAGAATTGCATAAATATATGTGCTATTAAACTGCTCAGAAGTGACACACAATTTCAGCTCATGTTTTACTAGACAAAACTAGTAATAGTAAGGTTGGTTGCTCAGTAGTGTCCAACTCTCTGCAGCCCCATGGATTGTAGCCTGCCAGGCTCTTCTGTTCATGGAATTCTCCAGGAAAGAATACTGGAGTGGTTTGCCATTTTCTTCATATGTTTATATTATGCTTTCAGAGGTTTTTTCAGATATCACCCCAGAAAAGGCTATGAAAATTTAAAACCAAAATAGGCAACTGACACACTAATCTATTACAGAAAACATAAAATTTTATTGATATGTGTGCTAAACGTTGAAAGTCATACAATCAAACATATTTAGAATTATTAATAATGCAGATCTACTCTTAAAAGTTAATATGCAACATTAGTTTTATGTTGTAATTTCTTTCATGTCTGATAAAAAGCTAAATATCTAACCAGTTATTTCTCATTAATAATTTCCATAAGCTTCTAGATTCATCACTCAAAACAAATATGTGATGTACAGTGAATTATTATCATAAAGCTTTTAGTCATATTTAATTCCACCTTTGCTATAAAGCTGACACAATAATAATTCATAGGATACAGTATGAAAGTCTTGAGACATAAAATTTCATAATATTTCTAAAAATATTTCAGCCTGATCATCCACCTTTGCCAAAACAGTCACAAATTGCAATAGTTCACAGGATAGTCTTAATAAATCAAAACACATATTGCCATTTGGAAACCAGTGTTTGTTTCCACACACCTAATAACAAGCACCCTCTATTACCAAGATTCTAATCATCCAGCTACAATGTCATAAAAACCAACATCACACATCCTTTAGCAAATTTGGAGAATTAGCTAAAATATAGACTAAGTTACCCAGTCTTAGTTGAGTCTTCATTATCTGCAGGACCTGTTATAAGTCATCATATGAAAAATATTACAGATTGAGTAAATTTGATTACACAGCTTTCAGTAACTTATGCTATAGTAATAAGAAAACCCCAAATCTTGATATATTGCACCCAGCAAGTTTATTTCTTATGACATTACAGGTTGGCTTCAGGTCTGGCTTTTTATGTGTCTTCTCAAGTCTGGGAATGGGTAAAGATTCCCATAGCAGAGAGAAAACAGAATTGCATAAATATATGTGCTATTAAACTGCTCAGAAGTGACACACACAATTTCAGCTCATGTTTTACTAGACAAAACTAGTAATAGTAAGGTTGGTTGCTCAGTAGTGTCCAACTCTCTGCAGCCCCATGGATTGTAGCCTGCCAGGCTCCCCTGTCCATGGGATTCTCCAGGCAAGAATACTAGAGTGGGTTGCCATTTTCTCTTCCAGGGGATCTTCCTGACCCAGGGAATGAACCTAGGTCTCCTGCATTGCAAGCAGATTCTTTACTGCCTGAACCACCAGGGAACTCCTAACAAAGCTAAACACATAGCAAATGCTGATACCAATGAAGCAAAGAGGAGTAATACTCTTACAGGGATGGGGTTCCAATGTAAAGAAACAATAAAATTTGTTTCAAGAATTGTATCCTTTTAAAAAGTTAAATATGAATAATTGTCCTTTGCCTGTTAGATAAAAAAATTGACTCAGCATCTCATTCCTATACTAAATCAAGATATTTTAAAAATAAGTCATAAGTCTTTTCAGTTATAATAAAATAAAGAGTGAAAGCATTTTAAGAATCTCATAGATTACAAAACTATCTCAGTAACAGAACACATTTGAAAAACAAACTATCAGAAGCATAAGTAAAATGAAATATACCTAAATAGCTATTATGGACTCAGTGTTAAAGAATCCATCTTCTAGCAGGAAACATGGTTTGATCTCTCGGTCAGAAAGATCCCCTATAGTAGGAAATGGCAACCCACTCCAGTATACTTGCATGGAAATCCATGGACAGAGAAGTCTGGGTGGGGTTATAGTTCATGGGGTTTATAAACAGTCTTAGTTGAGTCTTCATTATCTGCAGGACCTGTTATAAGTCATCATATGAAAAATATTACAGATTGAGTAAATTTGATTACACAGCTTTCAGTAACTTATGCTATAGTAATAAGAAAACCCCAAATCTTGATATATTGCACCCAGCAAGTTTATTTCTTATGACATTACAGGTTGGCTTCAGGTCTGGCTTTTTATGTGTCTTCTCAAGTCTGGGAATGGGTAAAGATTCCCATAGCAGAGAGAAAACAGAATTGCATAAATATATGTGCTATTAAACTGCTCAGAAGTGACACACACAATTTCAGCTCATGTTTTACTAGACAAAACTAGTAATAGTAAGGTTGGTTGCTCAGTAGTGTCCAACTCTCTGCAGCCCCATGGATTGTAGCCTGCCAGGCTCCCCTGTCCATGGGATTCTCCAGGCAAGAATACTAGAGTGGGTTGCCATTTTCTCTTCCAGGGGATCTTCCTGACCCAGGGAATGAACCTAGGTCTCCTGCATTGCAAGCAGATTCTTTACTGCCTGAACCACCAGGGAACTCCCTAACAAAGCTAAACACATAGCAAATGCTGATACCAATGAAGCAAAGAGGAGTAATACTCTTACAGGGATGGGGTTCCAATGTAAAGAAACAATAAAATTTGTTTCAAGAATTGTATCCTTTTAAAAAGTTAAATATGAATAATTGTCCTTTGCCTGTTAGATAAAAAAATTGACTCAGCATCTCATTCCTATACTAAATCAAGATATTTTAAAAATAAGTCATAAGTCTTTTCAGTTATAATAAAATAAAGAGTGAAAGCATTTTAAGAATCTCATAGATTACAAAACTATCTCAGTAACAGAACACATTTGAAAAACAAACTATCAGAAGCATAAGTAAAATGAAATATACCTAAATAGCTATTATGGACTCAGTGTTAAAGAATCCATCTTCTAGCAGGAAACATGGTTTGATCTCTCGGTCAGAAAGATCCCCTATAGTAGGAAATGGCAACCCACTCCAGTATACTTGCATGGGAAATCCCATGGACAGAGAAGTCTGGTGGGTTATAGTTCATGGGGTTGTAAACAGTGAAACATGACTTAGGGACTAAACAAAAACAAAATTGTCATTATAGCTTTAGAAGTGATTTATCATGGTTTTCATATTTAATTTGGCAGTTGTTCAAAAGTATTTTATTTTTATTGAAAAGTATCTGACCAATTGTACAATTTTAATGTTTGTATCATTTTGATTTGATACATTCATATACTGTAATATGGTTGCCATTGTAGCAATAGTTAGCACTTCTTTTATATCACATAGTTGTCTCTTTCTTTTTAGTGGTAGGAATAATTAAGGTATACACTCTTAGCTTGATGATCATGGTACAGTATTCTTGTTTGTATTTGCTATACCCTCTATTAATCTCCAGAATTTGTCTACCAGTTGCACATTTGTATGTTTACACAACATCTCTCTTATTCTCCCTGCCCTTGCCTGGTATCACTGTCTTACCTTCCAGTTTTTCAAATTGCTTTTTTAGTTTATACATATGAGTGACATACAGTATTTGTCTTTCTCAACCCAACTTAGCTCAGGTAAAATAATGTCTTCAGGGCCCATCCAGTTTGTAAGAAAATGGCAGAATCTTCCTTCTTTCTTTTTTTTTTTTTTTTTTTTAAAGATTTTTTTATTTTTTTTTTTTGGGTGGGGGTGGGGTTGGGGAGGGAGGGGGATGGGCAGGCCACTTCTGTTGGTCTTTCATTTCTCTATTTTCATCTGTCTTTGTTCTTTGGCCCATGTGAGCCTCCCATCACGGTGGCGTCTGTCGTTGCAGAGCACCGGCTATGGGTGCATGCGCCAGAGCTCTGCTCGGTGATTGGACACATCAGTCCAGCTGCTCCGGGCCATGCATGAAATAAGTCATAAGTCTTTTCAAAAAAAGGGCATTTTAAGAATCTCATAGATTACAAAACTATCTCAGTAACAGAACACATTTGAAAAACAAACTATCAGAAGCATAAGTAAAATGAAATATACCTAAATAGCTATTATGGACTCAGTGTTAAAGAATCCATCTTCTAGCAGGAAACATGGTTTGATCTCTCGGTCAGAAAGATCCCCTATAGTAGGAAATGGCAACCCACTCCAGTATACTTGCATGGGAAATCCATGGACAGAGAAGTCTGGTGGGTTATAGTTCATGGGGTTGTAAACAGTGAAACATGACTTAGGGACTAAACAAAAACAAAATTGTCATTATAGCTTTAGAAGTGATTTATCATGGTTTTCATATTTAATTTGGCAGTTGTTCAAAAGTATTTTATTTTTATTGAAAAGTATCTGACCAATTGTACAATTTTAATGTTTGTATCATTTTGATTTGATACATTCATATACTGTAATATGGTTGCCATTGTAGCAATAGTTAGCACTTCTTTTATATCACATAGTTGTCTCTTTCTTTTTAGTGGTAGGAATAATTAAGGTATACACTCTTAGCTTGATGATCATGGTACAGTATTCTTGTTTGTATTTGCTATACCCTCTATTAATCTCCAGAATTTGTCTACCAGTTGCACATTTGTATGTTTACACAACATCTCTCTTATTCTCCCTGCCCTTGCCTGGTATCACTGTCTTACCTTCCAGTTTTTCAAATTGCTTTTTTAGTTTATACATATGAGTGACATACAGTATTTGTCTTTCTCAACCCAACTTAGCTCAGGTAAAATAATGTCTTCAGGGCCCATCCAGTTTGTAAGAAAATGGCAGAATCTTCCTTCTTTCTTTTTTTTTTTTTTTTTTTTTAAAGATTTATTTATTTATTTATTTTGGGTGGGGGTCGGGTTGGGGAGGGAGGGGGATGGGCAGGCCACTTCTGTTGGTCTTTCATTTCTCTATTTTCATCTGTCTTTGTTCTTTGGCCCATGTGAGCCTCCCATCACGGTGGCGTCTGTCGTTGCAGAGCACCGGCTATGGGTGCATGCGCTCCAGAGCTCTGGCTCGGTGATTGGACACATCAGTCCAGCTGCTCCGCAGCACATGGGATCTTCCCAGGCCAGGGATCGAACCGACGCCCCTTGCACTGCAAGGCGGTGTCCTTATCCACTGGACCACCAGGGGAAGCCCCCTTCTTTCTTTAAATGATATTCTAGTGTGTGTGTGTGTGTGTATGTATATATCATATCTTCTTCATCTGTTCACTTACTCACAGACATTTAGGTTATTTCCATAATCTTGGTTTATGTGAATAATTCTGAAATAAGAAAGTTCATATATCTCTTTGATATCTTACTTTCTTTTTTGGGAGTTATATATTCAGAAGTTGAATTACTGAATCATGTGATAATTCTATTTAATTATTTGAAGATTTCCACTTGGTTTACCTTAGTTGGAGATTAATTTACATTATCACCAGTGGTGTAAAAGGGTTTTCTTTTCTCCATATCCTCACTAACACTGCTTCTTACCTCTTGTCTTAATGATAGCTATTCTAATAGATGTGAGTTGACACATCATTGTGGTTTTGGTTTGTATTTCCCTGATAATTGGTGATGTTAAACATCTTTTCATGTACCCATTGGATCTCTGAATGTCTTATATGAATACATCTATTTTGTTCCTCTCTCCACTTTTTCATCAGAATATTTTTTTTATTATTAAGTTGTATAACATCTTTATATTTTTTGGATATTAACCCCTTATTTCATATACAATTTGCAAAGATTGTTTTCTATTATGTAGTTTAGGTTTTTTTTTTGTTTTTTGTTTTTTTGCATTACTGCAAAAAAACTGCAACTGTTTTCTCTATGTAAGTATGTGCGTATGTATGCATGTATTTATTATTTATGTTCCCCAAGATATATGCATGGTGGACATCTAGTTAGGTACTTAATTCCCTATTTAAACACTTGATTTTAATTAGAATCTTCATAATGCCTTGCTATAAATTCTTCTAAGAAAGTAAGCATTTCATAATGAAAATCAAATCCATTATTACCAAAAGGGCATTGTGCTGAATGTATTGTGTTTGCACCTACAGATCAATTCCTCTTCACCCTGTACTGGCCCCAGAAGCCCGACTGAGAATAACTGTATCAATTGATTCTCTTACTCTGTAACTTCCAGTTTGTTCAACCAATAGGAAGCGCCATCAAAAATAAGAGATTGGAAGGTAGTAAAGTTGACTTTTTTTTCTGCTCACGTCCTTCCCCATTGTGTTCCTCCAGGGTGGCTGTCTTCCCTATAATAGCTCTTTCTAAAAATTAATTCATACTGGAGCATAGGAGCATAGTTGCCGTACAACATTGTATCAGTTTCTACTGTATAGCAAAGTGAATCTTTTTTGGATTTCATTCCCATTTAGGTTAGGCTTTCCCTGGTGGCAGAGTAATGTTAATGCCTCTCAGTTTGGACTCGCCATGGGGTACTGATCTCTGGTTAGTAGTTTCTATCCACCTAACCCTGTCCACACATTTGAAAACTAGTATCTTCAATAATACATCAGTTCACAATTAAACGATGTATCAGATTTTAAAAAGTTATAAATGATTATAAAAAGAAGAAAAACAGAACTGACAGAAAATATCTTCTATATGTCTTCTTTATTTCTAGCTCTTAAGTCAATTCCAGGAATGTTCACTTGGGTTCCAAAGAGAGTCTGTGTGAACATCTAACTCTTGTTAGTCAGGGTCTATGTAGATTTTATATTACTCATTCTGTGGATAAACATGCTCTTCTTTCTCAGAGAGATACTATAAACATAATCCACTAAGATCTCTTTGCTTATGGAGAGGAGAAAGGAAACATTACTGGCAAGGATATGTTCACATAGTATTTAATCTATCCAAAACACTATTATGCTCAACATCTTTCAAATGCTGTTTTGTTCAGCCCATACTTTGCATGGAGAAACATTGATTCAAGTGCAAACTAATTCTAAATGGTGGACATCTAGTTAGGTACTTAATTCCCTATTTAAACACTTGATTTTAATTAGAATCTTCATAATGCCTTGCTATAAATTCTTCTAAGAAAGTAAGCATTTCATAATGAAAATCAAATCCATTATTACCAAAAGGGCATTGTGCTGAATGTATTGTGTTTGCACCTACAGATCAATTCCTCTTCACCCTGTACTGGCCCCAGAAGCCCGACTGAGAATAACTGTATCAATTGATTCTCTTACTCTGTAACTTCCAGTTTGTTCAACCAATAGGAAGCGCCATCAAAAATAAGAGATTGGAAGGTAGTAAAGTTGACTTTTTTTTCTGCTCACGTCCTTCCCCATTGTGTTCCTCCAGGGTGGCTGTCTTCCCTATAATAGCTCTTTCTAAAAATTAATTCATACTGGAGCATAGGAGCATAGTTGCCGTACAACATTGTATCAGTTTCTACTGTATAGCAAAGTGAATCTTTTTTGGATTTCATTCCCATTTAGGTTAGGCTTTCCCTGGTGGCAGAGTAATGTTAATGCCTCTCAGTTTGGACTCGCCATGGGGTACTGATCTCTGGTTAGTAGTTTCTATCCACCTAACCCTGTCCACACATTTGAAAACTAGTATCTTCAATAATACATCAGTTCACAATTAAACGATGTATCAGATTTTAAAAAGTTATAAATGATTATAAAAAGAAGAAAAACAGAACTGACAGAAAATATCTTCTATATGTCTTCTTTATTTCTAGCTCTTAAGTCAATTCCAGGAATGTTCACTTGGGTTCCAAAGAGAGTCTGTGTGAACATCTAACTCTTGTTAGTCAGGGTCTATGTAGATTTTATATTACTCATTCTGTGGATAAACATGCTCTTCTTTCTCAGAGAGATACTATAAACATAATCCACTAAGATCTCTTTGCTTATGGAGAGGAGAAAGGAAACATTACTGGCAAGGATATGTTCACATAGTATTTAATCTATCCAAAACACTATTATGCTCAACATCTTTCAAATGCTGTTTTGTTCAGCCCATACTTTGCATGGAGAAACATTGATTCAAGTGCAAACTAATTCTGAAAGTGAGTGAAGATGCAAAGAAACGGGGTTAATTTGTTATTGATTTCATTTAGAATAATGAAAAGAACTTCAAGCCTTATGGGATATTCTCTTTGAAGCTACTTTAGAAATGGACCATCAGGCACAATTGTTACCTTTATATATGTTGACATGCACCATCAAGAAGAGTAATTTAGGACACAATCAAGATCACTAAGACAATGATTGCATTAAAGCTTACTTATCTTAACCACTGTGTTTCTTTTTACACTCTAACATACTATTCTTTAACTGAAATCAAACTAAAATTTTAATTAACTGTAAACATGCTTATCAGAAGATGATTCATAAGAAATAAAACCAATACAAAATGATTTTCCACATGAACAGTAATATATGAAAAGCAAGTACAATTATGAAAATAAATGGGATACTCTATGTAATACTTCACATTTTAATATGAAATATTTCATGGGCAAGAATTTGAGCAAACTGGGAAATAGTGGAGGTCAGGGAAGCCTATCTTACTGCAGCCTATGGAGTCACAAAGACTTGAACATTACTTAGCAATTGAACAAAAAGGTACTTGTGTATACTGAATTAAACAGAAAAATGAAACAAAACAGAATTTTTCCAACATGTTATGCTTCATGCTAAGTGACTTCAGTCGTGTCCAAGTCTTTGCAACCCTATGGACAGTAGCCTGCCAGGCTCCTCTGTCCATGGGATTCTCCAGGCAATCATACCGAGTGGGTTCCCTCGCCCTTCTGCATTCATACCTGGAGGTCTATATGTCTTTAGCTCTTAAGTCAATTCCAGGAATGTTCACTTGGGTTCCAAAGAGAGTCTGTGTGAACATCTAACTCTTGTTAGTCAGGGTCTATGTAGATTTTATATTACTCATTCTGTGGATAAACATGCTCTTCTTTCTCAGAGAGATACTATAAACATAATCCACTAAGATCTCTTTGCTTATGGAGAGGAGAAAGGAAACATTACTGGCAAGGATATGTTCACATAGTATTTAATCTATCCAAAACACTATTATGCTCAACATCTTTCAAATGCTGTTTTGTTCAGCCCATACTTTGCATGGAGAAACATTGATTCAAGTGCAAACTAATTCTGAAAGTGAGTGAAGATGCAAAGAAACGGGGTTAATTTGTTATTGATTTCATTTAGAATAATGAAAAGAACTTCAAGCCTTATGGGATATTCTCTTTGAAGCTACTTTAGAAATGGACCATCAGGCACAATTGTTACCTTTATATATGTTGACATGCACCATCAAGAAGAGTAATTTAGGACACAATCAAGATCACTAAGACAATGATTGCATTAAAGCTTACTTATCTTAACCACTGTGTTTCTTTTTACACTCTAACATACTATTCTTTAACTGAAATCAAACTAAAATTTTAATTAACTGTAAACATGCTTATCAGAAGATGATTCATAAGAAATAAAACCAATACAAAATGATTTTCCACATGAACAGTAATATATGAAAAGCAAGTACAATTATGAAAATAAATGGGATACTCTATGTAATACTTCACATTTTAATATGAAATATTTCATGGGCAAGAATTTGAGCAAACTGGGAAATAGTGGAGGTCAGGGAAGCCTATCTTACTGCAGCCTATGGAGTCACAAAGACTTGAACATTACTTAGCAATTGAACAAAAAGGTACTTGTGTATACTGAATTAAACAGAAAAATGAAACAAAACAGAATTTTTCCAACATGTTATGCTTCATGCTAAGTGACTTCAGTCGTGTCCAAGTCTTTGCAACCCTATGGACAGTAGCCTGCCAGGCTCCTCTGTCCATGGGATTCTCCAGGCAATCATACCGGAGTGGGTTCCCTCGCCCTTCTGCATCTTTCCAACCCGGGGACTGAACCTGTTTCTTCTGCATTGGCAAGTAGGTTCTTTACGACTAGCACCACCTGAGAATCCCCTTTCCAACGTGATCAATAGGTTAAAACATTGTGTTTATATTGAATGCAATCAATACTTACATTCAGTATCTTAATCCAGAGTTTCTAAACAGTTGTCTGGCAGTTTAGAGGTGTATCACAGTTATGTTGCAGTGTTATAAGATATTGATAATTTCATCCTTATCAGGCTACAGTCTCTGGTCAGCGTGTCTCTACTTATACGTCACCTCAGTTTATCCTACTCTGTGGGGACCTTCCGCAGAAAGGGAAGGCAGCGGGATTGCCCCTGGCTGAACCGGGAGATCTCGGAGAGAGGCGAATCTTGACTGCCCGCCCCCCAGCACCCTGGCTCAGTCAGGGGACAATCAGACGCGACAGGGGTTCCATCGAAGTAGTTCCGCTTTATTAGTGAAGATCCACAGCTTTTATAGGCAAGTGAAGGTGGTTTTGCACGAGACTTCCTATAGATTACACCAATCAAGCTAAAGAACAAGCAATCATTCACGAGCGCGGAAGCCAGGGGAACCAATCAGAAATTTTGACCACCAATTAACAATTTAGATCACGCCCTGTCTCTTCCTGTAGGCGCCATCTTAGCTGCAAACATGTGCTTAAGCTTCTTTAAACAATGTGCTTAAGCTTCCCTTCATTCCCACGTCCCTTCCTGTAGGCGCCATCTTAACTCCAAGCTGAAACAATGTGCTTAAGCTTCTTTTCACTCCCACACCCCTTCCTGTAGGCGCCATCTTAGCTCCAAACTGCGAACATGTGCATAAGCTTCTTTATGCTTGCAATGGTCCTCTTTCAATTCAGTGCCCCACACTACTCTACTGTATAAATATTACTATGTTTATCCTCTTTATGCTAACATTTTAAAAACATTGGAAGAACTCTCTTGGACTGTTTCATAGCTTGTGCAAGCTATATAATGCACAAGTTTCTGTAGATATAATTTTAATTAAGGTTAGAATCAATGTCATATAAAATAAACTTCTACATGAATATTTAATTATAATGAGCATTCAATATTTAATAACTTCCCCCAAATTAAAGAAAATTAGATATGCCTAAATGTGGTATCCAAGCAGATCTATGTATATGTGTGTGTATATACATATATATATAAACATATATATATATAATAACCCCCAGGAATATGATTATTAGTTTTGAAGATGTATGTGTCTCAATGAAATAGCCTAGTGAAAATATTAATAATCCATGATGCAATTGTTGATGAAATAGAATGATAGCTTGTTGAGGCCCTAGGGTCTTCAGATATTCATAATCATAAGTGTCTTGACTAGGGACACTGAAATGTAGTAGAAGGGCTGTTAAATTTTCACCACTAGTGCTTTTCTGAAGTATGCAAATGGATAAGAACAGTGCTTTCATACAGCAAGGAAGAGATACCTACTAATTTTTATCTTTAGTGATTGGATCATACTTGATGAGGTAAAAGAGGCAAGTAAAAAGCTTGTCTAAAACTCAGCATTAAAAAAGACAAAGATCATGGCATCTGGTCCCATCAGTTCATGGCAAATAGGTTAGGAAAGAATGGAAACAGTGACAGACTTTATTTTATAGGGGCTCCAAAATCACTGCAGATGGTGACTGTAGCCATGAAATTAAAAGGCACTCGCCATCACTTCACTGCGTGTGCCATCATCACCATCCTACTAGATTCCATATATATGTGTTAATATACTGTATTTGTCCTTCTCTTTCTCACTGACTTCACTTTTTATGATACGTTCTAGATCCAGCCATCTCATTAGGTCTGATTCTTCTGCATTTCTCTTTACAGCTGCGTAGTATTCCATTGTATATATGTACCAGAACTTTTGAAAGACAGACATGGATAGTGGACATATGGACATTGTGGGGAAGGAACAGAGGGTGGGAGGCGTAAAGGAAATAGCATGAAGGCCTGTACTATCATAAGTGAAGAAAATAGCTATAGTCATTGCTCTGTGAGAAAAGGGGATTCTTCAGGGGTGCTGTGTGATGGTCAGGAGTGGTGGGAAGAGGGGGACATACATATGACTAATCTGGGAACATACATGTCTGTAAACAACAAAACTCTGTAAAAGTTAAAAGTAAAATAAAGTTTTAAAAATAAATAAATAAATAAAAGGCACTTGCTCCTTGGAAGAAAAGCTATGATAAATCTAGACAGTGTATTCAAAAGCAGAGGCATCACTTTGCCAACCAAAGTCCATATAGTCAAAGCTATGGTTTTCCCAGAACTCACGTATGGATGTGACAGTTGGACCATAAAGAAGGGTGAGCATGGAAGAACTGATGTCTTTGAACTGTGGTGTTGAACTGCAAGGAGATCAAACCAGTCAGTTCTAAAGGAAATCAACCTTGAATCTTCATTAGAAAGAATCATGCTGAAGTTGAAGCTCCAATATTTTGACCACCTGATGCAAAGAAACGACTCACTGAAGAAAAGCCTGATACTGGGAAAAACAGAAGGCAAAAGGAGAAAGGGATAACAGGATAAAATGGTTGGGTGGCATTACTGAGTCAATGGACATGGGTTTGAGCAGGCTCTGGGAGATGATGAAGGACAGGGAAGAGAAGACTGCAGTGCTACAGTCCATGGGGTCGCAAAGAGTCAAACACGACTGAGACACTGAACTGAATTGAGTCACTCAGATTAAAAAAATATTCTATTACTGATAAGGGCAAATAAAATTTTTTCTCCCTCAAAAAGATGTTTTATGGTATATAATTTCTAGGGAGTCAAATATTTCAAAAAAGTAAAATTAAAGTCTAACATGCTTCAAGAATTTTCTTCTTATTTTGAACGATCAATATGCCACAGTTGCTAGATGTAACTTCTGAATTATAATAATCATCACATTATAATTATTCAAACAAATACTTAGTCATTATTGAGTTATAAAATTTTTACCAAGTTAACTCTTTAATTTGAAAGGAACTTGGAAAGGTTTAAAATCTAAAATTAAATGATTAAAACAAGGCAGAAGCACTTAATAGAAATTGAGAAATTTAGTAGAAATAGCATGAAGGCCTGTACTATCATAAGTGAAGAAAATAGCTATAGTCATTGCTCTGTGAGAAAAGGGGATTCTTCAGGGGTGCTGTGTGATGGTCAGGAGTGGTGGGAAGAGGGGGACATACATATGACTAATCTGGGAACATACATGTCTGTAAACAACAAAACTCTGTAAAAGTTAAAAGTAAAATAAAGTTTTAAAAATAAATAAATAAATAAAAGGCACTTGCTCCTTGGAAGAAAAGCTATGATAAATCTAGACAGTGTATTCAAAAGCAGAGGCATCACTTTGCCAACCAAAGTCCATATAGTCAAAGCTATGGTTTTCCCAGAACTCACGTATGGATGTGACAGTTGGACCATAAAGAAGGGTGAGCATGGAAGAACTGATGTCTTTGAACTGTGGTGTTGAACTGCAAGGAGATCAAACCAGTCAGTTCTAAAGGAAATCAACCTTGAATCTTCATTAGAAAGAATCATGCTGAAGTTGAAGCTCCAATATTTTGACCACCTGATGCAAAGAAACGACTCACTGAAGAAAAGCCTGATACTGGGAAAAACAGAAGGCAAAAGGAGAAAGGGATAACAGGATAAAATGGTTGGGTGGCATTACTGAGTCAATGGACATGGGTTTGAGCAGGCTCTGGGAGATGATGAAGGACAGGGAAGAGAAGACTGCAGTGCTACAGTCCATGGGGTCGCAAAGAGTCAAACACGACTGAGACACTGAACTGAATTGAGTCACTCAGATTAAAAAAATATTCTATTACTGATAAGGGCAAATAAAATTTTTTCTCCCTCAAAAAGATGTTTTATGGTATATAATTTCTAGGGAGTCAAATATTTCAAAAAAGTAAAATTAAAGTCTAACATGCTTCAAGAATTTTCTTCTTATTTTGAACGATCAATATGCCACAGTTGCTAGATGTAACTTCTGAATTATAATAATCATCACATTATAATTATTCAAACAAATACTTAGTCATTATTGAGTTATAAAATTTTTACCAAGTTAACTCTTTAATTTGAAAGGAACTTGGAAAGGTTTAAAATCTAAAATTAAATGATTAAAACAAGGCAGAAGCACTTAATAGAAATTGAGAAATTTAGTAGAATTAGGCATTTTAGTTGAATTAATTTGCAGTTTCAAAAACTAAATTCAACTCCATTATTTTCTTGAGTATTATTCTGAATTCATTGAATAACACATATACTCAAAAATTTGTGTTTTTTTCCTGTTAAGAATTTCTGACAGGAGTTAATTTTAAAGAATGTTATCACATATATACTTGTTTAAAACATTAGTGTAGCCCAATACGTGATGACTACAAGTAAATGTTGCAAAATACATAAAAACTACCTATATGAATAGAAAAGTGGTTTATCATTTTTCAGTGCAAAGGCTAAAGGAGAAAATGACAGTATTAGGGATTTGTATATGAAAATACTAACAGCACAATGTTTTAGTCAGATTTAATATGAGTTTGCAAAAAAACAAAAAGCACTAATGCACAGTAGATCACAGAGTGCTAGCATAATGTGAAAGTTCTGGTGTAAATAAACTTAAAATCCCTATTCTATTTTTAAAATTGCCTTGCAGGACATCCTGTCCAAAATGTCCGTAAGACATTTGGAGTATAGCAAAAAGTCCTTGAAATTTGGTCCTATCTAAAATATTCATGAGAGGCTTTCCTGGCTGTTCAGTGGTTAAGACATTGTCTTCCAGTATAGGGGATTCGGGTTTGAACCCTGCTCAGGGAGCTAAGATCCCACATGCCTCTTGGACAAAAAAGCCAAACATAAAAACAGAAGCAATATGGTAGCAAATTCAATAAAGACTTTTAAAATGGTCCACAACAAACAAAATCTTAAGGAAAAAAAAAACAAACAAACAACGTCTAAGAGAATATTTGCTCCATGACACATGTCTTTTGACAGGACTAAATATCAAGGACCTTTTGGTGTGAATTCAATGTCTTTATGGACATTTTGGACGCTATCAAGTATGGCCAAATATTAAGGACATCTTGGAGTGAATCAAATGCCTTATGGATGGGACAGATAAGACTAAGTGTCTGCTTCTCCAGAAGTTGACTATATCTACTTCTTTTTTTTCATTGAAAGGAGATTTTATCATGGATAGGAAAGGAATGTCTAAAGTCTATTTAAGATCTATCTTCATGTTGGTTAATTTCCACAAGTTTCCCTTCTCTGAAGTCTTTCATACAGATTTTGTGAATCTGTCTTTACTTCAGAATTTTATTACTATTCACTTCTATGACTCACAGCACCAGTTCAATCTGTTTACCTGCAAAGATAAGCAGTATTCTAAATATTTCAAAATAGACCAATTTATTGTAATAGTAATTTTAAAATTTTATCTTGCTAAGTATATTTAATGTTATATATCTACTTATAAAACAAATATTATTAATTCAAATGAAATAACATATGAAATGACATCATCAACCTGAGGGTTTATTTTGGAATCTGAAAAGCAGTATAAAAATATTCAACCACGCTGACATTTTTTTGTAATTAACCATTCATTGTGTACAACTAAAATAAAATAATGTCTATGAAATTGCCTAGAATAGTGCTTTACTTATACTAGGTACATAATGAGCTTGGACTGGCTTTGTAGAAAGCTTTGCTGAGAAATTATGGATAAAAGATTGTTTAATTGCTAAGTCATGTCTGCTTCTTTGTAAAATGTCCGTAAGACATTTGGAGTATAGCAAAAAGTCCTTGAAATTTGGTCCTATCTAAAATATTCATGAGAGGCTTTCCTGGCTGTTCAGTGGTTAAGACATTGTCTTCCAGTATAGGGGATTCGGGTTTGAACCCTGCTCAGGGAGCTAAGATCCCACATGCCTCTTGGACAAAAAAGCCAAACATAAAAACAGAAGCAATATGGTAGCAAATTCAATAAAGACTTTTAAAATGGTCCACAACAAACAAAATCTTAAGGAAAAAAAAAACAAACAACGTCTAAGAGAATATTTGCTCCATGACACATGTCTTTTGACAGGACTAAATATCAAGGACCTTTTGGTGTGAATTCAATGTCTTTATGGACATTTTGGACGCTATCAAGTATGGCCAAATATTAAGGACATCTTGGAGTGAATCAAATGCCTTATGGATGGGACAGATAAGACTAAGTGTCTGCTTCTCCAGAAGTTGACTATATCTACTTCTTTTTTTTCATTGAAAGGAGATTTTATCATGGATAGGAAAGGAATGTCTAAAGTCTATTTAAGATCTATCTTCATGTTGGTTAATTTCCACAAGTTTCCCTTCTCTGAAGTCTTTCATACAGATTTTGTGAATCTGTCTTTACTTCAGAATTTTATTACTATTCACTTCTATGACTCACAGCACCAGTTCAATCTGTTTACCTGCAAAGATAAGCAGTATTCTAAATATTTCAAAATAGACCAATTTATTGTAATAGTAATTTTAAAATTTTATCTTGCTAAGTATATTTAATGTTATATATCTACTTATAAAACAAATATTATTAATTCAAATGAAATAACATATGAAATGACATCATCAACCTGAGGGTTTATTTTGGAATCTGAAAAGCAGTATAAAAATATTCAACCACGCTGACATTTTTTTGTAATTAACCATTCATTGTGTACAACTAAAATAAAATAATGTCTATGAAATTGCCTAGAATAGTGCTTTACTTATACTAGGTACATAATGAGCTTGGACTGGCTTTGTAGAAAGCTTTGCTGAGAAATTATGGATAAAAAGATTGTTTAATTGCTAAGTCATGTCTGCTTCTTTGTGACCCCATGATCTGTAGCCTGCCAGGTTCCTCTGTTCATGGGATTCTCCAGGAAATTGTAAAGTAAACTACCTAGAGAAGCTGCTCATTGCTCTTTATTATGCCATATGATTCAGATTGAAGTAGATTCTGTCCTTGAATGATTACAGCACTTTTGTATACCCTATTTTCATATTTTGTATGTTACATCTTTTATATGAAACACACATTTAATATAAACACATAGTTTAATATTCTATGTAGTCTGTATTTTTTAAAAAAAAAAAAATCTGATTAGTGGCAAAGACAGCAATAGAAGAAATGTGAGAAGGAAGCACTGTAAGTGCTTAGTAGAGGTGCCTGAGCTGGGCCATGGAGACTGGATGCCACTGGAAAAAAAAAATATTCAGAAATTAAAAGTATTCCAAAGAGTAAAACAGCATAGCAGAATAAAGGAAGCAGGTGTGCATGTTGCATGCTTGGGAAACAGTGATTAAAGAAAATTGAATGGAAGTAAGTGTACTAAGAGAAACGCTGGGAGAAATACTTTTGTTTATAGAACTATAGGACAAAATGATGTTCACATGATCATGTGACAGATAAAATGTAAAGAAGTCTTATTTTCCTGATGAATGAATAGCGAAGGCACAGCCTAGACTTGACAGAGCTGCTCACCACCAGGGAAACTAAACAACTGGATTCACTCATTAATTCCCACCTATCCTTCTCTGGAATCCACTAGAGAATGCAATGATTATGTAACTCAGTAATGTTACATTCTGACAGCTCTCTGAAAAGTCTTTCTGGTACTGTATTTTTAAATGGTTCTGGTTCACTAGCTGGTGAAGGACTCAGAAATCTCTCTTAAATATAACCATTCTCTTCTTTTCAAGTCATTAGCTTTTTGGTGAAAGTCATAGCAAGCCCAGATCTCATGCTGAGGACATCTGCATCTGAACATCATAAAGCAGCCTTGAACCCTGCAAACTGTAGTTCAAAATTGTGTATTGCATTGATTCGAATGAGTGCACTGCAATGGCTTTCCTTTTTTCTCCTTTCTTAATCTTCAAATAATTTGATCTGAAGCCTATTCCAAGTTGTACTACAAAATCAGTGAAACATAATGACTCATAGAAGAAATGTAAAAGCTAACTTTATAAGTAAAATTAAGAATGGAATTGAGAGAAACAATCTCTGCATTATCTTCCCTTTTATTTAAAAATTTTTTTAAAGTAAACTACCTAGAGAAACTGCTCATTGCTCTTTATTATGCCATATGATTCAGATTGAAGTAGATTCTGTCCTTGAATGATTACAGCACTTTTGTATACCCTATTTTCATATTTTGTATGTTACATCTTTTATATGAAACACACATTTAATATAAACACATAGTTTAATATTCTATGTAGTCTGTATTTTTTAAAAAAAAAAAAATCTGATTAGTGGCAAAGACAGCAATAGAAGAAATGTGAGAAGGAAGCACTGTAAGTGCTTAGTAGAGGTGCCTGAGCTGGGCCATGGAGACTGGATGCCACTGGAAAAAAAAAATATTCAGAAATTAAAAGTATTCCAAAGAGTAAAACAGCATAGCAGAATAAAGGAAGCAGGTGTGCATGTTGCATGCTTGGGAAACAGTGATTAAAGAAAATTGAATGGAAGTAAGTGTACTAAGAGAAACGCTGGGAGAAATACTTTTGTTTATAGAACTATAGGACAAAATGATGTTCACATGATCATGTGACAGATAAAATGTAAAGAAGTCTTATTTTCCTGATGAATGAATAGCGAAGGCACAGCCTAGACTTGACAGAGCTGCTCACCACCAGGGAAACTAAACAACTGGATTCACTCATTAATTCCCACCTATCCTTCTCTGGAATCCACTAGAGAATGCAATGATTATGTAACTCAGTAATGTTACATTCTGACAGCTCTCTGAAAAGTCTTTCTGGTACTGTATTTTTAAATGGTTCTGGTTCACTAGCTGGTGAAGGACTCAGAAATCTCTCTTAAATATAACCATTCTCTTCTTTTCAAGTCATTAGCTTTTTGGTGAAAGTCATAGCAAGCCCAGATCTCATGCTGAGGACATCTGCATCTGAACATCATAAAGCAGCCTTGAACCCTGCAAACTGTAGTTCAAAATTGTGTATTGCATTGATTCGAATGAGTGCACTGCAATGGCTTTCCTTTTTTCTCCTTTCTTAATCTTCAAATAATTTGATCTGAAGCCTATTCCAAGTTGTACTACAAAATCAGTGAAACATAATGACTCATAGAAGAAATGTAAAAGCTAACTTTATAAGTAAAATTAAGAATGGAATTGAGAGAAACAATCTCTGCATTATCTTCCCATGTTTATTTAGCTCACCTATTGTACAAAAGCAAATTTTTCCAAAAAATGTAGATAGCATCTGAGGGATATGGGAAGGAGATACTAAACAAACTTTAAAATTGCAATTTAACATTATAACTTGAATCATAAATTATATACTGGAAAGTCAAGTCCTTAGATACCTTTGCATTCTTGCTTATAAGTATTTCAATTATTGGAGAAATTTTACATCATAAAAAGATTCTCTATTGTGTCTTTCCCTCTTTCCACAGTAGATACCTTTTGTCAGTTATGTTGTAGTTCAATCGATCAGTCATGTCCAACACTTTGAAGCCCCATGGACTGCAGAACACCAGGCTTCTCTGTCCTTCACTATATCCCTGATTTGCTCTAATTCATGTCCACTGGGTCAGTGATGCCTTCTAACTCTCATTCTCTGTCGCCTACTTTTCTTCTTGCCCTCAATCTTTCCAGCATCTAAGTCTTTCCCAGAGAGTCAGTTCTTCACATCAGGTGGCCAAAGTTTTGGAGCTCTAGCTTCAGCATCAGTCCTCCAATGAAAATTTAGAGTTGATGTTGTTTAGGATTGACAGGTTTGATCTCCTTGCTATCCAAGGATTTCTCAAGAGTCTTCTCTAGCACCACAGTTGGAAAGTGTCAGTTTTTTGCTGCTCAGCCTCTTTCCTAAATAAAACTCTGGAACTCTTATGGCTTTTCACAGAAAACAGAAGGAAACTTAATTTTCTTAGACACCAGACTTCATAAGTATAGGGACATTGTTTTTCTGGATTACTACTTTATCCCAGAGTAAGCTAATGTCAGTGTACAAAGCCTGGGAATAAATATTCATTAAGTGAATGCACCTACTAGGCAATTATAAGTTAAGAGTTTATAAGAAGAAATATTGGAAATAGGACCAACTGGACCAACTGGAAGTCACATTTACATTGAGACTTGAAATATGCATAGAGATTGGTGGTGAAGATAGTGGAGATTATTGGACTGTAGAGAAGAGTATTCTAGATTGAGGGAGTTGCTATATATTCAACAGTTTCTCAATTACTACAGCTTTCATGTGGATATGTCTATGTATAGATGTGTCTAAATACATAAATATATGAAATTAATCTGTGTATATAAAATTGTATATCATTTATAAACAAATTTTATGAATATCAGAATCTCTTCTATTATTTATTTTTCTTGCCTTTTCAAGGGTCTTCAACCCAGAGTTTGGGAACTACTGAAAATAAGTCTTAAAGATAACTCTAAATACCTCAGGAATTAAATGGAGTCATAAAAGCTGACCTTAATTTTAGTGACTATTTCCTTCTGAATCGTTTATGCCCTGGATGGTATTATAATAGAGTTTATCCTGATCCTCTATTTCTTCTGTGTCTTTATCCCTGGTATAGGTTCTGCTTCTGATCTCCCAGATGACACACCAGGCTTCAGGCATGTCCAACACTTTGAAGCCCCATGGACTGCAGAACACCAGGCTTCTCTGTCCTTCACTATATCCCTGATTTGCTCTAATTCATGTCCACTGGGTCAGTGATGCCTTCTAACTCTCATTCTCTGTCGCCTACTTTTCTTCTTGCCCTCAATCTTTCCAGCATCTAAGTCTTTCCCAGAGAGTCAGTTCTTCACATCAGGTGGCCAAAGTTTTGGAGCTCTAGCTTCAGCATCAGTCCTCCAATGAAAATTTAGAGTTGATGTTGTTTAGGATTGACAGGTTTGATCTCCTTGCTATCCAAGGATTTCTCAAGAGTCTTCTCTAGCACCACAGTTGGAAAGTGTCAGTTTTTTGCTGCTCAGCCTCTTTCCTAAATAAAACTCTGGAACTCTTATGGCTTTTCACAGAAAACAGAAGGAAACTTAATTTTCTTAGACACCAGACTTCATAAGTATAGGGACATTGTTTTTCTGGATTACTACTTTATCCCAGAGTAAGCTAATGTCAGTGTACAAAGCCTGGGAATAAATATTCATTAAGTGAATGCACCTACTAGGCAATTATAAGTTAAGAGTTTATAAGAAGAAATATTGGAAATAGGACCAACTGGACCAACTGGAAGTCACATTTACATTGAGACTTGAAATATGCATAGAGATTGGTGGTGAAGATAGTGGAGATTATTGGACTGTAGAGAAGAGTATTCTAGATTGAGGGAGTTGCTATATATTCAACAGTTTCTCAATTACTACAGCTTTCATGTGGATATGTCTATGTATAGATGTGTCTAAATACATAAATATATGAAATTAATCTGTGTATATAAAATTGTATATCATTTATAAACAAATTTTATGAATATCAGAATCTCTTCTATTATTTATTTTTCTTGCCTTTTCAAGGGTCTTCAACCCAGAGTTTGGGAACTACTGAAAATAAGTCTTAAAGATAACTCTAAATACCTCAGGAATTAAATGGAGTCATAAAAGCTGACCTTAATTTTAGTGACTATTTCCTTCTGAATCGTTTATGCCCTGGATGGTATTATAATAGAGTTTATCCTGATCCTCTATTTCTTCTGTGTCTTTATCCCTGGTATAGGTTCTGCTTCTGATCTCCCAGATGAGACATCTCTGGACATACTTGGGATAATGTTTGCTTTCTTTATGTAACTTTCTCTGTTCCTTGTTCTGCTCTTAGGGAATAAAGTACTCTCTAACGTTGCAACTATGCCTACTGTTTCAACCATCAATTCTGATACATGATTTTTTTTTTATTTTAAAATCTCATGTCATTTTAAAGCTTCAATCCTGAGTTTGAAAATTGTCAGTAGACATTTCTACCTCCCTGAAATGCAATTATGTTAAAATCAAATGATAAAAAAATCAGAGATAATTGGGGAGAAAGTGTAAGACATAAATAGAAAAGGTCTGAAGCTAAAATTCTGGGAAACAGCAACATTTCCATGTAGAGGAAATAAAGACCATAAAGGAATTTAAAATGAACTAACAGAGAATAATATGAAAAACTGAAGAGTTATATCAAGGAAAGTACAGAAGAAGGTCATCAGGAAAAACAAATCTATTTGTCTGTTTAGCTAGCTATTGAGCTACATTTTCTTTCTTTCTTTTTTATTTTTAGTAAGACATGCATCAATCAGCTTTAACTTTAATACATATAGCATTTTATGTTACCTTCAGGAGGGCTCCTAATGAGTTAAGTACAGAATCAGAATTGTCCAAATGTGAAGTGAGTGGATGGGAGATATGGACACAGAGAATAGATTTACTCTTTTAGGAAATTAATTACTGTGGTATATAAAATTCAACAGTTTCTCAATTACTACAGCTTTCATGTGGATATGTCTATGTATAGATGTGTCTAAATACATAAATATATGAAATTAATCTGTGTATATAAAATTGTATATCATTTATAAACAAATTTTATGAATATCAGAATCTCTTCTATTATTTATTTTTCTTGCCTTTTCAAGGGTCTTCAACCCAGAGTTTGGGAACTACTGAAAATAAGTCTTAAAGATAACTCTAAATACCTCAGGAATTAAATGGAGTCATAAAAGCTGACCTTAATTTTAGTGACTATTTCCTTCTGAATCGTTTATGCCCTGGATGGTATTATAATAGAGTTTATCCTGATCCTCTATTTCTTCTGTGTCTTTATCCCTGGTATAGGTTCTGCTTCTGATCTCCCAGATGAGACATCTCTGGACATACTTGGGATAATGTTTGCTTTCTTTATGTAACTTTCTCTGTTCCTTGTTCTGCTCTTAGGGAATAAAGTACTCTCTAACGTTGCAACTATGCCTACTGTTTCAACCATCAATTCTGATACATGATTTTTTTTTTATTTTAAAATCTCATGTCATTTTAAAGCTTCAATCCTGAGTTTGAAAATTGTCAGTAGACATTTCTACCTCCCTGAAATGCAATTATGTTAAAATCAAATGATAAAAAAATCAGAGATAATTGGGGAGAAAGTGTAAGACATAAATAGAAAAGGTCTGAAGCTAAAATTCTGGGAAACAGCAACATTTCCATGTAGAGGAAATAAAGACCATAAAGGAATTTAAAATGAACTAACAGAGAATAATATGAAAAACTGAAGAGTTATATCAAGGAAAGTACAGAAGAAGGTCATCAGGAAAAACAAATCTATTTGTCTGTTTAGCTAGCTATTGAGCTACATTTTCTTTCTTTCTTTTTTATTTTTAGTAAGACATGCATCAATCAGCTTTAACTTTAATACATATAGCATTTTATGTTACCTTCAGGAGGGCTCCTAATGAGTTAAGTACAGAATCAGAATTGTCCAAATGTGAAGTGAGTGGATGGGAGATATGGACACAGAGAATAGATTTACTCTTTTAGGAAACTTGACTTTGAGGTTGTCTTTGATAAAAAATTATTATTATTATTAGTGGGTAAAGACACTGCCTTGCAGTGCAAGAGACACCAGTTTGATCCCTGGCTGGGGAAGATCCCACGTGCCATGGAGTGGCTGGACGGATATGTCCAGTTATCAAGCCAGAGCTCTGGAGTGCATGTGCCCTGAGTCGGTGCTCTGCAGCAAGAGAGGCCACTGCGACGGGTGGCCCACACAGGCCAAAAGAACAAAGATGGATGAAAATAGATGGATGAAAGACGAATAGAAGTGGCCAAAAAAAAATTATCAGCAAATAGTCAAGGATACAATCAAACTTAGTTTTTTACCTTGTTCTTGTTAAAGAAAGGCCCAGCCTATGATCTCAGTCTTAAAGGACATGCTGTGTTTTCAAGATGATGAAAGTGATCAAAGTAGCATTCTAGAACAGATAAAAATACAAGGTATCATTGAGAAATATAACAGGGCAGCTTCCCATGAAATGAGAAGATACTTGCTTCTTGGAAGAAAAGCTATGACAAACCTAGACAGTGTATTCAAAAGCAGAGACATCACTTTGCTGACAAAAGCTATGCTTTTCCCAGTACTCATGTATGGATATGAGAACTGGATCATAGAGAAGGCTGAGTGCCGAAGAATTGTGCCTTTGAGTTGTGGTGCTGGGGAAGACTCTTGAGAGTGCTTTGGACTTCAAGGAGACCAAACCATAATTGGGGAGAAAGTGTAAGACATAAATAGAAAAGGTCTGAAGCTAAAATTCTGGGAAACAGCAACATTTCCATGTAGAGGAAATAAAGACCATAAAGGAATTTAAAATGAACTAACAGAGAATAATATGAAAACTGAAGAGTTATATCAAGGAAAGTACAGAAGAAGGTCATCAGGAAAAACAAATCTATTTGTCTGTTTAGCTAGCTATTGAGCTACATTTTCTTTCTTTCTTTTTTATTTTTAGTAAGACATGCATCAATCAGCTTTAACTTTAATACATATAGCATTTTATGTTACCTTCAGGAGGGCTCCTAATGAGTTAAGTACAGAATCAGAATTGTCCAAATGTGAAGTGAGTGGATGGGAGATATGGACACAGAGAATAGATTTACTCTTTTAGGAAACTTGACTTTGAGGTTGTCTTTGATAAAAAATTATTATTATTATTAGTGGGTAAAGACACTGCCTTGCAGTGCAAGAGACACCAGTTTGATCCCTGGCTGGGGAAGATCCCACGTGCCATGGAGTGGCTGGACGGATATGTCCAGTTATCAAGCCAGAGCTCTGGAGTGCATGTGCCCTGAGTCGGTGCTCTGCAGCAAGAGAGGCCACTGCGACGGGTGGCCCACACAGGCCAAAAGAACAAAGATGGATGAAAATAGATGGATGAAAGACGAATAGAAGTGGCCAAAAAAAAATTATCAGCAAATAGTCAAGGATACAATCAAACTTAGTTTTTTACCTTGTTCTTGTTAAAGAAAGGCCCAGCCTATGATCTCAGTCTTAAAGGACATGCTGTGTTTTCAAGATGATGAAAGTGATCAAAGTAGCATTCTAGAACAGATAAAAATACAAGGTATCATTGAGAAATATAACAGGGCAGCTTCCCATGAAATGAGAAGATACTTGCTTCTTGGAAGAAAAGCTATGACAAACCTAGACAGTGTATTCAAAAGCAGAGACATCACTTTGCTGACAAAAGCTATGCTTTTCCCAGTACTCATGTATGGATATGAGAACTGGATCATAGAGAAGGCTGAGTGCCGAAGAATTGTGCCTTTGAGTTGTGGTGCTGGGGAAGACTCTTGAGAGTGCTTTGGACTTCAAGGAGACCAAACCAGTCAATCCTAAAGGAAATCAACCCTGAATCTTCACAGGAAGGAATGATGCTGAAGCTGAAACTCCTATACTTTGGCCACCTGACCCGAAGAAACAACTCACAGGAAAAGAGCCTGATGTTGTGAAAAATAGAAGGAGAAGGGGATGGCAGAGGATGAGATGGTTGGATGGCATCACTAAGTCAGTGGGACATGAGTTTGAGTAGGCTCTGGGAGATGGTGAAGCACAGGGGAAACCTGGCGTGCTGCAGTCCAGAAAGAGTCGCAAAAAGTTGGGGTCGTGAAGAGTTGAACTCAACTGAGCAACTGAACTGAACTGAGGCTTCCTGGGTGGTGCTAGTAGTAAAGAACTCATCAGTAGTGCAAGAGACTTAAGAAACACAGGTTTGATTCATAAGTGGGGAAGATACCCTGGAGAAGGGAATGGCAACCAACTCCAATATCCTTGCCTGGAGAATCCTCTGAACAAAGGAACATGATTGGTTATAGTCCACAGAGTTGTAAAGAGTCAGATACAACTGAAGTGACATGGCATGCAGACATAGAGAGGATATTGATGGCCTTATTTTCTTTTTGTAAAAGAACTTAGGTGCCTTACTGAAAGACTTAAAATTTAATGACAAAATATTAATACCAGTAAACATATAGCTATTCTGCATCAGATGTTATTTCAAGTATTTTATTGAATTTTTAATTTTAAATTTACTTGTTATTCATTTTTTCAAATATAATATAAGATGTAGGCTGACTTTAGATTCTGTAAACCGACTGTCTGGACAATTTACTTAACCTCACTGTGTCTGGGTTTTGACTATAAAGTGTGTTTGTCACTCAGTCGTGTCTGATTCTTTGCAACCCCATGGATTATAGCCCGCCAGGCTCTTCTGTCAAAGTAGCATTCTAGAACAGATAAAAATACAAGGTATCATTGAGAAATATAACAGGGCAGCTTCCCATGAAATGAGAAGATACTTGCTTCTTGGAAGAAAAGCTATGACAAACCTAGACAGTGTATTCAAAAGCAGAGACATCACTTTGCTGACAAAGCTATGCTTTTCCCAGTACTCATGTATGGATATGAGAACTGGATCATAGAGAAGGCTGAGTGCCGAAGAATTGTGCCTTTGAGTTGTGGTGCTGGGGAAGACTCTTGAGAGTGCTTTGGACTTCAAGGAGACCAAACCAGTCAATCCTAAAGGAAATCAACCCTGAATCTTCACAGGAAGGAATGATGCTGAAGCTGAAACTCCTATACTTTGGCCACCTGACCCGAAGAAACAACTCACAGGAAAAGAGCCTGATGTTGTGAAAAATAGAAGGAGAAGGGGATGGCAGAGGATGAGATGGTTGGATGGCATCACTAAGTCAGTGGGACATGAGTTTGAGTAGGCTCTGGGAGATGGTGAAGCACAGGGAAGCCTGGCGTGCTGCAGTCCAGAAAGAGTCGCAAAAAGTTGGGGTCGTGAAGAGTTGAACTCAACTGAGCAACTGAACTGAACTGAGGCTTCCTGGGTGGTGCTAGTAGTAAAGAACTCATCAGTAGTGCAAGAGACTTAAGAAACACAGGTTTGATTCATAAGTGGGGAAGATACCCTGGAGAAGGGAATGGCAACCAACTCCAATATCCTTGCCTGGAGAATCCTCTGAACAAAGGAACATGATTGGTTATAGTCCACAGAGTTGTAAAGAGTCAGATACAACTGAAGTGACATGGCATGCAGACATAGAGAGGATATTGATGGCCTTATTTTCTTTTTGTAAAAGAACTTAGGTGCCTTACTGAAAGACTTAAAATTTAATGACAAAATATTAATACCAGTAAACATATAGCTATTCTGCATCAGATGTTATTTCAAGTATTTTATTGAATTTTTAATTTTAAATTTACTTGTTATTCATTTTTTCAAATATAATATAAGATGTAGGCTGACTTTAGATTCTGTAAACCGACTGTCTGGACAATTTACTTAACCTCACTGTGTCTGGGTTTTGACTATAAAGTGTGTTTGTCACTCAGTCGTGTCTGATTCTTTGCAACCCCATGGATTATAGCCCACCAGGCTCTTCTGTCCATGGGATCCTCCTGGCAAAAATACTGGAGTGAGTTGCCATGACTTCCTCCAGGGGATCTTCTTGACCAAGGGATCTCTTGATCAAATGGTATGCAGCCATAGAGAGAATATTAAAGGACCTTATTTTCTTTCTGTAAAATATCTTAGGTACCTTACTGAGCAACTTTAAGTTTAATAATAAAATATTGCAGGCAGATTCTTTACAGGCTGAGCCATGAGGGAAGGAAAATGAGTAATTTTACTCTCCTCAAAAGACTAATGTAAGATTCAATTGATAAAATGCATGTAAATCATTTAGAAGGACATCTCCATAATGGTGAATATTCAAATATTTACAGTTATAAGTATCTCAACTTTTGAAATTCTTTATATTAATGAACTGATGAAATTTTTGAAGAATTTATCTGATGGAGTATGGATTAAAATGTTCTTAATATATGACATTCTTATTAAAATAAGGAATATAAGAAGAAGCAGGTTTTCAAGGAAACACAAATTACTTTTAGAGGTAGCAATTTTGTGATGCATCTGCAATACAATATAGTCTGTTATACAGCTAGATATTCAGGTCTGTTTCTCAGGACACTTATTACAGTTATGTGGGTGTTCACAGAGGTTTTGCCCTTGTCACCAGACAGTTGGCATTGTTATTACAGTCATACTTTAGGCATGGTTGGACACAGATTTCATGAAACATCAGTGAAAAGCAAAACAGGGGTTCATGGGACCCCAATATTATAAAAGAAATAAAAAGACTTCAATAAAAGTTCAGTAAGAAGTAGCCCAAACCTTTTTAATCTAATCTTTTACTGAAAGACTTAAAATTTAATGACAAAATATTAATACCAGTAAACATATAGCTATTCTGCATCAGATGTTATTTCAAGTATTTTATTGAATTTTTAATTTTAAATTTACTTGTTATTCATTTTTTCAAATATAATATAAGATGTAGGCTGACTTTAGATTCTGTAAACCGACTGTCTGGACAATTTACTTAACCTCACTGTGTCTGGGTTTTGACTATAAAGTGTGTTTGTCACTCAGTCGTGTCTGATTCTTTGCAACCCCATGGATTATAGCCCACCAGGCTCTTCTGTCCATGGGATCCTCCTGGCAAAAATACTGGAGTGAGTTGCCATGACTTCCTCCAGGGGATCTTCTTGACCAAGGGATCTCTTGATCAAATGGTATGCAGCCATAGAGAGAATATTAAAGGACCTTATTTTCTTTCTGTAAAATATCTTAGGTACCTTACTGAGCAACTTTAAGTTTAATAATAAAATATTGCAGGCAGATTCTTTACAGGCTGAGCCATGAGGGAAGGAAAATGAGTAATTTTACTCTCCTCAAAAGACTAATGTAAGATTCAATTGATAAAATGCATGTAAATCATTTAGAAGGACATCTCCATAATGGTGAATATTCAAATATTTACAGTTATAAGTATCTCAACTTTTGAAATTCTTTATATTAATGAACTGATGAAATTTTTGAAGAATTTATCTGATGGAGTATGGATTAAAATGTTCTTAATATATGACATTCTTATTAAAATAAGGAATATAAGAAGAAGCAGGTTTTCAAGGAAACACAAATTACTTTTAGAGGTAGCAATTTTGTGATGCATCTGCAATACAATATAGTCTGTTATACAGCTAGATATTCAGGTCTGTTTCTCAGGACACTTATTACAGTTATGTGGGGTGTTCACAGAGGTTTTGCCCTTGTCACCAGACAGTTGGCATTGTTATTACAGTCATACTTTAGGCATGGTTGGACACAGATTTCATGAAACATCAGTGAAAAGCAAAACAGGGGTTCATGGGACCCCAATATTATAAAAGAAATAAAAAGACTTCAATAAAAGTTCAGTAAGAAGTAGCCCAAACCTTAAAATTAGTTTGGTCAAAGAGTCTAATCTGAGTTTGACCGTGTCTCTAGATTCACCAACTTATAGGAAATACAAATGATCGAGATTGTTATCAACAATTTTTAGGTTATGAGATATTTTAAGAGCAAACTCTGCAATTATTTTTCCAAATCAATTGGCAGAGTGGGAATGGTGAAAGAGAGATGTGAATCATACAGTCTAGAGTTTAAAAAAATCCACAAAGACACAGTAGTTCATCACAAACTATGAACTTTAGATCTAAATTCAAATACTGGTGACTGTTTAAATGCCATTTGAAAGGCATCTATAAATTTGAATAGTGACTGAAAATACTACTAAATTATTATTATTAATTTTATAGGTCTATAGGCTGAATGATTTTGTCATTGGGTTTTAGTTTTAAAGGATATTTATCTTTTGGAGAAATATACTGATGAAATGCTATCTGATACATCCCATATTGGGATTTTCTTTAAAATAATATGGGCAAGGGGCTTCCCTAGTGGTCCAGTGGGTAAGGACACCACCTTGCAGTGCAAGGGGCACCAGTTCGATCCCTGGCCTGGGAAGATCCCATGTGCCATGGAGCAGCTGGACCAATGTGTCCAACTACTAAGCCAGAGCTCTGGAGCACATGCACCCAGAGCTGGTGCTCTGCAGGGAAAGGTCACTGTGATGGGAGGTCCACATAGGCCAAAGAACAAAGATGAATGAAAATAGATAAATGAAAGACCAATAGAAATGGCCAAAAAAAGAAATAATAATAATATGGGCAGGAAATGTCAGGGATATAATGAAATAGCAAAGTGAATCCCTGTGAAAAGTGGGTGTTGGATACATGGGCATCAATTATACTGTTGTCAATTGTATATGATTGTATTTGCCTAATAATAATATTTGGTATAATTCAATATGTTTAGAACTTAGAAATCAAAGAAGAACTCTGGAGAAGGAAACGTAACTCAAAATATAACTTTTTGAGGGAGGAAAAGATTTCATGAAGATGAGCACGGCTGAGTAAGGGTCAAGCAAAAGAGGCAAGTCTGGAAGTCAGTGAATTTGACAATGTTGAAATGACTGATGACTTTCCTATTTTTATTATTGTTAACACAGTCCTGCCAATCACATACTCACACAGTATTATCATAGCGTTTAATTTCTAATTCCACCTCAAACCTCACACTCCTTACTCCCTCTCCCAGCTACAAAATTATGTAGATGATAACTTTCCTGGGGCAAACTCTGCAATTATTTTTCCAAATCAATTGGCAGAGTGGGAATGGTGAAAGAGAGATGTGAATCATACAGTCTAGAGTTTAAAAAAATCCACAAAGACACAGTAGTTCATCACAAACTATGAACTTTAGATCTAAATTCAAATACTGGTGACTGTTTAAATGCCATTTGAAAGGCATCTATAAATTTGAATAGTGACTGAAAATACTACTAAATTATTATTATTAATTTTATAGGTCTATAGGCTGAATGATTTTGTCATTGGGTTTTAGTTTTAAAGGATATTTATCTTTTGGAGAAATATACTGATGAAATGCTATCTGATACATCCCATATTGGGATTTTCTTTAAAATAATATGGGCAAGGGGCTTCCCTAGTGGTCCAGTGGGTAAGGACACCACCTTGCAGTGCAAGGGGCACCAGTTCGATCCCTGGCCTGGGAAGATCCCATGTGCCATGGAGCAGCTGGACCAATGTGTCCAACTACTAAGCCAGAGCTCTGGAGCACATGCACCCAGAGCTGGTGCTCTGCAGGGAAAGGTCACTGTGATGGGAGGTCCACATAGGCCAAAGAACAAAGATGAATGAAAATAGATAAATGAAAGACCAATAGAAATGGCCAAAAAAAGAAATAATAATAATATGGGCAGGAAATGTCAGGGATATAATGAAATAGCAAAGTGAATCCCTGTGAAAAGTGGGTGTTGGATACATGGGCATCAATTATACTGTTGTCAATTGTATATGATTGTATTTGCCTAATAATAATATTTGGTATAATTCAATATGTTTAGAACTTAGAAATCAAAGAAGAACTCTGGAGAAGGAAACGTAACTCAAAATATAACTTTTTGAGGGAGGAAAAGATTTCATGAAGATGAGCACGGCTGAGTAAGGGTCAAGCAAAAGAGGCAAGTCTGGAAGTCAGTGAATTTGACAATGTTGAAATGACTGATGACTTTCCTATTTTTATTATTGTTAACACAGTCCTGCCAATCACATACTCACACAGTATTATCATAGCGTTTAATTTCTAATTCCACCTCAAACCTCACACTCCTTACTCCCTCTCCCAGCTACAAAATTATGTAGATGATAACTTTCCTGTAACACATCTCATACATTTCAGGACGTTTTTTTATTTTGTGTATCTTCTTTCTATAACAGTTGTCAGTATACCTTGCTTTAATTATTCTAAGAGCAAGGTCACTGATTTTTCTTAATCATTTCCCTCCATTGTATACCACAGCAACTTTATCTACTAAACATAACATCAGTTGTTTAACTGCTGGTACCCAAGTCCCTTAATTTTTCTTAGTAGTGTTTCCACTAAGAAAAAGATTTAGTCTCATTCCACATCCTTCTGTGACTTTTCAAGCATGTATTATGCTCGACTTACTGAATATTAAATGTATGTGACTAAAATAATTTGCTGATTATAATTCTAATTTTTATAGAGACTAGTTTAGCTCATTAGTTTATGAAAACCACCAATCTACATATTAATATATTTTTGGCCTTCGAGCTATTTCTATTCCCACCCCGGAAAAAATTAAACCATCCCTAATATAAATGTACTGGCTTAATGCTAACACAGAGCAAAAATTCTGTAATGATACAATAAATGTAAGCCAGGAATATTAAGTATTATTTCTTTTAAGTTCAAAAACACTAAATCTTGAAATGCTACAAAGGATAGCACTTGTCTAGAAATAAATTAATTAAGACCTTGATCAATTACATTTTTAAAAACTTTGTATTTATACTTCAATAATTTAATATGTATGTCAAACAGAAAAGTTGATAACAGAACAGTCTGGATAGGTTTTTCATCAGCTATGAACCATAGAATTTTTAATGTCTGGGAATGTCATGCTTATTGTAGCAATAACTGAAAGGGTTTTTGTTGTTGTTGATAATTGATATTCTTTAACTAAATAACGTCACATTTCTGAATTTCTCTTTGATGTTTCTCAGTTTTACCATCTACTCTCTGTCCCTTGAATATACAGTTAAGTTCTTGCCACTTCTCTAGCTTCTCAAAATGAAATTAATTCAGTGCCTTCATCGATAAATTGGTATTAATGTAACTGTCTTGCACATAGTGTAATGCTTAATAAATAGTGGCTATAAGTATTTGCTGATTAGTATTTGCTTTTAATGTTTGCTCCTTCAAATGTTCAGTGTTCTTTTATATTATAATCTTTATAGATATTGGTGCCGTTATAATAATCATGAATTTAGTTTTAAAGAGCATATGTTTATTATCTCACAGTTCTGGAGGTCAGATGTCCAAAACTGGACTTACTATACTCAAATCAGTATTTATACAGGGTTGTATTCTTTTCTGTACATCCTGGGGTAGGCAACTTTATCTACTAAACATAACATCAGTTGTTTAACTGCTGGTACCCAAGTCCCTTAATTTTTCTTAGTAGTGTTTCCACTAAGAAAGATTTAGTCTCATTCCACATCCTTCTGTGACTTTTCAAGCATGTATTATGCTCGACTTACTGAATATTAAATGTATGTGACTAAAATAATTTGCTGATTATAATTCTAATTTTTATAGAGACTAGTTTAGCTCATTAGTTTATGAAAACCACCAATCTACATATTAATATATTTTTGGCCTTCGAGCTATTTCTATTCCCACCCCGGAAAAAATTAAACCATCCCTAATATAAATGTACTGGCTTAATGCTAACACAGAGCAAAAATTCTGTAATGATACAATAAATGTAAGCCAGGAATATTAAGTATTATTTCTTTTAAGTTCAAAAACACTAAATCTTGAAATGCTACAAAGGATAGCACTTGTCTAGAAATAAATTAATTAAGACCTTGATCAATTACATTTTTAAAAACTTTGTATTTATACTTCAATAATTTAATATGTATGTCAAACAGAAAAGTTGATAACAGAACAGTCTGGATAGGTTTTTCATCAGCTATGAACCATAGAATTTTTAATGTCTGGGAATGTCATGCTTATTGTAGCAATAACTGAAAGGGTTTTTGTTGTTGTTGATAATTGATATTCTTTAACTAAATAACGTCACATTTCTGAATTTCTCTTTTGATGTTTCTCAGTTTTACCATCTACTCTCTGTCCCTTGAATATACAGTTAAGTTCTTGCCACTTCTCTAGCTTCTCAAAAATGAAATTAATTCAGTGCCTTCATCGATAAATTGGTATTAATGTAACTGTCTTGCACATAGTGTAATGCTTAATAAATAGTGGCTATAAGTATTTGCTGATTAGTATTTGCTTTTAATGTTTGCTCCTTCAAATGTTCAGTGTTCTTTTATATTATAATCTTTATAGATATTGGTGCCGTTATAATAATCATGAATTTAGTTTTAAAGAGCATATGTTTATTATCTCACAGTTCTGGAGGTCAGATGTCCAAAACTGGACTTACTATACTCAAATCAGTATTTATACAGGGTTGTATTCTTTTCTGTACATCCTGGGGTAGGAGAATCTATTTCCTTTTTCAGCCTTCTAAAAACCATTTATATCCCTTGAATCATGGATCAGGTCCTCCATCTTCAGACTTTCAGTGTAGCATTTTCAAATTTCTCTCTGATTCTGACCCTTTTAACTCCCTTTTTCCAATTAAAAGGACTCTTATGATTGTCTTTGGAGAAGAAAATGACAACCCACTGCAGTATTCTTGCCTGGAAAGTTCCATGGATGAAGAAGCCTGGTGATCTACAGTCCATGGGGTCTCTATATATATGTATAGGGCTTCCCTGATGGCTCAGTGGTGAGGAATCTGCCTGCACTGCAGGACACCTGGGGCCCATCCCTGTGTTGGGAAGATCCCCCTGGAAGAGGGCATGGCAACCCACTCCAGTATTCTTGCGTGGAGAATCACCATGGACAGAGGAGCCTGATGGCCTGCAATCCACAGAGTAGCACACAGTTGGACACAATGGAACTGACTACCTAGCATGATTACATTGGGCCAACCTGGGTCCTGGATAATCTCTCTATCTCAAAATTCTTAATTTTACCACACTTTTGGTCCTGGAAGTAGCATATTCGCAGATTCCAAGGATTATAGTGTGAACATCTTTGGGAAGGCATTATTCTGCATACCACACTAGTTTTCCATCTAATAGTTTGAAGGAAAAAAAAAAACCCTGCTGACTACCTATTTATCTTGTTAATCAAAGGTCTAGATGACTGCTTCTTAAAAGGTTCTTCACTCTCAGTGTATATTGTAATTAACCTGGGTTCTCTCAGCATGCTAGTCTCTGTGGCTGTAATGCCTTTCTCACATCAAGGCAATCTTGTGCCACTGTTACTTCCACTCAGTGATTTAAAAGCTACTTAACATATTGGTAATATTTTAATGTTTCTAAAACTCTTTTAACTCATATGTAAAATATAAGAAAAGTAGTGAGATAATACATATAAAATAGTTATAGTGCCCACATGAATAATGCTTAATAAAAGTTAACTTAATATTGTTATTTTTATTATTAGAGTATGTTAGGCACTCTTTAATAGGTTCCTCTATAGTTCAATTCCATTTCATTTACTGTGTCAGAAAATTAAACATTCCCTTTGCCCCAGAGTATTATTGATTTTCTTCTTTATGCCAATTTTATTTGAATCATAATCTTCTATGCCTTAAAATAAAAGAACCTTTATTTTTCTTTGAAGGAAAGGCACTTAAATAAGACTATAATTAGACCAAGGCCAGAAATGAGAGATGATTTTTTTCAAGCTTTACCCAGGGTATAACTAAAACATATAGGTTAAAATTCCATATCTTGCACTCCCCAGTGGCAGAAGGCTTTAACATCATCATTATCATCGTCTCTACATTCTCTACAACTACATTTGTTTGAAGTGTCATTGATACAACAATGAAACGTTTATATGTTTAGAAGTTTACATCCTCCAAAATACCAAAGTGACAACACAGGCCACAATACAGTATTATTCCATTCTATTTATTTCTCCATGTTATTGCGTATACTATCTAACATAGTAGCTTCGTAAATGAATGTGTGAAATTTCTTGGTGACAGCTGAAAGTATGAAGTAAATGGATGGTTGCAGAGTGAAGGAAGAAATTATCTGACTTAGGAGTAGCAAGAAAAACACTTACTGGCCACTGAATATATGTTTCATATGCTGCTAAGTGCTTTATATGTCAAGATAAATATTCAAGTATTTTTAAATTCTCATTCCCTCATCATTGCCTCCTTTCTTCCATTGCTAAAGGTGAACTTTTCTCACCAAGACTTAGTTGTGAGGCCTGGACTTAATTTATTTATTCATTAAGCCTTAGCATAGCATGGTAATTAGAAAAAACTTCATCTCAAAAGTTTTCTTATAAAAACTAAGTGTGATTTACTAAATACACAGTTTCCATCACAACGTTTGTCATTTATTGGCCATTATTTTTATATTTTTATTCCCTCTCTCTCTTATATTTTTTCTTTCTTTTTTTTACCTTTCTTTTCTGTTTTCATTTGACCAATATAATTATGTAATTCTGTCCGGAAGTGGTGTGAGTTTTAAGAAAGGTTATGTACCTATGTAAAAAGACCACTGACAATTAATATGTGTTAAAACTTGACAATATGCCAGGTAGTTTTCTAATTACCCTACATGATCTCATTCAATTCAAACCAAAAACCCATTGAAGTAGAACATGGTAAAATAAGGTATCTGTAGCTACAGTCTTTTCTCATGTGGTTTGATTAGAACTTTTAGCCAACAGGTGACTAGTCAGCACAGAAATGTAAATCTAAGACCATGTTGTTTTTCTTTAAGCTCTTACCAGATATTGTATGTTGAAGTCAATTTTAAGAATGCAGTGGCAGGACTCATTAACTAAAACATATAGGTTAAAATTCCATATCTTGCACTCCCCAGTGGCAGAAGGCTTTAACATCATCATTATCATCGTCTCTACATTCTCTACAACTACATTTGTTTGAAGTGTCATTGATACAACAATGAAACGTTTATATGTTTAGAAGTTTACATCCTCCAAAATACCAAAGTGACAACACAGGCCACAATACAGTATTATTCCATTCTATTTATTTCTCCATGTTATTGGTATACTATCTAACATAGTAGCTTCGTAAATGAATGTGTGAAATTTCTTGGTGACAGCTGAAAGTATGAAGTAAATGGATGGTTGCAGAGTGAAGGAAGAAATTATCTGACTTAGGAGTAGCAAGAAAAACACTTACTGGCCACTGAATATATGTTTCATATGCTGCTAAGTGCTTTATATGTCAAGATAAATATTCAAGTATTTTTAAATTCTCATTCCCTCATCATTGCCTCCTTTCTTCCATTGCTAAAGGTGAACTTTTCTCACCAAGACTTAGTTGTGAGGCCTGGACTTAATTTATTTATTCATTAAGCCTTAGCATAGCATGGTAATTAGAAAAAACTTCATCTCAAAAGTTTTCTTATAAAAACTAAGTGTGATTTACTAAATACACAGTTTCCATCACAACGTTTGTCATTTATTGGCCATTATTTTTATATTTTTATTCCCTCTCTTATATTTTTTCTTTCTTTTTTTTACCTTTCTTTTCTGTTTTCATTTGACCAATATAATTATGTAATTCTGTCCGGAAGTGGTGTGAGTTTTAAGAAAGGTTATGTACCTATGTAAAAAGACCACTGACAATTAATATGTGTTAAAACTTGACAATATGCCAGGTAGTTTTCTAATTACCCTACATGATCTCATTCAATTCAAACCAAAAACCCATTGAAGTAGAACATGGTAAAATAAGGTATCTGTAGCTACAGTCTTTTCTCATGTGGTTTGATTAGAACTTTTAGCCAACAGGTGACTAGTCAGCACAGAAATGTAAATCTAAGACCATGTTGTTTTTCTTTAAGCTCTTACCAGATATTGTATGTTGAAGTCAATTTTAAGAATGCAGTGGCAGGACTCATGCTAACATTTTTAATGCTTAATGTTTATGTGATTAATTTTTTTAAATGGGAGGAATAAAATACCTGTAAAAACAGGGGAAATAAAATATCAATAAAATAGCTATAAAAATCTTGGAGATATTGTTTTACCCATGACATTTCCAAGCTATGTTTTTAATGTATTGAATCAAAGGGATATCTTTGAATTTTTACAGGTACAAAAGTTACTTTGAATAAATACAGAGAAAATTTACGTGAATCAATCACAAGTAAAAGTCTTTTTATTCATGCCTAGGAAGGTATAATTTGCTAGGTTGTTCATATCCATAAGGTCCCATGCTTATCACATTAGTATACAACCAAAGCAACCCATGTTCTTCCATAAATTAATTTTGTATTGAATATCCTATGAAGAAAATATCCTGCTTTAATAGAAAATTTCCCCTTTTCTTTCCTATAAATATAAATTTTATTTGAATTCAACAACTGTATATTTCCAGTATAATTTATTACATGTTTATAACTTTTGCAATATAATTGTCTTTCATTTTTGATACAAACATCTTCCGTCAGTAATACACCTGCACATTTACTTTCTTTAAAACAAATGAGATGGGTACATTGGGAGTATTCAGTTACATCCTCAAGCAGTTTTCAATGTCAATGATAAGTCCCCTTTAGCTGATAAACATGCACACTTTTTTCATGGACAAATGGCTAGATGATTTGATACTTCCTCCTTGTCTCTTTTTACAGATCAAATTTAGCAAATATTTAGACTTAAGAGAATCACTCAAATAAAACAATGGTGATTACTTTCTGTAAAAGACCACTGACAATTAATATGTGTTAAAACTTGACAATATGCCAGGTAGTTTTCTAATTACCCTACATGATCTCATTCAATTCAAACCAAAAACCCATTGAAGTAGAACATGGTAAAATAAGGTATCTGTAGCTACAGTCTTTTCTCATGTGGTTTGATTAGAACTTTTAGCCAACAGGTGACTAGTCAGCACAGAAATGTAAATCTAAGACCATGTTGTTTTTCTTTAAGCTCTTACCAGATATTGTATGTTGAAGTCAATTTTAAGAATGCAGTGGCAGGACTCATGCTAACATTTTTAATGCTTAATGTTTATGTGATTAATTTTTTTAAATGGGAGGAATAAAATACCTGTAAAAACAGGGAAATAAAATATCAATAAAATAGCTATAAAAATCTTGGAGATATTGTTTTACCCATGACATTTCCAAGCTATGTTTTTAATGTATTGAATCAAAGGGATATCTTTGAATTTTTACAGGTACAAAAGTTACTTTGAATAAATACAGAGAAAATTTACGTGAATCAATCACAAGTAAAAGTCTTTTTATTCATGCCTAGGAAGGTATAATTTGCTAGGTTGTTCATATCCATAAGGTCCCATGCTTATCACATTAGTATACAACCAAAGCAACCCATGTTCTTCCATAAATTAATTTTGTATTGAATATCCTATGAAGAAAATATCCTGCTTTAATAGAAAATTTCCCCTTTTCTTTCCTATAAATATAAATTTTATTTGAATTCAACAACTGTATATTTCCAGTATAATTTATTACATGTTTATAACTTTTGCAATATAATTGTCTTTCATTTTTGATACAAACATCTTCCGTCAGTAATACACCTGCACATTTACTTTCTTTAAAACAAATGAGATGGGTACATTGGGAGTATTCAGTTACATCCTCAAGCAGTTTTCAATGTCAATGATAAGTCCCCTTTAGCTGATAAACATGCACACTTTTTTCATGGACAAATGGCTAGATGATTTGATACTTCCTCCTTGTCTCTTTTTACAGATCAAATTTAGCAAATATTTAGACTTAAGATGTTTACTTTCATAGAATCACTCAAATAAAACAATGGATAAGATCTTATTCCACATTCAGACCCACTTTATACAATACCAACCAGTGAAAAATCTTATAAAATTCTATTTCAGGGTGTTGACTGTAATCAACTAGATGTTTTTGATCCACAGCATTGTACTTCCTCCATTTGAAGTGTGTGACAATAATGGAATATAGGCCCTGGTGTTTTTTCTTGTTTTTAAAATCTTGTTCTGATCATATAAATAAGTAAAAGAAAGGTGTTCCCTGAGCCATTTTGGTTTTCTCTGATACCATTAAAATCTCCTACTCATTTCTGACTCTTCTCATACAATACTGTCATACACACAAAGTAACATTCATTCAGGAAGAGAATAAATTACATTATTGTGATTTATTCTTCTCTGGAGTGAACAAAATACAACATGTTTTACAGAAGGTAATAGTTACATGCAGCTTGCCTACAAAATGCTATAACTGATATTTTAAGCAGTTGTTTGCAGCTGGCTAACTAATGAGCTTTTTCTATTGTTTATATTTTCTGTGTCTCATGTCTATTATTCTATTCTGTCTTTATGTGTCTCCCTCACATAGACATGTGCAATGTAAATAAAACTAGATAAATATCAATTTAGATAGGAGGTCTGCCATTCACTCTCTTTGAAGCTTTAAATTGTGTAATAATTCTAAGGCTCATTTTCCTCGCCTATGAACTAGGGATAAAAATTTTTCTTATATATTTGCTTGGACAGCAAGGATATCAAACAAGTCAATCCTAAAGGAAATCAGCCCTGAATATTCATTGGAAGGACTGAGTTATGGATAGATAGACATTAGGTGTCCTATTAGCACAAAGGGTTGAATTAAGTCAAAACACATATTGCTAATGCCATAAATTTCCCAAAAGACTCAACATTTATAAGCAAGCACAAGCCATAGAGATATTATTTTCTAAAAGTATTAATATTCATCAGATGAAACTTCTAATAAAACATCTCTTTTCCCTCCCTCACGTAGGACACTCTTTGGTCTATGTTTAATAAAACTTATCACAGTAATCAGACTGTTTTTGAGTTTCTAACACATGTTTCATATATATACTTCTGAATACTCAGAACAAACACAAAAGGCTCAGAGCAGTTTATAAAATTCTCAAGGTCACTGAGAAAACATGGATAGAGGAACTGGGATCCAGGTCATCTGCCAACAAACCAGTTTATAAAATGGAGCAATTTCAGTTTGAGGACAGTTTCATTTTTATATGTACTGTTAAGTATCCAAATAGAACATGCTTGTGTGGCTGCTACCCCTCAAGCACATAAATTCTAGTTCATTTACAATTGTCAATTTAATCTGAGCAGGAAGAGTCTATTAAATTATTGTATAAACAGGACCTCCACCCACTTCCACTAATAAATGCCATTAACTTGTTTCAGAAGAGGTTTGTTTGAAGACAGTTGCATTGAGGTCTCATTGAGGTCATTTACTCAGCTAGCCATTCTCCCAAATATAGTTGGAGGGAGAGATTGTTCTTAACTCCTCCTTTCTTAGATTTCTATAGTCTAATATTTTTGGCAAAAGCTATTATATTTTTGTGAAAGTTTAACTATATGGTAATAAATTATAGATCTGCTGAACAAAAAAATGGGGACAATATTGAGATAAATAACATCTAAGAAGGATGAAAAACCTTGATTATGTGTAATAATTCTCACATAGTTTATAATTTAGACAATTTTATATAATACAGTTTTGAACCTAAGTATTGTAAAAATACAGATATTTCCTTATTAGGTGCTTGCAGCAACTTTATTTTGTTGTTGTTCAATAGCTAAGTCATGTTTGAATCTTTGTGAACCAATTGACTACAGCCTGGCTTCCCTGTCCTTTACCATCTCCCAGCATTTGTTCAGACTCAGGTCTATTGAGTCAGTGATGCCATCCAGCCATCTCAATCCTCTGTTGCCCCATTTTCCTCCTGCATCATTGCATATGAGCAGGTTTTTCTTTCCATCTTGTGTAACTTCTGTTGGTAAATTTAAAAAAAGTATTAAAAATTTTCAATCAGATGAAACTTCTAATAAAACATCTCTTTTCCCTCCCTCACGTAGGACACTCTTTGGTCTATGTTTAATAAAACTTATCACAGTAATCAGACTGTTTTTGAGTTTCTAACACATGTTTCATATATATACTTCTGAATACTCAGAACAAACACAAAAGGCTCAGAGCAGTTTATAAAATTCTCAAGGTCACTGAGAAAACATGGATAGAGGAACTGGGATCCAGGTCATCTGCCAACAAACCAGTTTATAAAATGGAGCAATTTCAGTTTGAGGACAGTTTCATTTTTATATGTACTGTTAAGTATCCAAATAGAACATGCTTGTGTGGCTGCTACCCCTCAAGCACATAAATTCTAGTTCATTTACAATTGTCAATTTAATCTGAGCAGGAAGAGTCTATTAAATTATTGTATAAACAGGACCTCCACCCACTTCCACTAATAAATGCCATTAACTTGTTTCAGAAGAGGTTTGTTTGAAGACAGTTGCATTGAGGTCTCATTGAGGTCATTTACTCAGCTAGCCATTCTCCCAAATATAGTTGGAGGGAGAGATTGTTCTTAACTCCTCCTTTCTTAGATTTCTATAGTCTAATATTTTTGGCAAAAGCTATTATATTTTTGTGAAAGTTTAACTATATGGTAATAAATTATAGATCTGCTGAACAAAAAAATGGGGACAATATTGAGATAAATAACATCTAAGAAGGATGAAAAACCTTGATTATGTGTAATAATTCTCACATAGTTTATAATTTAGACAATTTTATATAATACAGTTTTGAACCTAAGTATTGTAAAAATACAGATATTTCCTTATTAGGTGCTTGCAGCAACTTTATTTTGTTGTTGTTCAATAGCTAAGTCATGTTTGAATCTTTGTGAACCAATTGACTACAGCCTGGCTTCCCTGTCCTTTACCATCTCCCAGCATTTGTTCAGACTCAGGTCTATTGAGTCAGTGATGCCATCCAGCCATCTCAATCCTCTGTTGCCCCATTTTCCTCCTGCATCATTGCATATGAGCAGGTTTTTCTTTTCCATCTTGTGTAACTTCTGTTGGTAAATTTAAAAAAGAAAGCCTTAGCATCCTCATTCCACTTAACTCACATCACCTGTACTAACAATAGCCAAGTATGTTTATTTGTGTACTATTTTGCAGAGGAGAAACTAATAATAAGTAAAATTGACTATGACATTGTAAACTGACCATGTGGGAAATGGCAATTGAGAGAAAATGTGACCACCCTCTCATATTAACAGTTATATGTGAGGGTGGTAAAGGAAAAAGGAGGTGGTTTATAAAATATCTTCAAACATTGCCAGTAAGAGGCAGCATCAGTATGTCCTTCAGTATCCTTATATTTTACTATAGCAGGGCATGTGCATATCCATCTTAATCTACTTGTTAATTAGGCTGCATAATTTTAAAAGGTGGTAACAGAGGACTAAAACAGAATTAGGTCGATTCATCCTGCAACTTTGTTTAAAACAAGATTTGTGAGTAGCAGATTTGTTTCCATTTCTCTTACTTTTGTCTTGATTAACAATTTTAGAAGAAACTGTTATTTTCTTCTACTAATAAGCCCATTAATATAGCCTTGGCATTTACTCCTGTAGTAGTATTTGTTCTCCAGACAACTCACTATGGTGTTTATTCTTGTTGTTACCTCTCCCTACAGTCCTTGCCTGTCAGAACTTTGCATGTCTAGACCCTTCTTCTCATTCAGGTAAAAAGTGAACAACTCATTCTGGTTTGCCTCCAACATTCCCAGTTTTAAAACCAAAATTTCTGTTTTCCAGGAAGTCCCTTGGTATTGGGCAAACTGAGACAAGGTTTCTAATAAATAACATCTAAGAAGGATGAAAACCTTGATTATGTGTAATAATTCTCACATAGTTTATAATTTAGACAATTTTATATAATACAGTTTTGAACCTAAGTATTGTAAAAATACAGATATTTCCTTATTAGGTGCTTGCAGCAACTTTATTTTGTTGTTGTTCAATAGCTAAGTCATGTTTGAATCTTTGTGAACCAATTGACTACAGCCTGGCTTCCCTGTCCTTTACCATCTCCCAGCATTTGTTCAGACTCAGGTCTATTGAGTCAGTGATGCCATCCAGCCATCTCAATCCTCTGTTGCCCCATTTTCCTCCTGCATCATTGCATATGAGCAGGTTTTTCTTTTCCATCTTGTGTAACTTCTGTTGGTAAATTTAAAAAAGAAAGCCTTAGCATCCTCATTCCACTTAACTCACATCACCTGTACTAACAATAGCCAAGTATGTTTATTTGTGTACTATTTTGCAGAGGAGAAACTAATAATAAGTAAAATTGACTATGACATTGTAAACTGACCATGTGGGAAATGGCAATTGAGAGAAAATGTGACCACCCTCTCATATTAACAGTTATATGTGAGGGTGGTAAAGGAAAAAGGAGGTGGTTTATAAAATATCTTCAAACATTGCCAGTAAGAGGCAGCATCAGTATGTCCTTCAGTATCCTTATATTTTACTATAGCAGGGCATGTGCATATCCATCTTAATCTACTTGTTAATTAGGCTGCATAATTTTAAAAGGTGGTAACAGAGGACTAAAACAGAATTAGGTCGATTCATCCTGCAACTTTGTTTAAAACAAGATTTGTGAGTAGCAGATTTGTTTCCATTTCTCTTACTTTTGTCTTGATTAACAATTTTAGAAGAAACTGTTATTTTCTTCTACTAATAAGCCCATTAATATAGCCTTGGCATTTACTCCTGTAGTAGTATTTGTTCTCCAGACAACTCACTATGGTGTTTATTCTTGTTGTTACCTCTCCCTACAGTCCTTGCCTGTCAGAACTTTGCATGTCTAGACCCTTCTTCTCATTCAGGTAAAAAGTGAACAACTCATTCTGGTTTGCCTCCAACATTCCCAGTTTTAAAACCAAAATTTCTGTTTTCCAGGAAGTCCCTTGGTATTGGGCAAACTGAGACAAGTTCACTAAGTTTCTAATCAAGTATCACCTCATCAGAAGTCAACTCCCTCTCTATCCAACTACAGTAGTGACCCTACCCCATGACCTGTATCTACTCATAACTCCATTTTGCTTTATAAAAAAAAAATCTACTATTGTGTTATATTTTACTCATGCCTCTCTTTACTTCCTAAAATTTAAAGGTATAAGGGCAAGGATTTTTATTCATCCCTAAAGCCAGAGGACACTAAAAAAGTCTGATACCTGTTGTCCTTGTGTTATTCTTGTGCTCAGTCACTAGATTGTGTCTGGTCTTTGCAACTCCATGGACTATAGACCGCCAGACTTCTTTCTCTATGCGGTTTTCCAGGCAAGACTAGTGGAGTGGGTTGCCTTTTCTTAAACCAGGGAATTGTCCAAATCTAGAGATCAAACTCATATCTTTTGCATCTCCTGCCTTGGAAAGTGCATTCTTTACCACTGGGCCACCTGGAATGCCCACCTCTTAGGTGCTTGACAAGTACATTCTACCAGTCACTATGGGAGCACATGATGAGATGAAACCTCCGGTTGCTTGTCTATGTAGTAGGGTGAACACAACTCTTCTCTTTCATATCACAGGCCCTCCACTGGTCATGTATTATGAGAAAAAACTTTTGAAAATGTGGGTAGTTTTGTTAACATATTCTATATTTGAATATACATGCTACCGTGTTTCCAAATAAAGATTTTAGTGTTTAAGAGTAATATTTGTATATTGCATAAATTACATTCTACACAATGATAGAACAGTGCAATCAAAATGAACATAATAGAAGAATGGGCAATGAACAATCCATTCAAAATGAGATATTCCATTGGCATATGTCTTAAGGGAAAGAGAATTTCACCATATCTAAATAATGTTTTCTGCTTTGCCTTTTTGCAGTCATACCCTATGATAAATTTAAACTACTCATTCTCATTGAGACAATTTCCTCTCGCTGCTGGGAAATGAATATACTAGCACACTGTCTTTTTGAATTATGAGATAAGAATAAAAAGAAAAAAATATATGTTGTTTAGTTTATATATTTTTTCAATAATCATATATGCACATGTATATGATACATACACACACAATAAAGTTCTACAAATGTTAAGTGATTTCTATCATTTAGAATATACCTTTACATGTACCTTTTACATTCTTGGCCACTAAAGATTTCCATGTCTTTTTAGGTAATTGCTATAATTTTAGCAGAAGTTCCAAAATAACATTTCTGTCCTCATGGGAGTCCTAATGTAAAGGAAGAGAGAAAGGGAAATAAGGATGCACATATATTTTTTAGGCAACAACCAAGCTAAATCATGTTGGAAAGATAGCTGTTCCTTCAAATATTATATCCTAAATTTCCTGGTCTTTGCAACTCCATGGACTATAGACCGCCAGACTTCTTTCTCTATGCGGTTTTCCAGGCAAGACTAGTGGAGTGGGTTGCCTTTTCTTAAACCAGGGAATTGTCCAAATCTAGAGATCAAACTCATATCTTTTGCATCTCCTGCCTTGGAAAGTGCATTCTTTACCACTGGGCCACCTGGAATGCCCACCTCTTAGGTGCTTGACAAGTACATTCTACCAGTCACTATGGGAGCACATGATGAGATGAAACCTCCGGTTGCTTGTCTATGTAGTAGGGTGAACACAACTCTTCTCTTTCATATCACAGGCCCTCCACTGGTCATGTATTATGAGAAAAAACTTTTGAAAATGTGGGTAGTTTTGTTAACATATTCTATATTTGAATATACATGCTACCGTGTTTCCAAATAAAGATTTTAGTGTTTAAGAGTAATATTTGTATATTGCATAAATTACATTCTACACAATGATAGAACAGTGCAATCAAAATGAACATAATAGAAGAATGGGCAATGAACAATCCATTCAAAATGAGATATTCCATTGGCATATGTCTTAAGGGAAAGAGAATTTCACCATATCTAAATAATGTTTTCTGCTTTGCCTTTTTGCAGTCATACCCTATGATAAATTTAAACTACTCATTCTCATTGAGACAATTTCCTCTCGCTGCTGGGAAATGAATATACTAGCACACTGTCTTTTTGAATTATGAGATAAGAATAAAAAGAAAAAAATATATGTTGTTTAGTTTATATATTTTTTCAATAATCATATATGCACATGTATATGATACATACACACACAATAAAGTTCTACAAATGTTAAGTGATTTCTATCATTTAGAATATACCTTTACATGTACCTTTTACATTCTTGGCCACTAAAGATTTCCATGTCTTTTTAGGTAATTGCTATAATTTTAGCAGAAGTTCCAAAATAACATTTCTGTCCTCATGGGAGTCCTAATGTAAAGGAAGAGAGAAAGGGAAATAAGGATGCACATATATTTTTTAGGCAACAACCAAGCTAAATCATGTTGGAAAGATAGCTGTTCCTTCAAATATTATATTCTAAATTTCCTCCTCTGTGGCATAGCTAAATTGATGGCATGATCTATGTTTCTAAGAGGAGTCCAGGTTATAGTTTAACTTTCTCCATAATAGAAAGTTGAACATAACCTATTTTCTAAGCCACCTACAAACTGAAGGCTGTTTCTTGCACATATGTGGCAGATCAATGCAGCTTGTTCTACCTTCTGGAGCAGTGTTGTACTTGAATTAGCTCAGGAAGAATTCTTGAATCAAAATTATACTGACATAAGTGTATATATTCAAGCAGGTCATAGTTCATTAGTATTTATCTGAAAATTGTTTACCATAGAAGTATTTTAAATGGATATGAAAAAGAATATTTCTTGTTAGGGCATTCAGTTTTAGGGAGAATATATGTATGAATATGGCCTTCATTATCTTTCCTTGTCCAAACAATATCAACAGATACTTTTCAGGCCCTGGGGTTGAGCTTGACACTGTCTAGGTGTTGCAAATAATGTAATAATTAAAATAGACAAATTTCTCGCCTTGCATTCATGGATTTATATTTCAGTTAAACAATTAAACAAACAATTTTAAGATATAGTGATAAAGGGTATGGAAAAAGGAAAAGAGGATGCTGAGGATCGTGAATGTCAGAGTAGGGAGCTGCTATTTTAATGAGGTCTGGGAGCAATCTCTCCATAAGGTGACATTTGAGCAGAGACTTAAAGGGAGTGAGGAAGTGATCCATGTAGGTACGTGGGGAAAGAATGTAATAAGAAAAGGAGAAAGTGAGCAAAGGCCAAGAGGAAGCCTTGTGCATGGCCTAGATTTGCAACAAACAGCAAGAAGCTGGAAATAGATGAGCATTCATCCTAGAAAGAAAAGATGAATTTAAAGTGGGTAGAACAGTTGCTGTGTTGCAAAGTCATTGGGTAAAGTGACCTGAGAAATGTTTCACTGTATTTCCTGAGTAGCTTACATTTTTTAATTCATGATCTTATTCCAAAGAATTTAATAGTTTCACTGTATTTCCTGAAGTGCACATATATTTTTTAGGCAACAACCAAGCTAAATCATGTTGGAAAGATAGCTGTTCCTTCAAATATTATATCCTAAATTTCCTCCTCTGTGGCATAGCTAAATTGATGGCATGATCTATGTTTCTAAGAGGAGTCCAGGTTATAGTTTAACTTTCTCCATAATAGACAGTTGAACATAACCTATTTTCTAAGCCACCTACAAACTGAAGGCTGTTTCTTGCACATATGTGGCAGATCAATGCAGCTTGTTCTACCTTCTGGAGCAGTGTTGTACTTGAATTAGCTCAGGAAGAATTCTTGAATCAAAATTATACTGACATAAGTGTATATATTCAAGCAGGTCATAGTTCATTAGTATTTATCTGAAAATTGTTTACCATAGAAGTATTTTAAATGGATATGAAAAAGAATATTTCTTGTTAGGGCATTCAGTTTTAGGGAGAATATATGTATGAATATGGCCTTCATTATCTTTCCTTGTCCAAACAATATCAACAGATACTTTTCAGGCCCTGGGGTTGAGCTTGACACTGTCTAGGTGTTGCAAATAATGTAATAATTAAAATAGACAAATTTCTCGCCTTGCATTCATGGATTTATATTTCAGTTAAACAATTAAACAAACAATTTTAAGATATAGTGATAAAGGGTATGGAAAAAGGAAAAGAGGATGCTGAGGATCGTGAATGTCAGAGTAGGGAGCTGCTATTTTAATGAGGTCTGGGAGCAATCTCTCCATAAGGTGACATTTGAGCAGAGACTTAAAGGGAGTGAGGAAGTGATCCATGTAGGTACGTGGGGAAAGAATGTAATAAGAAAAGGAGAAAGTGAGCAAAGGCCAAGAGGAAGCCTTGTGCATGGCCTAGATTTGCAACAAACAGCAAGAAGCTGGAAATAGATGAGCATTCATCCTAGAAAGAAAAGATGAATTTAAAGTGGGTAGAACAGTTGCTGTGTTGCAAAGTCATTGGGTAAAGTGACCTGAGAAATGTTTCACTGTATTTCCTGAGTAGCTTACATTTTTTAATTCATGATCTTATTCCAAAGTACTCATTTATTATGTTGAATAGAAAAATAATATACAGAACTGTTCAGAAAAAAAAATGATGACCTATTAAAAGCACCAAGATATAGACACAGTGATATGTGCTGTATACATATTATTTCCTTCTTGTGATTTGTACTTTTATTAATGTAATCATCTAAGTCTATGGGTTTGTGTGTAAAACACAATAATTTATGAGTATATCCTCTCTAGAATTTGCATCAGTTTTTTGCACCAATATTCAATCTATTTACTTCTATGTTTTAGTCAGTTAATTTTGACAACATATATTTCAATGAGATTAACAACCTCTTATGATTTACACTTAACACATTATATTATTGCATGTAATAAACAATGTGAGTGTAGGCACAAATGTATATATGCATACACACACACATATACACAGTAAAGGAAACTAAGTTTTGCCTCATGCAGTAAAACAGGGTTGATGCTTCCAATTCTCTGTTTTTTTGTACAATGTGCATGGCCACTAGCACTGATAGATATCCTACTTACTTTATAAACATCAACAGGATGTCAAATCCTTCATATGCTTCCAGTCTCTGACTTCCCTAATCCTGAAGTCCATGTTCAGATTCAGATTCATGTGATTAGGTCAGGCTCACCGGAATAATTTTAAGGTAACTTGGGGCCTTAATTACATTTCAGTTACTACCTCTGTTAATGATTAGTTGAATAACTGGAAAAGTACATGTACACTAGTGGGTAGGAATTCTGACACTTTTACAAATAAAGTTGTTTTGAGCATTCATGCAAAAGTATTTGTAAGAACACATGCTTTCATTTCTCTTGCATAAATACCTAGAAGTTGAATGAACAGATCATATGCTAAGTGCATTTTTCACTTTTAGAGGAAACTACCAGCTGATTTACAAAATATATGTGCCCTCTTGAATTGCCGGTGGCAGTGTATAATAGTTCTGTTGGTCTCTCTAAAGGTCACTACTCTGTTGGATGTGTAGTGGTATCTCAATGCAGATTTATTTCTAATTCCTTAGGGACTATCATTATTGAGCATGTTTATATATGCTAGTTTGCCAAATTAGTCAAGTGACTTTTGAATTCATGATCTTATTCCAAAGTACTCATTTATTATGTTGAATAGAAAAATAATATACAGAACTGTTCAGAAAAAATGATGACCTATTAAAAGCACCAAGATATAGACACAGTGATATGTGCTGTATACATATTATTTCCTTCTTGTGATTTGTACTTTTATTAATGTAATCATCTAAGTCTATGGGTTTGTGTGTAAAACACAATAATTTATGAGTATATCCTCTCTAGAATTTGCATCAGTTTTTTGCACCAATATTCAATCTATTTACTTCTATGTTTTAGTCAGTTAATTTTGACAACATATATTTCAATGAGATTAACAACCTCTTATGATTTACACTTAACACATTATATTATTGCATGTAATAAACAATGTGAGTGTAGGCACAAATGTATATATGCATACACACACACATATACACAGTAAAGGAAACTAAGTTTTGCCTCATGCAGTAAAACAGGGTTGATGCTTCCAATTCTCTGTTTTTTTGTACAATGTGCATGGCCACTAGCACTGATAGATATCCTACTTACTTTATAAACATCAACAGGATGTCAAATCCTTCATATGCTTCCAGTCTCTGACTTCCTAATCCTGAAGTCCATGTTCAGATTCAGATTCATGTGATTAGGTCAGGCTCACCGGAATAATTTTAAGGTAACTTGGGGCCTTAATTACATTTCAGTTACTACCTCTGTTAATGATTAGTTGAATAACTGGAAAAGTACATGTACACTAGTGGGTAGGAATTCTGACACTTTTACAAATAAAGTTGTTTTGAGCATTCATGCAAAAGTATTTGTAAGAACACATGCTTTCATTTCTCTTGCATAAATACCTAGAAGTTGAATGAACAGATCATATGCTAAGTGCATTTTTCACTTTTAGAGGAAACTACCAGCTGATTTACAAAATATATGTGCCCTCTTGAATTGCCGGTGGCAGTGTATAATAGTTCTGTTGGTCTCTCTAAAGGTCACTACTCTGTTGGATGTGTAGTGGTATCTCAATGCAGATTTATTTCTAATTCCTTAGGGGACTATCATTATTGAGCATGTTTATATATGCTAGTTTGCCATTTGTACATGTAATTTAGTCAAGTGACTTTTTGAATTTGTGATCATATATTTAAAAATTAGTTGTTTCTTCAAATTTGATTGTGAAAACTCTATGTTATACTCACCTAGTATTAGATGTGTACATTTAAAATATATTCTCCCAATCTATGCATTCTCATTCTCTGAAAAATCTTAATAGAGAAAAACTGGTTAAGTTTAATGAAGTCCAAACTATCAACTTTTTGTATGTACCATGCTTTTGATGCCACATATAAAAATAGTTTCTCAGAGCAACCTCATAAAGATTTTTTCCTTCCACTGGTTTAAGAGTTTTAACATTTATATTTAAGGACTGTGAATATGTGGAATCAACTTTGAATATGACATCTTATATGGAGTGAAGTTCATATTTTTGGCATATGGATATCTAATTGTTCCAGCACAGTTGGACAATCCTTTCTCCACTGAAATCTTTTGCATCTTTGTCGAAAATCAACTGAAATTGAATTTTCTATATATAGTATTGCATCATCCGCAGACAGTGACAGTTTTACTTCTTCCTTTTCAATTTGAATTTCCTTAATAATTTTTTCCTGTCTGAATTCTGCAGCTGGGACTTCCAGTACTGTGTTGTGAGACATCCTTGTCTTATTTCTGATCTTAGAGGAAATGTGGTCAGCATTTCACCATTGACTATAAAGTCGGTTGTAGATTTGTCAAAAATGGTTTTTATTATGTCAAAGTATGTTTCATGTATACAAACTTTATTGACAGGGCTTTTTTTTTTATCGTAAATGGATGCTGTGTTGTTAAAAACTTGTTTTGAGCATTCATGCAAAAGTATTTGTAAGAACACATGCTTTCATTTCTCTTGCATAAATACCTAGAAGTTGAATGAACAGATCATATGCTAAGTGCATTTTTCACTTTTAGAGGAAACTACCAGCTGATTTACAAAATATATGTGCCCTCTTGAATTGCCGGTGGCAGTGTATAATAGTTCTGTTGGTCTCTCTAAAGGTCACTACTCTGTTGGATGTGTAGTGGTATCTCAATGCAGATTTATTTCTAATTCCTTAGGGGACTATCATTATTGAGCATGTTTATATATGCTAGTTTGCCATTTGTACATGTAATTTAGTCAAGTGACTTTTTGAATTTGTGATCATATATTTAAAAATTAGTTGTTTCTTCAAATTTGATTGTGAAAACTCTATGTTATACTCACCTAGTATTAGATGTGTACATTTAAAATATATTCTCCCAATCTATGCATTCTCATTCTCTGAAAAATCTTAATAGAGAAAACTGGTTAAGTTTAATGAAGTCCAAACTATCAACTTTTTGTATGTACCATGCTTTTGATGCCACATATAAAAATAGTTTCTCAGAGCAACCTCATAAAGATTTTTTCCTTCCACTGGTTTAAGAGTTTTAACATTTATATTTAAGGACTGTGAATATGTGGAATCAACTTTGAATATGACATCTTATATGGAGTGAAGTTCATATTTTTGGCATATGGATATCTAATTGTTCCAGCACAGTTGGACAATCCTTTCTCCACTGAAATCTTTTGCATCTTTGTCGAAAATCAACTGAAATTGAATTTTCTATATATAGTATTGCATCATCCGCAGACAGTGACAGTTTTACTTCTTCCTTTTCAATTTGAATTTCCTTAATAATTTTTTCCTGTCTGAATTCTGCAGCTGGGACTTCCAGTACTGTGTTGTGAGACATCCTTGTCTTATTTCTGATCTTAGAGGAAATGTGGTCAGCATTTCACCATTGACTATAAAGTCGGTTGTAGATTTGTCAAAAATGGTTTTTATTATGTCAAAGTATGTTTCATGTATACAAACTTTATTGACAGGGCTTTTTTTTTTATCGTAAATGGATGCTGTGTTGTTAAAAACTTTTTCTGCATCTGTTGAGATGTTCATATGGTTTTTGTTTTTTCAATTTGTTAATATGGTTTATCACATTGAATTTTCAAATAATGACTCCTTCTTGCATTTCCCTGGTAAATTCCACTTGATCATGGCATATGATCCTTTTAATGTATTGTTGAATTTGGTTTGATAAATATTTTGTTTAAGACTTTTGCATCTATGTTCATCAGTGATATTGGTTTATGATTTACATTTTTGTGGTGCTAACTAGTTTTGGTCTTATGGTCGTGTTGACCTCATAGAAGGAGTTGACAAGTATCCCTTTTTAATTTTTTGAAGTCTGAGCAGATTAGACATAAAACTCTTATATGTTTAGTATAATTCACATTTGAAGCACTCTGGTCTAGGAATTTTGTTTGTTGGGAGTTTGTGATTACTTACTGAATCTCCAACTAATAATTTCCTTTTCATATTTTCTAAATCATCATAAATTCAGTATTGATTGATGGTATGTTTATAGCAATCTGTCAATTTCTTCAAGATTGTCTACTTTGTTGGCTTATAATTGTTCACAGGAGTCTTTTACGATCTTTTGTATTTCTGTGATATTAATTGTAATGAAGTGGAAATGATAGTCACTCAGTTGTGTCCAACTGCAATCCCATGGACTGTAGTCAACCTGACTACTCAGTCTGTGAGATTTTACAAACAAGAATACTGGAATGGGTTGCGTTCCTTCTCCAGGGATTGAACCTAGGTCTTCTGCATTGCAGGCAGATTCTTTACTGTCTGAGCCACCAGGAAAGTTTCATATCTCCTCTTTAATATCTCATCTTATTTGAGTTTTTCTTTATTTTTTTTTTTGCTTAGTCTAGCTAAAGATTTGTCAATTTTCTTTATGTTTACAAAGAACCAGGTCTAAGTTTCATCTGTCTCTTCTAATGTTTGTTAAGCCTCCATTTAAATTAGTTTTACTCTAAACTTTCTTTCTTTCCTCCTACTAACTTTGGCTTCATTTTTTTCTTCCTTTTTCTTGTTCCTTGAGCTATCAGTTTATATCATTTATGTTAGATTTCTCTTCTTCCGTAACGTAGACTTGTATTGCTATGAACTCTTAAAACTACTTTGCTGTATCCCATAGACTTGGATCCTTGTGTTTCCATTGTCATTTGTCACAAGGCATTTTTTTTATTTCTTTTGATTTATTCATTGGCTTTGGTTGTTTAATAGCATGTTATGTAATCCACATATTTGTTAATTTTCCAGTTTTTTATTGTAATTAATTTCTAGTTTATACCACTATGGTAAGAAAAGATGCTTGACATTATTTCAACCCTTCTATATTTCCTAGGAGATGTTTTAAGGCGTAACACATAATCTATTCTGGAAAATGATCCTTGTGCATTTGAGAGTATATATTCTGTTGTTTTTGGATAGAATTTTCTGTAAATATATTAAATCCATCTGGTCTAACATGTTTTACAAGGCTGATATTTCTGTCTAGATGATCTATCCCTTGATGTAAGTGGTGTATTAGACTCCTTCTATAATACATTGCTGTTCATTTCTCCCTTAATATCTGTTAGTGTTTGATTCATATACTTAGATGCTTTTATATTGGGTGCATAAATGTTTGTACATGTTATATATTCTTGTTGGATTGACACCTATATCATTATGTAACATCTTTCTTTGTCTCTTATTACAGGCTTTGTTTTAAGTTCTATTTTTTTCCCCTCTTTTAAGTATAACTGTTCCAGCTATCTCCTTACTTTTACAGGATACCATGGCTGTAGTTTCAACCTGACTACTCAGTCTGTGAGATTTTACAAACAAGAATACTGGAATGGGTTGCGTTCCTTCTCCAGGGATTGAACCTAGGTCTTCTGCATTGCAGGCAGATTCTTTACTGTCTGAGCCACCAGGAAAGTTTCATATCTCCTCTTTAATATCTCATCTTATTTGAGTTTTTCTTTATTTTTTTTTTTGCTTAGTCTAGCTAAAGATTTGTCAATTTTCTTTATGTTTACAAAGAACCAGGTCTAAGTTTCATCTGTCTCTTCTAATGTTTGTTAAGCCTCCATTTAAATTAGTTTTACTCTAAACTTTCTTTCTTTCCTCCTACTAACTTTGGCTTCATTTTTTTCTTCCTTTTTCTTGTTCCTTGAGCTATCAGTTTATATCATTTATGTTAGATTTCTCTTCTTCCGTAACGTAGACTTGTATTGCTATGAACTCTTAAAACTACTTTGCTGTATCCCATAGACTTGGATCCTTGTGTTTCCATTGTCATTTGTCACAAGGCATTTTTTTTATTTCTCTTTTGATTTATTCATTGGCTTTGGTTGTTTAATAGCATGTTATGTAATCCACATATTTGTTAATTTTCCAGTTTTTTATTGTAATTAATTTCTAGTTTATACCACTATGGTAAGAAAAGATGCTTGACATTATTTCAACCCTTCTATATTTCCTAGGAGATGTTTTAAGGCGTAACACATAATCTATTCTGGAAAATGATCCTTGTGCATTTGAGAGTATATATTCTGTTGTTTTTGGATAGAATTTTCTGTAAATATATTAAATCCATCTGGTCTAACATGTTTTACAAGGCTGATATTTCTGTCTAGATGATCTATCCCTTGATGTAAGTGGTGTATTAGACTCCTTCTATAATACATTGCTGTTCATTTCTCCCTTAATATCTGTTAGTGTTTGATTCATATACTTAGATGCTTTTATATTGGGTGCATAAATGTTTGTACATGTTATATATTCTTGTTGGATTGACACCTATATCATTATGTAACATCTTTCTTTGTCTCTTATTACAGGCTTTGTTTTAAGTTCTATTTTTTTCCCCTCTTTTAAGTATAACTGTTCCAGCTATCTCCTTACTTCCATTAGCAGAGAGTACCTTTTGCCATCTTTTTACATTCAGTATGTGTTTGTATTGACTTACCTATGACAAGTTCTATCTGTAATCATCTATTTTAAGTTGATAGCAACTTACATTGGACTCTATTCTGAAGCTGAATATTTCTCCTCTTCCTCACATGTGTTATGTTTTTCTCATTTTATATTTTGGGGGAATTTCCTTGGTGGCCAGTGGTTAAAAGTCCATACTTCCACTGGAGAGGGTGTAGGTTCAACCCATGGTCAGGAAACTAAGACCCTACATGTTGCATGAGGTAACTAAAAGAAAAAGAAAAACATTTTACATCTTATTATTTTTGTAGCAGTTCAATTTTTAAAAACTCAGTTATATATTCTTTTAGACTTGTGATTGAGAAGTATATTATTTAGTTTTATAATATTTATATTTTTATATGAATTTTACTTAAGTTTAGTCTAAATTCCTGCTCATCTAATTTAATTCCAGTTTGGTCTTTATTAAAAATCTTTCCATATCCATCATTCACACATCTTGCAAATGGAAGTTTTTACCCTCTCTCTTCTCATTTCCCTCACCATGCTTCTTAGCCCCTGGGACCACCATTGTGTTCTGTATTGCATTCTGTCGTTATTTTCCATGTCTGTCTCATTCTACACTTGATCTTAGCCAAAAGGCCGAGAAGAGATACAGTCTGTCTCATTTTAGATGGCAGTGGTCATTTTTAATGTCTCTGTTGTTAGCAATAACTATATATTTTTTTCCAGTGTTCACTGAGGTTCAATATATGCATTTTAATTTATGTAATATTTTGCTACTACATAGTAAAGTATTAATAACAATCTTCCAACTGAATTCTACTAAATTACTTTCCAACCTTGGTAAAATTTCTGTCATAATTTTTACTCCTATGTATATAATACATAGTATAATATGTTATACTTATGTATACATCAGTTACCTTTAATTAACTCTAAGTGATAATATATTTTATAGTTGTATACATGCTTGCTGTTTTCACTGATAGCCATTTCTTTAAATAGAGATCAAGTGTTTTTCCTAAATTATTTTATGTAATGCTGGTCTACAATTTATTATTTATTTCAGTATTTACATATCTGAACAAATCTTTTTGAAATTTTAAAAGATACATTTCCTGGTTATAGTCATCTAGTTTAGAAATTGAAACTGTGTAGCATCACTGTCTCCGGTCTTGTGTTCATTCTGAAAGAAATTTGCTGTACTTATTTTGTTTCTATTTACAATATGTTTTAATCCTCTAGTGCTCTTAGCATTCTCTGTCACTGGTTTTAAATCTGTGGGACATAGGGTAATTTTCTTATGCTTGCACTTTGCTGAATTTAGGTCTGTTGGTTTCTATTTGAATAAAATTTGGATAGATGCCTATCGTTGATACTTCAAGTATTTTAACTTTTCCTATTCTACTTTTTGAATTAAAATTATTCATATAGTTAATCATTTAGAGTTGTCCCATCACTCACTGGTAATCTGCTAATTTGTTTTCATCCTTTTTTTCCTATATATTTTATTTTATTTTATTTATTTTTTTTTTTATTTTTTTTTAAAAGATTTATTTATTTATTTACTTTGGGCGGGGGTCGGGTTGGGGAGGGAAGGGAGTGGGCGGGCCACTTCTATTAGTCTTTCATTTCTCTGTTTTCATCCGTCTTTGTTCTTTGGCTCCTGTGGGCCTCCCATCACGGTGGCGTCTGTCGTCACAGAGTACCGGCTCTGGGCGCATGCGCTCCAGAGCTCCGGCTCGGTAATTGGACACATCAGTCCAGCCGCTCCACGGCACATGGGATCTTCCCAGGCCAGGGATCGAACCGGCGCCCCTTGCACTGCAAGGCGGTGTCCTTACCCACTGGACCACCAGGGAAGCCCTCCTATATATTTTAAATGGATCTATTTCTTTGGCCTCAGTTCATTAATCTTGCTGTGTATTTTTTTTTAATTTATTTGTTTCCTAAAGTTTCTAATCTATTTATCTTATAAGTGATGTTTCTTATATCTTACAGTTTTCATCTCTGGAAATCTAATTTTGTTGACTGGTTCTATGTTTTAAATATTTGTTAATATACTTGATCATCCATCTAACTTGCTGAACATATAAATTTTAATTATAATAAAATGTTTGAATGTCTTTGTCTATTAAGTTATTATGTTTTTTCTCGGTATGAGTCTATTGATTTTCTCCTCTTTAGGTTTTATATTTCTCTGCTTTTTTGAATAACTTGTGAATTTTGATTAGGAGTTTGATATTGTAGATTTTTTAATCTTTTGTTTAGTGCTCTTTTAGGCTTATTTTGTTTCTATTTACAATATGTTTTAATCCTCTAGTGCTCTTAGCATTCTCTGTCACTGGTTTTAAATCTGTGGGACATAGGGTAATTTTCTTATGCTTGCACTTTGCTGAATTTAGGTCTGTTGGTTTCTATTTGAATAAAATTTGGATAGATGCCTATCGTTGATACTTCAAGTATTTTAACTTTTCCTATTCTACTTTTTGAATTAAAATTATTCATATAGTTAATCATTTAGAGTTGTCCCATCACTCACTGGTAATCTGCTAATTTGTTTTCATCCTTTTTTTCCTATATATTTTATTTTATTTTATTTATTTTTTTTTATTTTTTTTTTAAAAGATTTATTTATTTATTTACTTTGGGCGGGGGTCGGGTTGGGGAGGGAAGGGAGTGGGCGGGCCACTTCTATTAGTCTTTCATTTCTCTGTTTTCATCCGTCTTTGTTCTTTGGCTCCTGTGGGCCTCCCATCACGGTGGCGTCTGTCGTCACAGAGTACCGGCTCTGGGCGCATGCGCTCCAGAGCTCCGGCTCGGTAATTGGACACATCAGTCCAGCCGCTCCACGGCACATGGGATCTTCCCAGGCCAGGGATCGAACCGGCGCCCCTTGCACTGCAAGGCGGTGTCCTTACCCACTGGACCACCAGGGAAGCCCTCCTATATATTTTAAATGGATCTATTTCTTTGGCCTCAGTTCATTAATCTTGCTGTGTATTTTTTTTTAATTTATTTGTTTCCTAAAGTTTCTAATCTATTTATCTTATAAGTGATGTTTCTTATATCTTACAGTTTTCATCTCTGGAAATCTAATTTTGTTGACTGGTTCTATGTTTTAAATATTTGTTAATATACTTGATCATCCATCTAACTTGCTGAACATATAAATTTTAATTATAATAAAATGTTTGAATGTCTTTGTCTATTAAGTTATTATGTTTTTTCTCGGTATGAGTCTATTGATTTTCTCCTCTTTAGGTTTTATATTTCTCTGCTTTTTTGAATAACTTGTGAATTTTGATTAGGAGTTTGATATTGTAGATTTTTTTAATTTTACCCTGTTCTCTGCTAGATGTTTATCTATTCCCAAAGTGTTATTGAGCTTTATTCTAAGACACAATAAATTTCTTGCAGACAGTTTGTTTCTTTCAAGGCTAGGTTTTAAGCTTCACTTTATAGGACCCAAGTAGCTATCAGTCTGTTGCTCATTTTTGCCAATATTGAGTCAATATCCTTCTGAGTACTCTGTCTGATGTTCTGTGATTTATAGGTTTCTCTTCAAGTGGTAGAAATAGGAAATCATCTTCTCTACTTTTTGTGAGCACATTGGACTATTTCTTCTGCTCCTGTTTGGTGGCTATTTTTCTGGGTTTGTATAGTGTTTCACTCTCAGGTGCTGATTACTCTGTAGCTAAAATTTTGATAGGTTTTCTCTTATAGTTTTTCCATAACTTTCTTCCAGTATCTATACCTGCAAAATCTATGTGACTTTCATTCTCTAGATTTTTCTCTTTTACTAGTAAATTACCAGATCGCTTTTAACTAGGCTTCATCCTCTTTGTTTTCTTTTTCCCCAAAATCAGTCTTCTGCATTGTCTAATATGTAATGTATAAAATTAACTAAAACTGTATTATTTTAAATATTTTGAGTAGTTGTTTCAAGGAGGAAGGTAAAAAGAATCCCTCTTTTACTATATTGGCCTGAAGTTTGCTGGGAGTAATCCCAACAACCTCAGGTATACAGATGATAACATTCTAATAGCAGTAAGTGGCTAGGAATTAAAGAGCGTCTTGATAAAGGTGACAGGGGAGAATGAAAAAGCTGGGTTTAAATAAACATTCAGGAAACGAAGTTCATGGCACTGGGTTTCAAATACATTATATCTTGATCATCCATCTAAAACTTATATCTTACAGTTTTCTTTGAACATTTTGTTGACTGGTTCTATGTTTTAAATATTTGTTAATATACTTGATCATCCATCTAACTTGCTGAACATATAAATTTTAATTATAATAAAATGTTTGAATGTCTTTGTCTATTAAGTTATTATGTTTTTTCTCGGTATGAGTCTATTGATTTTCTCCTCTTTAGGTTTTATATTTCTCTGCTTTTTTGAATAACTTGTGAATTTTGATTAGGAGTTTGATATTGTAGATTTTTTTAATTTTACCCTGTTCTCTGCTAGATGTTTATCTATTCCCAAAGTGTTATTGAGCTTTATTCTAAGACACAATAAATTTCTTGCAGACAGTTTGTTTCTTTCAAGGCTAGGTTTTAAGCTTCACTTTATAGGACCCAAGTAGCTATCAGTCTGTTGCTCGTTTTTGCCAATATTGAGTCAATATCCTTCTGAGTACTCTGTCTGATGTTCTGTGATTTATAGGTTTCTCTTCAAGTGGTAGAAATAGGAAATCATCTTCTCTACTTTTTGTGAGCACATTGGACTATTTCTTCTGCTCCTGTTTGGTGGCTATTTTTCTGGGTTTGTATAGTGTTTCACTCTCAGGTGCTGATTACTCTGTAGCTAAAATTTTGATAGGTTTTCTCTTATAGTTTTTCCATAACTTTCTTCCAGTATCTATACCTGCAAAATCTATGTGACTTTCATTCTCTAGATTTTTCTCTTTTACTAGTAAATTACCAGATCGCTTTTAACTAGGCTTCATCCTCTTTGTTTTCTTTTTCCCCAAAATCAGTCTTCTGCATTGTCTAATATGTAATGTATAAAATTAACTAAAACTGTATTATTTTAAATATTTTGAGTAGTTGTTTCAAGGAGGAAGGTAAAAAGAATCCCTCTTTTACTATATTGGCCTGAAGTTTGCTGGGAGTAATCCCAACAACCTCAGGTATACAGATGATAACATTCTAATAGCAGTAAGTGGCTAGGAATTAAAGAGCGTCTTGATAAAGGTGACAGGGGAGAATGAAAAAGCTGGGTTTAAATAAACATTCAGGAAACGAAGTTCATGGCACTGGGTCACATCACTTCATGGCAAATAGACGGGGAAAATGCTGAAACAGCGGTATATTTTATGTTGGGGGGCTCCAAAATCACTGCAGATGGTTTGGAAGAAAAGCTATGACCAAACCAGACAGTGTATTCAACTGTAGAGGTATCATCTTGGCAATAAAGGTCTGTATAGTCAAAGCTACGTTTTTCCACGTAGTCATTTATGGATTTGAGGGCTAGACAATAAAGAAGGCTGAGCAACAAAAAATGATACTTTTTAACTGTGGTGCTGGAGAAGATTCTTGAGTGTCTCTTGGACAGCAAGGAGATCAAATCAGTCTATCCAAGAGGAAATCAACCCTGAATATTCATTGAAAGGACTGGTGGTGAAGCTGAAGCTTCAATATTTTGGCAACCTGATGGGAAGAGCCAACTCATTGGAAAAGACCCTGATGAAAGATTGAAGGCTGGAGGAAAAGGGGGTATCAGGTGTTAGATGGTTGTATAACACCACTGACTCAATGGACATGCATTTGAGTAAACTCTGGAAAATAGAGGACAGGGAAGTCTAGTGTGCAATGTCGAACATGACTTAATAACTTAACAACAATTATTTCATAGTTTTTGTCTTTAGGAGTAATGTGATAGACTAAAACTGTTAATGATGTCCAATGTTACCATATCAATAAGGGAGTAGTATTCCACATGCAAGATTATAGTGAAAATTTTTGAAAAGTGAAAGTGTAATCACTCAGTTGTATCCTGCTATTTGAAACCCCATGGACTGTAAGCCACCAGCCTCTTCTGTCTATGGAATTCTCCAGGCAAGATTGCTGGAGTGGGTTGGCATTTGTGTCCAGGTCTGTTGCATTGCAGGCAAATTCTTTACAACCTAAACTGTCAGGAAAAGCCCTAATTTTTGCATATTACTATATTTTTTGCATATTTCTATTTAACTAATGTTACTAAATTTTGTGCTAAGCTACTTCAGTCATGTCTACCTCTTTGCGACCCTATGGTTGTAATCTGCCAGTCTCCTCTGTCCATGGGGTTCTCCAGACAAGAATAATGGAGAGAGTTGCAATTTCTTTCTTAAAGGGATCTTCCTGACCAAAGATTGAACCTGGGTCTCATGTGTCTCCTACATCGGCAGGTGTGGTCTTCACCACTATAGCCACCTGGAAATTATAGAGAAATATTTACATGCAAAATGTAAAAGACAAATAAAACTCTTATGATATATATATATATATATATATATATATATATATATCACAGATTCAATAAACTAGTAAAGATGAATATAAAACCAATTGAAACTACCAAGCAGTTAATTTGAAAATCTAATGCATCAGATGTGGAAATTGGAAACAACTTTGCTAAAACTCACCAAAGAAAAATGGAAAGAAGAAAAGAAGAAAAATTCACTTTAATTCCACTGGGTGACTTGAAAATACATTTTCACTGTTAGATTATTTGCAAGTTATATTTAAAGATAGCATCTCTGTGAATATTTATGTACTGTGAACATGACTCCTCTTCTGCTAGTCAGAAATTTGTGTTCAGCTGTCACTCAGAGTGGCTACTTCAAGATATGCTGCTTTGAAAAAGTCATTGAAAGCTTTAGTATCTTTCCTCAAGTACATCCTTTTATAGGATGTCAAAGGGTTCCCTGGGAAAACAAAGAAAATACACCTTTATTTTCCCTCTTTTGAAAATAATAAACTAATAATTGTCTAAGCAATTTCAATTAGCATTTGCATGTTACATTTTCTGAGGGTAGCAGGAACTTGAGCCTACATAATATTTCAGAATATAGAATATCTTTTTATAGGAAGAATCTTCTGTAATATTGCCTTTCAGCTAAAAATAAAATATTTAGAATCACAAAAGTTTAATGAAATTTGTAGCGCTTTTTTTTACTCTTAAATCGAATCAGTTAATATCTCTGAGACTTAGATATTCCATTTACCTACCACACAGGATTTTTCTCACAATATTTTAAACATTTACTATGGTATTTTAGAATGGTCTTACATTTAGAAAAGATACATTTTCAAAGATAGATTTTTCACACCTTTGTTTCCGTTATTAACATCTTATTAGTATGGTACATAGCAAAGAACTGATATTCATGCATGAGTACTAAAGTTCATAAAATATTCATATTTTCTCAGTTTTTATTTAATCTCATTCCTATATTCCTGTCATTTATCCTTCCTACCTAGAATACCATATATTTAGTTGTCATGTCTCCTTAGACCCCTCTTGGCTGTGACTCCCTTTGGAAATTTCTCATTTTTGATGACACTGACAGTATTGGAAAAGACTGATCATATAATTCTGGATACCCCTTTGTTAGATTTGTCTTAATTTTTGCTCATGATTATATTGATTATTATGGTTTTATCAGGTCTTCCCTAGTGGCTCAGTGGTAAAGAATCTGCCTGTCATGGCAGGAGATATAGGTTTGATCCCAGGTGTCAGTAAGATCCCCTGGAGAAGGAAATTATCCTTTGTCCGTGAGAAATTCCATGGACAGAGGAGTTGGGTGGGCAACAGTCCATAACGTCACAGAAGAGTCAGATACAGCTTAGTGACTAAAGAACAACTTCAGTGATTTTATCAGATGAAGATTTTAGAGGCAAAGTCATTTTCATTGCATCATACTTGAGATATACTATCAATATGACTTCTTACTCCTAATCTTTACCTTGATTAACAGGCTGAGATAGTCCTTCTTATGTTTCTCCACTGAAAATTTAGTCTTTTCCCACCTTCTCATACTGGATTCTGTGGAAGGAAGTTACTGTGTGAGACTGAGAGCTATGAACTCCTGAATGTGAATGCCAAAATCTACATAGAGTGCTTAAGATTCTTCTGCATGAGAGATTTGACTTTTTTATTTACTCACTTTCTTTTATTAGTATTGTTGCAGAGAGGAAACCCATTCTGACCCCAAGGTAAAACTGTTTCTTTGACTTGTGTTTCATTTCTTTTGTTATTATAATCACACATAAAGGTTAGACTTAGAGAATCCTGTGTCTTGGCCTGACTGTTAAACTGCCTTTGCTCAAATCCTGTCCACCTGTGGATGAGAGGAAGGGAGAAATTAACATATTGCCTACCTGAGGCTTGGCATTCTAGGTGATGTTTGCAAAGATTAATGGCCTTTTTTTGCTTTGCTTCCACACGATCCCCATCTCTGATTTTTAAAAGAACTTGGCCTCTAGACACTGATAAGATGTTTATTTTGAAGCACTAGTGGGAAGACTGAGCTTGGACTCAGTAACAGTATGGACATAGGGTATTTATTTTATAATTTGAACTATAGTCCATTGTTACATTATTTTGTTCTAATTTTTACACCTTTAATCATTGGAAACTCTTACATTTGGCTCCTACATCCTTCAGATACACCTTCACTGTGTCTGGGTTTGTTCATTTGTTTGTTGTATACTTTTTAACTGTTCAGAACTAGAAGTTTCTCTGAACTTCTCATATGTTTACTGCCTTGGTCTTTTAATCACACATTTCGCCTTTGATATTTTATTACTATTGTCTTGGTTTAGTTTTTGCTGATGTCTCCAATTCTATTATTACAAGGATCATTCCAGGGTTCTCATTTTATAACTACTTATTCTAACATGTGACAGCTCAACTCAGCTAAGCTTCTGTAACTAGTCTTTTCATTCTGTTTAGAGTGTCTTTCAGAAGTAGTTTTAAATTTTAATAAAATAAACATACCAGTTGATTTTATCAGATGAAGATTTTAGAGGCAAAGTCATTTTCATTGCATCATACTTGAGATATACTATCAATATGACTTCTTACTCCTAATCTTTACCTTGATTAACAGGCTGAGATAGTCCTTCTTATGTTTCTCCACTGAAAATTTAGTCTTTTCCCACCTTCTCATACTGGATTCTGTGGAAGGAAGTTACTGTGTGAGACTGAGAGCTATGAACTCCTGAATGTGAATGCCAAAATCTACATAGAGTGCTTAAGATTCTTCTGCATGAGAGATTTGACTTTTTTATTTACTCACTTTCTTTTATTAGTATTGTTGCAGAGAGGAAACCCATTCTGACCCCAAGGTAAAACTGTTTCTTTGACTTGTGTTTCATTTCTTTTGTTATTATAATCACACATAAAGGTTAGACTTAGAGAATCCTGTGTCTTGGCCTGACTGTTAAACTGCCTTTGCTCAAATCCTGTCCACCTGTGGATGAGAGGAAGGGAGAAATTAACATATTGCCTACCTGAGGCTTGGCATTCTAGGTGATGTTTGCAAAGATTAATGGCCTTTTTTTGCTTTGCTTCCACACGATCCCCATCTCTGATTTTTAAAAGAACTTGGCCTCTAGACACTGATAAGATGTTTATTTTGAAGCACTAGTGGGAAGACTGAGCTTGGACTCAGTAACAGTATGGACATAGGGTATTTATTTTATAATTTGAACTATAGTCCATTGTTACATTATTTTGTTCTAATTTTTACACCTTTAATCATTGGAAACTCTTACATTTGGCTCCTACATCCTTCAGATACACCTTCACTGTGTCTGGGTTTGTTCATTTGTTTGTTGTATACTTTTTAACTGTTCAGAACTAGAAGTTTCTCTGAACTTCTCATATGTTTACTGCCTTGGTCTTTTAATCACACATTTCGCCTTTGATATTTTATTACTATTGTCTTGGTTTAGTTTTTGCTGATGTCTCCAATTCTATTATTACAAGGATCATTCCAGGGTTCTCATTTTATAACTACTTATTCTAACATGTGACAGCTCAACTCAGCTAAGCTTCTGTAACTAGTCTTTTCATTCTGTTTAGAGTGTCTTTCAGAAGTAGTTTTAAATTTTAATAAAATAAACATACCAGTTTTCTTCTCCCATGATTGTGCTTTGGGTGTTGTATCTAAAATCTCATCACCAAAACTAAGGTCATAAAATTTTTCTCCTAAAAGTTTTATAATTTTGTGTTTTGCATTTAGGTTCATGATCAATTTTGAGACAATTATAATATGCTATATATTATAATTATAATATGCTAATGCTGAGTCCAGGCTAATTTTTTTGTATAATATAGTCTATAGTTTTATTACAAACTCTCTCTTTTCTCCATTGAATTGTGTTTTTAAATCATGTGAGAAGATCAATTGACCCTGTTTGTATTGGTCTATTTGTGGGAAATCTCTTCTGTTCAATTTATCTGAGTCTGTTTTTTCACCAATAATATTCTGTCTTATTTAATATGAATATATAATAAAACTTGAAATCAAATAGTGTAAATCTTTTAAATATCTTCTTCAGCTGTCTCATACAGATAATCTTAGGTCTTTTGTCTTTCCATATAGATTTTAAAATCTGTTGATACTGATAGAATAATTTTCTAGGATTGTGACTGAGGTTTCATTGAATGTAAAGATTAAATTTGCAAGAAATGATATTTTAGATATTCAGTCTTTCAATTCATGAATATGATATATTTATCCCTTTGCTTCGATCTTCATTGATATTTTTTCATCAGTGTTTGCATTAGATCTTGGACATGTTCTATTAGTTTGATTAAATATGTTAAAGCTGATCCCTCTCCTAATTTTCTTGAAAAGAGGTTGAAGATTCAATATTATTTCTTTAATAATTTTTGAATTCCCAAATGAAACCAAATGTCTCTAGTACTTTCTTGTGTAGAATATAGTTAATTATTCCTTAAATCTAGAAGTTTCTCTGAACTTCTCATATGTTTACTGCCTTGGTCTTTTAATCACACATTTCGCCTTTGATATTTTATTACTATTGTCTTGGTTTAGTTTTTGCTGATGTCTCCAATTCTATTATTACAAGGATCATTCCAGGGTTCTCATTTTATAACTACTTATTCTAACATGTGACAGCTCAACTCAGCTAAGCTTCTGTAACTAGTCTTTTCATTCTGTTTAGAGTGTCTTTCAGAAGTAGTTTTAAATTTTAATAAAATAAACATACCAGTTTTCTTCTCCCATGATTGTGCTTTGGGTGTTGTATCTAAAATCTCATCACCAAAACTAAGGTCATAAAATTTTTCTCCTAAAAGTTTTATAATTTTGTGTTTTGCATTTAGGTTCATGATCAATTTTGAGACAATTATAATATGCTATATATTATAATTATAATATGCTAATGCTGAGTCCAGGCTAATTTTTTTGTATAATATAGTCTATAGTTTTATTACAAACTCTCTTTTTTCTCCATTGAATTGTGTTTTTAAATCATGTGAGAAGATCAATTGACCCTGTTTGTATTGGTCTATTTGTGGGAAATCTCTTCTGTTCAATTTATCTGAGTCTGTTTTTTCACCAATAATATTCTGTCTTATTTAATATGAATATATAATAAAACTTGAAATCAAATAGTGTAAATCTTTTAAATATCTTCTTCAGCTGTCTCATACAGATAATCTTAGGTCTTTTGTCTTTCCATATAGATTTTAAAATCTGTTGATACTGATAGAATAATTTTCTAGGATTGTGACTGAGGTTTCATTGAATGTAAAGATTAAATTTGCAAGAAATGATATTTTAGATATTCAGTCTTTCAATTCATGAATATGATATATTTATCCCTTTGCTTCGATCTTCATTGATATTTTTTCATCAGTGTTTGCATTAGATCTTGGACATGTTCTATTAGTTTGATTAAATATGTTAAAGCTGATCCCTCTCCTAATTTTCTTGAAAAGAGGTTGAAGATTCAATATTATTTCTTTAATAAATGTTTGTTAGAATTCCCAAATGAAACCAAATGTCTCTAGTACTTTCTTGTGTAGAATATAGTTAATTATTCAATTTCTTTGAAAGACTCTAGACTATTTAGGATACCCACTACTCCCTGTGAGAGTTTTCATAGTATATGTTCTACACGAATTGTCCCATGTTACCTAGGACAGCAAATTTATGGCTTGGAGCTCTTTGAACTATGTTCGTTACAATTTTAATATCCATCAGAATTGGTAGTAATTGGTAATTAACCAATTGTAATTGGTAGTTATCCAATTTAACGTCTAATAGTGGTAGTTTCCCTAGCTCCATAATCCTTCCCTGGCTTTAGTATCCTTAATGTATTTTCTCAAAGCAATGTTCCCTGTTGACTGCATGTGTATGTGTGTGTGTGCTTTGTATTTTTCTCTTTCAAGGTAAACAAGAATCAAGGAGAGTGAGAAGTAGAGAAGGAGAGGAACTACCTTCTTCCAGTAGAGATAAGGCTCTGACGGTTTTTTCTGCTACGGAGAAGAATTTCACTGATGAGTTTTTGAGTGTGCTCTAAATGAGTATTCTTTTCTGCTTTTCCGTAGTCAATAGCTTTTTTTTTTTCTCTCATCATGTAGAATTCCTGGTTGTAAAGTCTATAAAAATGCACTCCCCCTTAAAACTGGATGCACAGGAGTTCCTCACTTTCATATAATATTTCATATTTTTACATACTCAGTCTCCAATACTTCATCAAAATTACCCTTTAAATCTTCCTACCAGTGCATGGCTGTAGTGGTGTCTACCCCAATTAAGCAGATCTATGATGTGATTCTTGATTCACTTATTTCTCTAGACTTGGACCCAGCTATTTGACTTGCAAATTCATTTCTACATCTGGTCAAAGGAAGTTTATTGCTTTTAAGTTTTCTAGTCTGTTTTTTAAAAAAAAATTTTGATATTCTTTTCATCAGTGTTTTTGCATTAGATCTTGGAACATGTTCTATTAGTTTGATTAAATATGTTAAAGCTGATCCCTCTCCTAATTTTCTTGAAAAGAGGTTGAAGATTCAATATTATTTCTTTAATAAATGTTTGTTAGAATTCCCAAATGAAACCAAATGTCTCTAGTACTTTCTTGTGTAGAATATAGTTAATTATTCAATTTCTTTGAAAGACTCTAGACTATTTAGGATACCCACTACTCCCTGTGAGAGTTTTCATAGTATATGTTCTACACGAATTGTCCCATGTTACCTAGGACAGCAAATTTATGGCTTGGAGCTCTTTGAACTATGTTCGTTACAATTTTAATATCCATCAGAATTGGTAGTAATTGGTAATTAACCAATTGTAATTGGTAGTTATCCAATTTAACGTCTAATAGTGGTAGTTTCCCTAGCTCCATAATCCTTCCCTGGCTTTAGTATCCTTAATGTATTTTCTCAAAGCAATGTTCCCTGTTGACTGCATGTGTATGTGTGTGTGTGCTTTGTATTTTTCTCTTTCAAGGTAAACAAGAATCAAGGAGAGTGAGAAGTAGAGAAGGAGAGGAACTACCTTCTTCCAGTAGAGATAAGGCTCTGACGGTTTTTTCTGCTACGGAGAAGAATTTCACTGATGAGTTTTTGAGTGTGCTCTAAATGAGTATTCTTTTCTGCTTTTCCGTAGTCAATAGCTTTTTTTTTTTCTCTCATCATGTAGAATTCCTGGTTGTAAAGTCTATAAAAATGCACTCCCCCTTAAAACTGGATGCACAGGAGTTCCTCACTTTCATATAATATTTCATATTTTTACATACTCAGTCTCCAATACTTCATCAAAATTACCCTTTAAATCTTCCTACCAGTGCATGGCTGTAGTGGTGTCTACCCCAATTAAGCAGATCTATGATGTGATTCTTGATTCACTTATTTCTCTAGACTTGGACCCAGCTATTTGACTTGCAAATTCATTTCTACATCTGGTCAAAGGAAGTTTATTGATTTTAAGTTTTTCTAGTCTTGTTTTGTTTTAAAAACAGAAACTATCTGCCCCCAAGTCCTTTAAATGTCACAGCTGAAATTAGAAGTTCACAGTTGAGCATTTTAAGAACACGTTCATCATTCTCATTATGAAATATATGATCAGTCAATGTCATTTTCACTTTCTTCAGTCAAACAAATCTACACACAACCACTAAATTCCAGGTACTTAGCAAAGTGTCTAAGACCCAACAGAATGCAACTTAACCTTTGCACTTCTTGAAAGCGCTAATGTTTTATTGAGAGAATTCAGTCCCCGTCATCCTTATGCTTATGGGTATTATGTTTACACCGTATTTGTAATCAGTAAGCAAATTTAATCATCTCATTTATCTATAGATGACAGTTACCATGGTTGCCAGCTAATAGTAAAAATGATATTCAGAGCATCACAGATTAGAGAACACTTCAACAATCAGTGACTAGAGCACAAATAATCAAACTAGAAGCTTCACAATTTTTTTCATATTGTTCAGTGTTATACAAGAAGTTCCTTTTCTTTTTTGCCTAAACTTATTGCCTGAACCATGTGGCAGAAGACTTAATGATAGAGACTTGTTACTTGGCCATCTGTAACTGGTTTTCCTAACCATGAGACTCTTACAGAAATTTAAGAAGGACTTTTCAAACATCCATTATTGTTTGTCCTGTGTAGAATAATCCTAAGTACTACATTTTTTGTAACTGGTGGAATCTTGTTTTCATAATTCACTGTTATTTCTCATTTAATACATAAAGTATTACACATACACAGAACTGCTGAGTCATTCAGATGAAGAAAACAACGTTCAGAATGATTTGAGAATTACATGGTCTGCCAGTCAGTTCATTCCACTGGCAAGTGCAGTCAGTTCTTTTCCCTCATGATTAATTATGAGTTAAATAACCCACCTACCTGTCATTTTTCAAAACTTCTGAAACGGCCTCACTTTCTCAGTGATGCTTGTAATTTAAAAAAAGTTTTTATCTGAGGCAGAAAACAAGAAATATGGCAGTCTATTCTGCCATATTAGTCATTCATAAATAGTAGACAGCTAGTTTCTTATACTCATTCTGTCATTTAAAATAAAATCTCACTTGTTTATTCTCTGTGGTGCTCCAAAAACACTATCCTTGAAAATTTAGCTGATTTCTTTGACAAAAGACTCTAGACATAAGATTAGTCAACTCCAAAGACTCAGGTGATCTGCCTGTACAAGTAACTTCACTCAGAGCCTTTTAGGAGTCAAGTCCAGGAGACTATCCTTTACTATTGTTAAAGAAAAAAAGAAGTATTCTGAGTTTTGTTAAAATAGTAAAGAAGACTTTACTCAGCATTACTGTGATAGGGGTCTTCCCTCTCAGGCTTCCCTGGTGGCTCAGCAGTAAACAATCCTCCTGCAATGCAAGAGATGCAGGTTGAATCCCCTGGATGGTGAAGATCCTCTGGAGAAAGGCATGGCAACCCATTTCAGTATTTTTGCCAGGAGAATCCCATGGACAGAGAAGCCTGGAGGACTATGGCCCATTGGGTTGCAAAAAAATTGGACATAACTATAGTGACTGAGCATGCAGGCATGTGAAAGAGGTCAGGATTATCATGAGAGATCAAGACCAAGTTCAAGTTCTCATATAAAAGTGATTGCAATTTTATATTCAGGGAACAGATTGGGGGTGTAGGTTGGGTCAGTGGAAGGAAAATTACAAAGACAAAGCATAAAATGAAGGAGGAGTTTTGCTAAATATACTTAACAGGATTCTTGCTGCACGCAGGTCAATGTGATCAGGATGATCAGCTATTATCTAAGGCATAATAGGGCATGAGAAATTTAATCTGATACCAAAGGTGATCAGATGTTAAAGGTGAGAATTCTCCCTCAACTGACCTAGCAGGATTATTGCTACAACTGAACTATGAAGGCCCAGCAAAAATAGAGGAAAGGTTAAGGCCTAGTAGGAAATAGGGTTTGGAGAAGTCCAAGTAAAGTTTGGACCAGGAGAGAGTCTTCATCATATTAATGACTGTATGCCCTGACTGTGCAAGATTCTGGATACTATTGTAAACTAAACGCATAGCTTGAAATTAACCACAAGTTGTATGTTTTAAAAATAGCTGTTTCGTGTAGAAGTAATAGTAGCTAATATTTTGGAAGGCTTACTTATATCTGTCACTCTTCTTTGATCTTTTATGTGCATTAGTTTATTCATTTCTGAACACACACATACATGCACACAGACACAAATTAGATGTTATTATCAGTGGTTGTGCAGAAGGAAACCACTGAAGGAGAGAGTAACTTGTCGAAGGACAAATAGCTAGAAAATTGGTTATTAAAATCTAGGTATGTGGTCCCTCAGGACATACTATCAACCCTGAGAAAATATTTTTTCTATCATAACTGTAAGTCTCGCACCAGATTTGGGCCTAAGAACTATGCAGTAACACAAGGTACCTTGCTTAGAAGGGCACTGCTATTGGTTTAATACTATCTTGGTGCCATTTTGGAATTAATACTAGTGTGTGAACAGGGATCCCATATTTTCATTTAACATTAGACTCTACAGATTTTGTTGCCATATTGTATGTACCTATTTAGAGCATAGAGAGTGTATAATTGCTGATTGAGATGTAAAGATAACCCGAGGAAGTTCCTATCAGTTAACAGTTAATCAGAATGTATAATTGAAACTGATGGAAATGAAACCCTCAGGAAACAAGAGATTAACAATTCCAGGTATGTACCTAAGAAATAACTTATTAAAAACAAATAAATATAAAGGAAACTAACTTAGGCATTTCATGGGAATATAAGCATAAGAATATATTAGTCTTAATGCTTACCTTGAAAGAAAACAGGATTCTTGCTGCACGCAGGTCAATGTGATCAGGATGATCAGCTATTATCTAAGGCATAATAGGGCATGAGAAATTTAATCTGATACCAAAGGTGATCAGATGTTAAAGGTGAGAATTCTCCCTCAACTGACCTAGCAGGATTATTGCTACAACTGAACTATGAAGGCCCAGCAAAAATAGAGGAAAGGTTAAGGCCTAGTAGGAAATAGGGTTTGGAGAAGTCCAAGTAAAGTTTGGACCAGGAGAGAGTCTTCATCATATTAATGACTGTATGCCCTGACTGTGCAAGATTCTGGATACTATTGTAAACTAAACGCATAGCTTGAAATTAACCACAAGTTGTATGTTTTAAAAATAGCTGTTTCGTATAGAAGTAATAGTAGCTAATATTTTGGAAGGCTTACTTATATCTGTCACTCTTCTTTGATCTTTTATGTGCATTAGTTTATTCATTTCTGAACACACACATACATGCACACAGACACAAATTAGATGTTATTATCAGTGGTTGTGCAGAAGGAAACCACTGAAGGAGAGAGTAACTTGTCGAAGGACAAATAGCTAGAAAATTGGTTATTAAAATCTAGGTATGTGGTCCCTCAGGACATACTATCAACCCTGAGAAAATATTTTTTCTATCATAACTGTAAGTCTCGCACCAGATTTGGGCCTAAGAACTATGCAGTAACACAAGGTACCTTGCTTAGAAGGGCACTGCTATTGGTTTAATACTATCTTGGTGCCATTTTGGAATTAATACTAGTGTGTGAACAGGGATCCCATATTTTCATTTAACATTAGACTCTACAGATTTTGTTGCCATATTGTATGTACCTATTTAGAGCATAGAGAGTGTATAATTGCTGATTGAGATGTAAAGATAACCCGAGGAAGTTCCTATCAGTTAACAGTTAATCAGAATGTATAATTGAAACTGATGGAAATGAAACCCTCAGGAAACAAGAGATTAACAATTCCAGGTATGTACCTAAGAAATAACTTATTAAAAACAAATAAATATAAAGGAAACTAACTTAGGCATTTCATGGGAATATAAGCATAAGAATATATTAGTCTTAATGCTTACCTTGAAAGAAAAGATTCAGAAATTCAAACACACTTCTGCAGCCAAAAATATTACTGGAGGAGTGAGAATTACTAAAAATTTAAAAGAGAAAGATGTGTTTGAAAATAAAATTGCAAAGAGAATCTAATTAGTGACTTTGCTAATTCTTCTCCCCACTTGATAACATTAATAAGGAATAATATTAATGTTTTGAATAGCTGAAAAAGAATACAATAAACTTTATATTATCATATTAAGGGAATTATAGTAATATTATAAAACCTAGCTTTTCATATATGGACAAGGAAATGCAATATTCACTGACTAGTGGCTTAAAAATTTAGAAATAAATTTTAGAAATAAAGAATTGTTTGAAATTAGAGATATATTGCAAATACACAAATGTTTCTTTTTGCTGAGTAAAAGTGAGAAAAATGTAATTCTTGGTAAAATAATGACAGATGTCAGGGCACATTATAGAGAGTAAGGAAAAGAATAACACATATACTATACATGTTTCAAACAAGTTGCAGGAACTCACACACACACTCACACACACACAAATAGCTAGAAATGAGGAAGGCATGTCAAAAACCAAGATAAATTAAAAGCTAGACCTCTTGCACCAAAGAGCTAGCCAAGTTGTGAATGCAAAGGAAAACTCTTTGAAGGAAAGTATAAGTGCTACTCCAGTGAACGCAGGAATGATAAGACAGGAAAAAGAGCATAATTGCTGATAGGGATAAAAGTTTTAGTGATCTAGATAGAACCAGCCACAACATTCCCTTAAACCAAGGTTTAATCCAGAACAAGGACATAAATCTCTCCCATTCTGTGAAGTCTCAGAGAGAAGAAGAAATGCATAGGATCTCAAGCATTAGTGTCATGGAGGTATGCTTATATTAAGTTATTAGTTATCAAAATAAAAGTAATGATCATAGCCCTGGAATATTGAAAATCTACTTAGTATATGTAGTTATTTTAGTTGAATTATCTTAGGTGTTCTTTTACAGTTGAATCAAGAATTCTTTTGCAAAATTTTATGGGCTAGTTGAAAATATCCATAAATATTTAATATCAGTTATTTTTTGAAATGTGAGCCAGTGTCATTAATTGGCATGTGTTGATATGGAAAAGGCCTTAAAGGAACAGATTTCTTTCAGAGTGCTTAGTTTGTTCAAGCCAATTCTATTCATCAACCATATGAAATATTATAAATATGAATCACTGAAATAAATCTTGTTAATTTCTTAGAATTTCTCTAATGATGCATAATAATTTTCCTATATAGCTCAAAATATTACTATAAGTAAATTGGTATATAAAGACAAATTTCTTACATGTGTTCAAGTCACTTGAATTTTGGCAGGTTACTATGACACTTTTAAGTCTGTGTTTGATATTTTAGTATGAATTATTCTTAATGTAAATATTACTATAATGAAGAAAAATATATTAAGGAAATTTGACATTAGTATAAAATTAGTTCCTATTTAGATAATGAACAATATATCAACAATGTTTATACTGAGCATCAATTAGAATGATCTCTTTGATATCCTGTTTTTATTTGCTTTTAATGCAGGCTTAGAATTGGGATTGATGTATCAGATCATAGTACTGTTGTTAGTTTTTAGGAACCTCCATACTGTTTTTCATGGTGGCTACACTAATTTGCATTTCTCCCAGCAGTGCATGATGGTTTCCTTTTTTCCCACATTCTTGCCAACATTTGTTATCTCTTCTTTTTGAGGACAGTCACTGTAGAAAGAAAAAAGTGATATCTCATTGTGGATTTCCATCATGATAAGTGATGTTCAGCATCTTTTCATGTACCTGTTGATCATTTAGATACCATCTTTGAGGAAAAAATGTCTATTTTACTTTACTTCCTGTGTCTATTTTTTAAATTTGATTTTTTTTTCCCTATTTGCTGCCTCTATTATTGAGTTGTATGAATTCTTTCTTTATTTTGGATATTAACCTCTTTTCTTACAGGTGACTTTCAAATATTTTCTTCCATTCCATAGGTTGTCTTTTCATTTTTCTGATATCCTTGTTATGCAGAGACTTTTTAGTTTGATGTAGTCCCACTTCCTTATTTTTGCTTTTCTAAAATGTGTTTTTTCTGTCAAATTTAAAAACGAACTAATTGCCAAGACCAACATCAAGGCACTTATTTTTAATAGAATTATGGTGCCAGGTGTTATGGTCAAATATTTTATTCATTTTGAGCTGACTTTTGTGAGTTTCTTATTTCTTATGTAAATACTACACTGTGTATGTTGTCACCTCCTGGGCTACTCCACATGCCCCTGTTGAACTCGAAAAGACAATAGGAACCAAAATAAGCATGATGTTTATATTACATATACTGCCATAAGTAACAAAGTGGTTTTGATCTAGGATTCTCATATCTTCTTTCAGCATTTAAAGAATTGTATCAAGGAATGTTGTAAACTTTGAAATATAGTAGTTACAGCCTTTCACAGTTCTTGACATAAAATAGCTAGCAACGTATACTAAATTATAAAGATTATTCAGATATGGGGAACAAGGAACATATTGGTTAGCCAAAATCACATAAAAAAAAAAAAAAACCCACTTGATGTTTGCTGTTACCAGGTAATTTTAGTACAATATATACTGTTTCTATCATGGTTTTGGCTTTTAATGCAGGCTTAGAATTGGGATTGATGTATCAGATCATAGTACTGTTGTTAGTTTTTAGGAACCTCCATACTGTTTTTCATGGTGGCTACACTAATTTGCATTTCTCCCAGCAGTGCATGATGGTTTCCTTTTTTCCCACATTCTTGCCAACATTTGTTATCTCTTCTTTTTGAGGACAGTCACTGTAGAAAGAAAAAAGTGATATCTCATTGTGGATTTCCATCATGATAAGTGATGTTCAGCATCTTTTCATGTACCTGTTGATCATTTAGATACCATCTTTGAGGAAAAAATGTCTATTTTACTTTACTTCCTGTGTCTATTTTTTAAATTTGATTTTTTTTTCCCTATTTGCTGCCTCTATTATTGAGTTGTATGAATTCTTTCTTTATTTTGGATATTAACCTCTTTTCTTACAGGTGACTTTCAAATATTTTCTTCCATTCCATAGGTTGTCTTTTCATTTTTCTGATATCCTTGTTATGCAGAGACTTTTTAGTTTGATGTAGTCCCACTTCCTTATTTTTGCTTTTCTAAAATGTGTTTTTTCTGTCAAATTTAAAAACGAACTAATTGCCAAGACCAACATCAAGGCACTTTTTTTTAATAGAATTATGGTGCCAGGTGTTATGGTCAAATATTTTATTCATTTTGAGCTGACTTTTGTGAGTTTCTTATTTCTTATGTAAATACTACACTGTGTATGTTGTCACCTCCTGGGCTACTCCACATGCCCCTGTTGAACTCGAAAAGACAATAGGAACCAAAATAAGCATGATGTTTATATTACATATACTGCCATAAGTAACAAAGTGGTTTGGATCTAGGATTCTCATATCTTCTTTCAGCATTTAAAGAATTGTATCAAGGAATGTTGTAAACTTTGAAATATAGTAGTTACAGCCTTTCACAGTTCTTGACATAAAATAGCTAGCAACGTATACTAAATTATAAAGATTATTCAGATATGGGGAACAAGGAACATATTGGTTAGCCAAAATCACATAAAAAAAAAAAAAAAACCCACTTGATGTTTGCTGTTACCAGGTAATTTTTAGTACAATTAAATTCTCTTGTCTTTAATGAATATTTCTCCTTTCTCTTCTGTTCTGAAAACTACACTATCTTGTCTTCCATTCTCTTGTTCATTGACCTTACTTGTTACTTTTTTGAAAAATAAAAATCTTCTCCTTCCACCTCTAGTAATGTCTGAATCTATTTATATGCAGTGTTTTATGTTCAATAGACTCTTCCTGCTCCTATTGTAAGATCAGCACATTCAGTCGTTTAGTGAAGGAAATGATCTAATTAATATTGTTTTGTCATATATGGCTTTAATTAGTGTTTTTTTCCCCTGAATAATTCCTACCAGTAGAACTATATTTACAATATATGCCATCTTAAAACAATAGCTCTTATGTTTTATAAGTCATTCTATTATTCTCCCCATTTCAGTAACGTTTGTTGAAAATTAACTTCTCCAACATAATTGACCCTTGAACACAGGGTTTGAATTGTAGATGTCCACTTCTAAACAGATATTTTTCAATTATAAATAATACAGTGCACTGTCCTTGGTTTCTTGAATCCTTTATCCAGGTGAAGAAGATCTGCCAATCTGGAGAACAACTGCAACTTATACTCAGATTAATCCCCCTGTTGCTCAATGATCAGCTGAATTTTATTTTCTAATCAATTTAATCATTGCTAATCGATTAGAATATAACTTGTTAAGGTCATCAATAAACTCACATTACCAGAACCAATTATTTCAGAATCTTCCTCTATCTTGCTCTTGTTTTACCAATGATATAATTCATCATCTCTCCTTGGAAACACTTCACTTTTTTGTTGTTTTTTGATCACTTTCCAAAGCTCAATAACCCAATGCCCTTTATATTACATATACTGCCATAAGTAACAAAGTGGTTTGGATCTAGGATTCTCATATCTTCTTTCAGCATTTAAAGAATTGTATCAAGGAATGTTGTAAACTTTGAAATATAGTAGTTACAGCCTTTCACAGTTCTTGACATAAAATAGCTAGCAACGTATACTAAATTATAAAGATTATTCAGATATGGGGAACAAGGAACATATTGGTTAGCCAAAATCACATAAAAAAAAAAAAAAACCCACTTGATGTTTGCTGTTACCAGTAAATTTTTTAGTACAATTAAATTCTCTTGTCTTTAATGAATATTTCTCCTTTCTCTTCTGTTCTGAAAACTACACTATCTTGTCTTCCATTCTCTTGTTCATTGACCTTACTTGTTACTTTTTTGAAAAATAAAAATCTTCTCCTTCCACCTCTAGTAATGTCTGAATCTATTTATATGCAGTGTTTTATGTTCAATAGACTCTTCCTGCTCCTATTGTAAGATCAGCACATTCAGTCGTTTAGTGAAGGAAATGATCTAATTAATATTGTTTTGTCATATATGGCTTTAATTAGTGTTTTTTCCACTGAATAATTCCTACCAGTAGAACTATATTTACAATATATGCCATCTTAAAACAATAGCTCTTATGTTTTATAAGTCATTCTATTATTCTCCCCATTTCAGTAACGTTTGTTGAAAATTAACTTCTCCAACATAATTGACCCTTGAACACAGGGTTTGAATTGTAGATGTCCACTTCTAAACAGATATTTTTCAATTATAAATAATACAGTGCACTGTCCTTGGTTTCTTGAATCCTTTATCCAGGTGAAGAAGATCTGCCAATCTGGAGAACAACTGCAACTTATACTCAGATTAATCCCCCTGTTGCTCAATGATCAGCTGAATTTTATTTTCTAATCAATTTAATCATTGCTAATCGATTAGAATATAACTTGTTAAGGTCATCAATAAACTCACATTACCAGAACCAATTATTTCAGAATCTTCCTCTATCTTGCTCTTGTTTTACCAATGATATAATTCATCATCTCTCCTTGGAAACACTTCACTTGGTTGTTCGATCACTGTAACCAATGCTTATTAATCACCTTTACCGCTTCCCATCACTTCCCAAAGCTCAATACTTGGACCTCTTCTAAACATAATACCTTTATGATTACATACATTCTCATGAATTTAAATATCCTCCATATGATGGTAGCCTCCAATTTTTAATCTCCATCATAAGCATCTCCCTCTAATCCCTGCCTTGTAAATTTAAATGCTAGCATTGGGGTTGGAGTTTCAATGTGTGAATTGGGAGTACACAAACATTTAGCCAACAGCAGTTTCCTTTTTTTTTTTAATGTTTTTTAGTTTTTGATCCCTCTGAAGTTTTAGGAATCATTTACGATTCCTTCTAAACTTTGTGGCATGTGATTGTCTCTTTCTACTCTGTCAAATATTTTTACTTTGTTCTACTTACTAGAATGCGTACATGCATGCATGCTAAGTTGGTCCAGTTGTGTCCAGATCTTTGTGACCCTTTGGGCTGTAGTCCATCATGATCCTGTGTTTGGGATCCTCAAGGCAAGAATACTGGAGTTGATTGCCATGCCCTCCTCCAGGAGATCTTTCCGACCCAGGGATTGAACCCAAGCTTCTTATGTCTCTTGCACTGGCAGGTGGACTCTTTACCACTAGTGCCACTTGGGAAGTCTGCTTACTAGTATGCATCAATGCATTTATATACATTTTTGTTTTTAATGTCTATATTGCTTTATTTAACTTTCTTAAATTTATATTAAAACCTTCTAAACAGATATTTTTCAATTATAAATAATACAGTGCACTGTCCTTGGTTTCTTGAATCCTTTATCCAGGTGAAGAAGATCTGCCAATCTGGAGAACAACTGCAACTTATACTCAGATTAATCCCCCTGTTGCTCAATGATCAGCTGAATTTTATTTTCTAATCAATTTAATCATTGCTAATCGATTAGAATATAACTTGTTAAGGTCATCAATAAACTCACATTACCAGAACCAATTATTTCAGAATCTTCCTCTATCTTGCTCTTGTTTTACCAATGATATAATTCATCATCTCTCCTTGGAAACACTTCACTTGGTTGTTCGATCACTGTAACCAATGCTTATTAATCACCTTTACCGCTTCCCATCACTTCCCAAAGCTCAATACTTGGACCTCTTCTAAACATAATACCTTTATGATTACATACATTCTCATGAATTTAAATATCCTCCATATGATGGTAGCCTCCAATTTTTAATCTCCATCATAAGCATCTCCCTCTAATCCCTGCCTTGTAAATTTAAATGCTAGCATTGGGGTTGGAGTTTCAATGTGTGAATTGGGAGTACACAAACATTTAGCCAACAGCAGTTTCCTTTTTTTTTTTAATGTTTTTTAGTTTTTGATCCCTCTGAAGTTTTAGGAATCATTTACGATTCCTTCTAAACTTTGTGGCATGTGATTGTCTCTTTCTACTCTGTCAAATATTTTTACTTTGTTCTACTTACTAGAATGCGTACATGCATGCATGCTAAGTTGGTCCAGTTGTGTCCAGATCTTTGTGACCCTTTGGGCTGTAGTCCATCATGATCCTGTGTTTGGGATCCTCAAGGCAAGAATACTGGAGTTGATTGCCATGCCCTCCTCCAGGAGATCTTTCCGACCCAGGGATTGAACCCAAGCTTCTTATGTCTCTTGCACTGGCAGGTGGACTCTTTACCACTAGTGCCACTTGGGAAGTCTGCTTACTAGTATGCATCAATGCATTTATATACATTTTTGTTTTTAATGTCTATATTGCTTTATTTAACTTTTTCTTAAATTTATATTATAGTTGATATTTCCCCTGCTTCCAAATTAAAATTTAAAATTATTTGAGTACTTATAAAATATTCTACAGTAAAAGAATTGGTGAAATACTCTTGCCAGTGATTGATAGTAGCAGCATTAGCAGTCCTATAATTTTGTTACTGACATTAACAATAATCTCTTGATGTCTCTGCTTTTAAACAGATTCTTGTTTTGGAACTATATGAAATGTACCGTATGCATATACACATTCAAACACAGGTACTTGTGTGTGTGTGCATATGTGTGTGTATTTTAGTCACCTACAGAGGCTACATTAATCCCGACTCAAAACATGGTTTAGAAGTCCAGACTTCGTGACACTGGACACACACCAAGATGGTATGAAAAGATCATTGCTGGTTTATTCATAACATAATGAGACTTTCTGAAGAAAGCAGAGTAGTGCACAAGCAAGTCTAATCATTTGAGAAAGAAAGAGAAAGGAGACTGGCTTGAAGTTTTCCTTGTGATTAGGAGGTGGAACCAGATGAAGGTTTCCTCCCACACAGTTAGGGGATTGCCTGGTTTGAACCACCTGCCATGCCAAAGGGAACCCCCAAGCTTTCTTATCAGCATAACCAGATGGGAAACAGAAGAGGAAAACGGGGATAGGAGAATAAGTGTCAGTAGTCAAACACTAAAATATGAAATCAGGTAGCAAGTATTGCAAATGTTTTGTTCTGGCTTTTCTGCTTCTACCAGAAATTGTTTATTCTGAGAAAATTGATCATTTTATTTGATAATTACATTTATTTTAAATTATTTCAAATTATTAATACATTTATTTACATATTCATTTTCATTTCTTTTGTTTTCATGAGCATTTTGAATTTGGAATCGTCTATTTTGTGCATGTTCAAATTTGCCCTTCATAGCTTTTATTGCAATTTTTTTTTTAAGAATTACCTTTTTGTTAGCTATCCTATCCTTATGTTGTAGTAAGCGTTTTTCTTTTACTTCTGTCATTCACTGATTAATTCTTTTATCAGCAAATTGAATTTTGCATTTAATATATTGTCTAATTGTCTTTATTAGTATTTAAAGTCATGGATTTTCCTCTGGGCATGACTAAATTAAATTAAGTAACTTATGTTAAGTCTATTACCAGTATGATTTAAAATATGCTAATGATATTTTCCTATTACCCACTCCAAAATAATTTGGCTAGATTAGGAAGAGGCAACTATATTATTTTAAATGTCACTAAATGAAGCAAAAAACCATCAAATATATGCAGCTACAGAAAATTGTAAAGCACATATCAAAAGTTTATTTTAACTTCTGGGAGTAAATAATAACATAAAATATGAAGTAATATGTAAAAACCTAATGACTAAGTGAAAAAAATGAATGCTAGCAATATGAAAACATGAAAAGTGTTCATGTATAAAAAAGAAATAGGCTTAATTTGAATATCTGATGAAATCGAGCAACAAAATGTTGATTTCTAGTTGTGAGTAATCTACTTCCAACACTTGTCTTTGACTGAAATTAATACAAGTTCTTTTAAGCCTGACATATACATTTGAAAAATTATGTGAAATTAATTGTGTTTAGGATGAACCACTGAGAGCTAGGTGATAGAATTTTATTAAAATTAGTACTTGTACCCTTTGTCTCTTGTATACACAAAATTATATTACAGATAAAACATTGTTCTGGTCTTATACCCGTTTTTTTTTTTTTTTTTTTACTTATACATAAGAAGTGTTTCCCCAGAAGTAGTACTTCGAAACAAGAAGTATCATACAGTGACTTGAGAACAGCCCTGTATTTTGGAAACAGCTTCATTTGCCTCTCTGTCCAATGGAAGTCATGTAGATGCTACCTACGTGAAAGTTGTGTAATCAGGAATGGTGTCTTTTTATTTTCCAGTGAGTTGAGAAATGCCTTAAATTTAACATGACTTAAATCATGTTCTTATAGTCAGTTAAATGACATTTCACTTTTGCTTTTTAATATTATTTTTACTCACCCCTTTCTCTTTTCCTCTTACTCAAACATAGATTCTTACAAACATTGTCTGGAATGATTGACAATTCCTGATTTCTGTCTTTGTATTCATCAGTACCCTTTCTTTCAACATGCTCCCTTGTGTCTCCTCATGCATGCTATGTACTTTTTGGTCACTTCTCTTGTTTATAAGATTTATAAATTTTGCTGCTTTTTCATTATTCATTGCATCACTTGAAAGTTTATTATCCTTCAGACTCTCAATGTTTCTCAGGTGCATACTCTTCCATCTGCATTCTAATTAAAGTTATGAATTGATATGGTCTTAGTTTTCCTTGGATAGTATGTCACTAAAGTGGAAAGTAGTTTGATAGTGAATGTTCCCAAAGCATTTTACAAAATGTGTTGCTCCTTGAAATAACTTCATTTACAGCAATTTGCTTGTGCCATTACTCTGTAATACAAACTGTAGTATACCTAGGCTTCTGGAATAGAAATAAGAGTAACAGATAAATTAATCAAAATAAATCACAGTAATATTTTCCCATATTCAAACTATTATCACTTTTTCCTTATGTGTATTTATTTACAAAATTTCTCAGGGGATGAAGTTCTTCCTACATCTCTTTTCCCCTTAATATTGATTAGTATATGGATTAAAAGAGCCAGGGTTAAAAATGTATGGTTAGACAAGTCTGGAATTGTTCTCTGTTACTATTACTCTATGATATTTACTTCCAAAGAGAAGATCCTGAAGCTCATCATTAAATTAAACCAAAGGTATATAGAATTTCTCAGCTTTTTCATGAAAGATACAAACAATGCCAGGGATCTCTGTTATATGAGTGCAAAGTATGTGCATTTGTGTGTGTGTGTGTATGTGTGGTGAAGAGAGGCTGACAGTGGTAGTCTGGACCAGAATATAAGGGTATAAGCCTTTGCTCCCGAGTTGGAAACAAAATTTGACTGGATTTTATACTTAACCCCTAATATTTGCACAATTATTCTGAAATCTAAATTTGGGCATTTTTATAGTTTATATTAACTGTAGTTTCACTATAAATGCAAAAGACATAGCAAAGTTGTATGTTAGAGATTCAAGTACTAGAAGTCAAGTAGGCAGAGAAACATTTATCTGAGTAACGGAAATTTTGCCACTAAATCGATATTTTTGTGCATAAATATGTGTGTCTGTGAATGAGGTGAACTATCCATTTATTTCTAAGCTAAGTGAAAATGAGAACAAATTAAGTATAAAGGATCATAAATGGAAAAAAAGAGATAATTTGTGGTTTAGAAAGAAGCCTAAATTTAGGGGTTTGGAGGCAAGAATGGAATTTTTAAAGGAAAGAATTGACAAGCAGTAAAAGTACCCTGAAGTTGAACAGATAAGTTCTTTTGTGAAAGTAGTTTGAAAGTGGGGGTTATTAAACACGAATAGAAAAAGAAACAATGTATGTGACATTGAAGTATAAAATCTAGAATATTTTTCAAAGGATGTCAAGTGTGGTCTAAAACTACCCCCCTTTCACCCACTCTCCCATCCCACAAACCTCAAATTTTTTCCTTCAAATCAATAATATTTTCCCAAAAATGCATTTTATAAGCTCTCAACTCTAAAGAAGTCCAGATATTTTCTTTGCCTCCCATTTCCTTTTCTCACATGCACATTCAATCCATATTTCAATTCCCAATTCTTCCACTAACCTTCTTGAACCACTCTTACCTACAGCGGTAAAAATCCTCCTCTAAACTACTAGAATCTGTCCACTCTATGATCTATAACCAACAGGATAGGAAAATTTTTTTCATAGAAAAATTATTTGCATTCCTTAGATTATTCTTTGCTACAATAAGTACAGTGTTTAAGTAACATTACATTGATTGATTAGAGAGGGATGACAGTGATTAAGACTAGTGGATCAGTGATTTTTCTCTATTTTGTTTGTTCTGTTTATTTTTATTGGTTTTTGGATGGTTCAGGAAGGAAATTACTCTGGCTATGCTTCTTTCTTCATGTTACAAATGTAGTGCAAATAATTGTAAGTAATGATCTAGGTAAATCCTTAATATCACCCAATAACATCTTCTTCTGTGAGTCATGTGTTGTTCTCACCCATCTATTTCTATTTAATAATACCCCCAACAGGGCTTCCCTGAGTGGAAGCTGGGTATCCCAGTGGGTAAAGAGTCTGCCTTGCAGTGCAAAGGGACACCAGTTCCATCTCTGGCAGGAAAGATCCACATGCCGTGGAGCGGCTGGACCCATGCATCCAAGAGCCAGTGCTCTAGAGCACATGCACCCAGAGCCAGTGCTCTGCAGTGAGAGAGGCCACTGTGATGGACGGCCCACACAGGTCAGAGACTAAAGATGGATGAAAATAAATAAATAAATAAATAAACAATAAAAAAACGAGGCCAAAATTAAAAAAAAAAAAGCAAAAACCCAACAACATTTATCATAAAACCATCTGCTCATTATGTACAGTATATCGAAAATTTGAAAATAACACCATTGTTACCCCTTTTATGTGTTATTATTAACAATGTTGATTATATACTGCTTTGAGCAAAATGAGCTTTTCAATAGAAATTTACAGTTTATAGTAATTCTGTGAAAATTTTTCTGAGAAAATCTGAGTTTCAGTCAAACATATATTGGGAGAAATGTATCTCGTACCTTTTAGTAAGGAAAGAATATGACCATCTATATTTCTGTTTCAGGTTTAAACAAAAAATACTTGGGAGAAATGTATCTCGTACCTTTCTTTTCTCACATGCACATTCAATCCATATTTCAATTCCCAATTCTTCCACTAACCTTCTTGAACCACTCTTACCTACAGCGGTAAAAATCCTCCTCTAAACTACTAGAATCTGTCCACTCTATGATCTATAACCAACAGGATAGGAAAATTATTTCATAGAAAAATTATTTGCATTCCTTAGATTATTCTTTGCTACAATAAGTACAGTGTTTAAGTAACATTACATTGATTGATTAGAGAGGGATGACAGTGATTAAGACTAGTGGATCAGTGATTTTTCTCTATTTTGTTTGTTCTGTTTATTTTTATTGGTTTTTGGATGGTTCAGGAAGGAAATTACTCTGGCTATGCTTCTTTCTTCATGTTACAAATGTAGTGCAAATAATTGTAAGTAATGATCTAGGTAAATCCTTAATATCACCCAATAACATCTTCTTCTGTGAGTCATGTGTTGTTCTCACCCATCTATTTCTATTTAATAATACCCCCAACAGGGCTTCCCTGAGTGGAAGCTGGGTATCCCAGTGGGTAAAGAGTCTGCCTTGCAGTGCAAAGGGACACCAGTTCCATCTCTGGCAGGAAAGATCCACATGCCGTGGAGCGGCTGGACCCATGCATCCAAGAGCCAGTGCTCTAGAGCACATGCACCCAGAGCCAGTGCTCTGCAGTGAGAGAGGCCACTGTGATGGACGGCCCACACAGGTCAGAGACTAAAGATGGATGAAAATAAATAAATAAATAAATAAACAATAAAAAAACGAGGCCAAAATTAAAAAAAAAAAGCAAAAACCCAACAACATTTATCATAAAACCATCTGCTCATTATGTACAGTATATCGAAAATTTGAAAATAACACCATTGTTACCCCTTTTATGTGTTATTATTAACAATGTTGATTATATACTGCTTTGAGCAAAATGAGCTTTTCAATAGAAATTTACAGTTTATAGTAATTCTGTGAAAATTTTTCTGAGAAAAATCTGAGTTTCAGTCAAACATATATTGGGAGAAATGTATCTCGTACCTTTTTAGTAAGGAAAGAATATGACCATCTATATTTCTGTTCGGACACTGAACAGCTTCCTGGACTTTCTACTCTTAGCACTGTCCCCTTAAATAAACCCCAGGTAGCTGCTGCAGTCCTGAGTCTTTCACCCTATTGTTTGACTTCAACTCTCCTCTTTCCCCACCATTTCTGGTTTAAACACCTTCTTCAGATCTTCTCAAAAGGCAAAAAACTTTTTATTCTCTTAAAACAGTTTTCTTCACAGCTCTATTTCCTGAATTTTCTCCTGTATCATCACCTCTTCCTATATTAAATAAACAACTATATTCATCTCCATGCAGTCACATTTTTAAAATTATATTTAAGTTCCCTTTTCCTGAAATAGATCCATACTATAACTTATAGTTTTCCTATTGCACTTTGATATTTATTTTGACTATACTAAAAAGCTTCAGTATAAGTAAACATAGAACCTATATAAACCCCATAAAATATCTAAAAACAGATAGCGCACTATGCAGGGAATAATGGTTTCTTCCATCTGGAAATAACATTGAATACAGTATATCCTATTTACTGTTTGGTACATTCTTTTGCTTATGCTGGTTCATATTGTACTCTTAAAATTGTCAACATTTTCACAGGTACTAAAATAGCTACACATAAATATGACTTTTGATTTTGAAGAAATTAAAGTTTTTTTGTGTGTGAGGTGAATTTAATAAAAGTAGATGAGCTGTACTGTTCCACAGTACTAACTAACTGAGACCTCTCCACCTCCATGTCTCAGTGTCGAGTTATTCGTCTCCACTAAATAATGCTCTTTAATAAAAACATGTTGTTAGTTCAGCAACATAAAAATTATTCACACTATTAATTCAGCACTCAAATTATAGTACCAAATCTTCCTTCCTCTTCACAGTGAATTTTTTGAAAAAACTATCTAGATTCATTGTCTAATTCCTCTCCTTGATCTCTTTTTGAATTACTTTGATCACACCTGCACATCCTTTACTCCATATATATCACTTTTGTAAGATCAACAGTGAAGTTCCTCTTTCTAAATTTATTCAATTCTCCCCACTTACCTTGCTTTTCCCACCAAACGTAATTGACACAGTTAATTCCTCAACCATCATTAAAACATTTCTCCATTTTGTTTGCAAGATTCTATATGTTCCTGGCTTTTCTCCTACTCAATTGACATCTCTTTTGAGTCTTTCTTCGTAGATCCTCATCATAACCCCAAAGATCATGTCTAATTGTTGGACTGACATATATGTTAGTCTTTGATTTTTTCCCTGTTTTGTTTGACTTGTACTTCCTTCACAACCTCATGTGGTTTTAGGGTTTAAAATAGCATCTGTGTTCTGACAACATCTGAATTTATAGGTCTCTTTGAAATTTATATTCTGTATTCAAATGGGTAATCCAACAACAAAACATTTGTATAGCTAAAGGATCTCAGATTTTCTGTTTTCCTGATTCCTGACCTCTTCCTATATTAAATAAACAACTATATTCATCTCCATGCAGTCACATTTTTAAAATTATATTTAAGTTCCCTTTTCCTGAAATAGATCCATACTATAACTTATAGTTTTCCTATTGCACTTTGATATTTATTTTGACTATACTAAAAAGCTTCAGTATAAGTAAACATAGAACCTATATAAACCCCATAAAATATCTAAAAACAGATAGCGCACTATGCAGGGAATAATGGTTTCTTCCATCTGGAAATAACATTGAATACAGTATATCCTATTTACTGTTTGGTACATTCTTTTGCTTATGCTGGTTCATATTGTACTCTTAAAATTGTCAACATTTTCACAGGTACTAAAATAGCTACACATAAATATGACTTTTGATTTTGAAGAAATTAAAGTTTTTTTGTGTGTGAGGTGAATTTAATAAAAGTAGATGAGCTGTACTGTTCCACAGTACTAACTAACTGAGACCTCTCCACCTCCATGTCTCAGTGTCGAGTTATTCGTCTCCACTAAATAATGCTCTTTAATAAAAACATGTTGTTAGTTCAGCAACATAAAAATTATTCACACTATTAATTCAGCACTCAAATTATAGTACCAAATCTTCCTTCCTCTTCACAGTGAATTTTTTGAAAAAACTATCTAGATTCATTGTCTAATTCCTCTCCTTGATCTCTTTTTGAATTACTTTGATCACACCTGCACATCCTTTACTCCATATATATCACTTTTGTAAGATCAACAGTGAAGTTCCTCTTTCTAAATTTATTCAATTCTCCCCACTTACCTTGCTTTTCCCACCAAACGTAATTGACACAGTTAATTCCTCAACCATCATTAAAACATTTCTCCATTTTGTTTGCAAGATTCTATATGTTCCTGGCTTTTCTCCTACTCAATTGACATCTCTTTTGAGTCTTTCTTCGTAGATCCTCATCATAACCCCAAAGATCATGTCTAATTGTTGGACTGACATATATGTTAGTCTTTGATTTTTTCCCTGTTTTGTTTGACTTGTACTTCCTTCACAACCTCATGTGGTTTTAGGGTTTAAAATAGCATCTGTGTTCTGACAACATCTGAATTTATAGGTCTCTTTGAAATTTATATTCTGTATTCAAATGGGTAATCAACAACAGCATTTGTATAGCTAAAGGGGATCTCATATTTTTTGAAGACCACATTTCTAATCTCTGTCAAACATAATAATACTGTGATGTTCTCTATCACAAGGAATAGTAACTCCACATTTCCAGAGATGATAACTGTTGACAAATGTGCAAATACAATGCCATTTTTAGAAGCTGAAGAGAGATAATACAGTTCTTTTTACATAAGAGGCACTCAGTGAAGATTGACTGGCTTATTATAACATAACTCTGACAAGTAAATTCTCCATTGCTGAAAATAAGCTTCATGAAGAAAGTTTTATGTTTATTTTGTTTACCTCGATATCATCATTAGTTACAAGTACTCTCCAATGTTGTAGGAATGAGTGATGTTGATGACTTTCACTTTTTAATGAAGATATTTAAGAAAAATTCACTTACATGTAATTTATTATCTATCAGCACAATTCTCTACTCTGACAGCCCAGTGCAAGACAATTGCCTTTTCAACATTTCTAACCTTCAGATATTTGCATATAATTGTGTTTCCCCCACAGACCTCTCCTTCTTAATCAACACTTTCTCATTGCCTTTAACTATTCCTCTATGGCATTCTTAGTCTGTAATTTACAGTGATGCATATGTATGTGTAGCAACTAAAATGTGCATATGTTTATGTATTCATGCATAGTCTAGAGAAGAGAAAATTGCGGAAACAAAGTTTTCTTTAGGAATGGAATTAAATGCCATTTATAGCCACTTTTGAACAGGCCCTGGGATTTCCCTTCTTCCAGTAAGGAAAACCAATAAAAACTGAGTTTGATGTGGTCGGGAGAAAAGTTGTCACCCTACAGTATCTTTTGTCATATAGATTATTTCAAAGTGAAAACATTCAAAGCACAATAAGAAACTGACATTTGATGTGGCAGAAACACGTAGATGTCTGAATTGTTGGACTGACATATATGTTAGTCTTTGTTTTTCCCTGTTTTGTTTGACTTGTACTTCCTTCACAACCTCATGTGGTTTTAGGGTTTAAAATAGCATCTGTGTTCTGACAACATCTGAATTTATAGGTCTCTTTGAAATTTATATTCTGTATTCAAATGGGTAATCAACAACAGCATTTGTATAGCTAAAGGGGATCTCATATTTTTTGAAGACCACATTTCTAATCTCTGTCAAACATAATAATACTGTGATGTTCTCTATCACAAGGAATAGTAACTCCACATTTCCAGAGATGATAACTGTTGACAAATGTGCAAATACAATGCCATTTTTAGAAGCTGAAGAGAGATAATACAGTTCTTTTTACATAAGAGGCACTCAGTGAAGATTGACTGGCTTATTATAACATAACTCTGACAAGTAAATTCTCCATTGCTGAAAATAAGCTTCATGAAGAAAGTTTTATGTTTATTTTGTTTACCTCGATATCATCATTAGTTACAAGTACTCTCCAATGTTGTAGGAATGAGTGATGTTGATGACTTTCACTTTTTAATGAAGATATTTAAGAAAAATTCACTTACATGTAATTTATTATCTATCAGCACAATTCTCTACTCTGACAGCCCAGTGCAAGACAATTGCCTTTTCAACATTTCTAACCTTCAGATATTTGCATATAATTGTGTTTCCCCCACAGACCTCTCCTTCTTAATCAACACTTTCTCATTGCCTTTAACTATTCCTCTATGGCATTCTTAGTCTGTAATTTACAGTGATGCATATGTATGTGTAGCAACTAAAATGTGCATATGTTTATGTATTCATGCATAGTCTAGAGAAGAGAAAATTGCGGAAACAAAGTTTTCTTTAGGAATGGAATTAAATGCCATTTATAGCCACTTTTGAACAGGCCCTGGGATTTCCCTTCTTCCAGTAAGGAAAACCAATAAAAACTGAATTTGATGTGGTCGGGGAGAAAAAGTTGTCACCCTACAGTATCTTTTGTCATATAGATTATTTCAAAGTGAAAACATTCAAAGCACAAAAGACTCAGCCAGAAACTTAGACTTTCCTCCACAGGCTAAAAGAATGTAGAGAAAGAATAAGTTCCAGGAAAGGAGCCCTCAACATAGATCACTACAGTAAGAATTAGGTGTGGGAAAAAAAAACAAGAAACCCAGTTAAGTCTGTTACAATCACTCTCCATGTTGCATTGTCTCTGTATGGCCAAGCAAATAATTGTTTACCCAACATTTCCTTTTTTATCTCTAAGTGAATTGCCTTCCTCCACTTTGAGGTCCCAAACTACTACCCCAGCCTCCTTTCTTTTTGGCATTCCAAGTGAGGTATTCAGTCATTTTTTTGAGTTACTCAGTTTTCTTAGGTCTCTTCCATGTACACATATTATTAAACTTTTGCTTTACTTTCCGCTTTTAACCTGCCTCATGTCAATTTAATTCTTAGTTCAACCAGAAGAACTTGGAAGGGTAGAGAAAAGTCTTTTCCTCCCTGACAATGAATGTCTTTTGAAATCTTTCTGTTTGAAATGCCTTTTTTTTTTTTTTTTTGAAATCTGAGAAGGAACAAAATGAATTACATGAAATGTTTATTCATGCTTTTCCTTCGATGAAGAAGGCAAGATAAAGCACTATAAAATGCACATTAAGAATTCTGTGTTGGATTAACAGGGCTTTAAAGTTATCAGTTCAGTGCCTTCAAATACCTTATTTTGTCATTATAATGGTTGTTGTTTCGGTTTTAATTTTATGTAGATTATTTATGACTTTATATAGCTGAATTTTCAGTGTACATTTTCTAGTTTCTGCATTATGTGTTGTAAAAGCAAAACAGTGTCAGGTGATCATTCTCTCACACTTTCTACTAATGCATCAATGTTATCATTATATTTTTTTAATATTTTATCTTTGAAATAAACATTATGGTAGACTTGGGTCAAAATTAGCCTTCTTCATATGGCTATTCATTGTTTCCAATTATAGTTAATAAAGAAAATCTTTCCCTCCCACTGATTAATCATCATCATTAAAGTGAAGAAAATTGCCGTAATAGCAAGACCACGTGTATCAGTATTGTGCTTTTTGAAACTGTGTATATCTTTATTAGTTCCACACTGTAGTTTTTTATAGGCTTTGAATTGAATTTGCAAATTTAGTTAAGGAAAACTAGCTCTTTATGTCTTTTTTTTTTTTAACTTTATTTATTTATTTATTTATTATTAATTTTTGTACATGTATGTTCCCAGATCATTCATATGCGTATCCCTTGACCCTCCCCCCACCTAGTTCCCCCCCCCCGTCCCTCCAGACCATCACTCCAAGTGGTTGTAGGTACTCCTATTCCCCTAGCACAATGACAATAGCTATCTTTTCTACACATGACAGTATAGGTTTCCATGTTACTCCCTCCCACTGTTCGGTCTCCACAATATCTTCATGTCTATTCTCTGATTTTCATGAGTTCACTGCGTGTGTTATCATGACCATCTTACTAGATCCCATATATATGAGTTAGTATACTATACTTGTCTTTCTCTTTTTGACTTACTTCACTTTTTATGATAGGTTCTAGAGCCAGCCACTTCATTAGGACTGAGTCTTCTGCATTTCTTTTAACAGCTGAGTAGTATTCCATTGTATATATGTACCAGAGCTTCTGGATCCATTCATTTGTCGATGGACATCTAGGTTGCTTCCATGTTCTGGCTATTGTATAGAGAGCTGCAATGAACATTGGGGTACAGGTGCCTCTTTCAGTTTTGATTTCATCAGGATATAGGCCTAATAGTGGGATTGCTGGGTCATAGGGTGCTTCTATTTTTAGTTTTTTAAGGAATCTCCATATTGTCTTCCATAGAGGTTGTACTAATTTACATTCCCACCAGCAATGCAAGAGGGTTCCCTTTTCTCCACACCCTCTCCAGCATTTGTTGTCTGTCGATTTGTTGATGATGGCCATTCTGACAGGTGTGAGGTGGTATCTCATTGTGGTTTTAATTTGCATTTCTCTGATAATAAGCGAGGCTGAGCATCGTTTCATGTGCTTTTGTGCCATCTGTATGTCCTCTTTGGAGAGGCGTCTCTTTAGCACTTTTTCCCCTTCTTTGATTGGGCTGCTCATTTTCCTGTGCTGAGTTGTCTGAGTTGCGTGTAGATTTTGGAGTTTAATTCTTTGTCTGTTGTTTCATTTGCTATGATTTTCTCCCACTCTTGAAACTGTGTATATCTTTATTAGTTCCACACTGTAGTTTTTTATAGGCTTTGAATTGAATTTGCAAATTTAGTTAAGGAAAACTAGCTCTTTATGTCTTTTTTTTTTTTTTAACTTTATTTATTTATTTATTTATTATTAATTTTTGTACATGTATGTTCCCAGATCATTCATATGCGTATCCCTTGACCCTCCCCCCACCTAGTTCCCCCATCCCTCCAGACCATCACTCCAAGTGGTTGTAGGTACTCCTATTCCCCTAGCACAATGACAATAGCTATCTTTTCTACACATGACAGTATAGGTTTCCATGTTACTCCCTCCCACTGTTCGGTCTCCACAATATCTTCATGTCTATTCTCTGTTTTTCATGAGTTCACTGCGTGTGTTATCATGACCATCTTACTAGATCCCATATATATGAGTTAGTATACTATACTTGTCTTTCTCTTTTTGACTTACTTCACTTTTTATGATAGGTTCTAGAGCCAGCCACTTCATTAGGACTGAGTCTTCTGCATTTCTTTTAACAGCTGAGTAGTATTCCATTGTATATATGTACCAGAGCTTCTGGATCCATTCATTTGTCGATGGACATCTAGGTTGCTTCCATGTTCTGGCTATTGTATAGAGAGCTGCAATGAACATTGGGGTACAGGTGCCTCTTTCAGTTTTGATTTCATCAGGATATAGGCCTAATAGTGGGATTGCTGGGTCATAGGGTGCTTCTATTTTTAGTTTTTTAAGGAATCTCCATATTGTCTTCCATAGAGGTTGTACTAATTTACATTCCCACCAGCAATGCAAGAGGGTTCCCTTTTCTCCACACCCTCTCCAGCATTTGTTGTCTGTCGATTTGTTGATGATGGCCATTCTGACAGGTGTGAGGTGGTATCTCATTGTGGTTTTAATTTGCATTTCTCTGATAATAAGCGAGGCTGAGCATCGTTTCATGTATTTTGGGCCATCTGTATGTCCTCTTTGGAGAGGCGTCTCTTTAGATCTTTTTCCCATTTTTTGATTGGGCTGCTCATTTTCCCTGTGCTGAGTTGTCTGAGTTGCTTGTAGATTTTGGAGATTAATTCTTTGTCTGTTGTTTCATTTGCTATGATTTTCTCCCACTCTGTGGGGTGTCTGTTGAACTTTTTTGTAATTTCTTTTGCTGTACAAAAGCTTTTAAGTTTCATAAGGTCCCATATGTTCATTTTTCTTTTCAGTTCTGCTATTTTAGTTGGTGGGTCAGAGAAGATCTTGCTTTGATTTATGTCCTTGAGGGTTTTGCCTATGTTCTCCTCTAAGAGTTTGATGGTTTCTGGTCTTACATTGAGGTCTTTAATCCATTTTGAGTTGATCTTAGTGTATGGTGTCAGGGAATGTTCTAACTTCATTTTTTTGCATGTAGCTGTCCAATTCTCCCAGCACCACTTGTTAAAGAGGCTGTCTCTGTCCCATTTTATAGTTTCTCCTCCTTTATCAAAAATAAGGTACCCATAGGTGCGTGGGTTGATCTCTGGGTTCTCAATCTTGTTCCATTGATCTACAGTTCTGTTTTTGTGCCAGTACCATACTGTCTTGATAACTGTTGCTTTGTAGTAGAGTCTGAAGTTAGGGAGGCTGATCCCTCCAACTCCATTCTTCTTCCTCAGGATTGCTTTGGCTATTCGAGGTCTTCTGTGTTTCCATATGAACTGTGTTATTATTTGGTCTAGTTCTGTGAAAAATGTCAGTGGTAGTTGAATAGGTATTGCATTGAATCTGTAGATGATATTTGGAAGTATGGTCATTTTCACAATATTGATTCTTCCAATCCAGGAACATGGAATATCTCTCCATCTGTTTAAGTCTTCTTTAATGTCTCTCATGAGTGTCTTGTAATTTTCTGTGTACAATTCTTTCGTTTCTTTGGGTAGGTTTATTCCTAGATATTTGATTCTTTTGGTTGCAATGGTGAAGGGGATTGCCTCTTTGATTTCCTTTTCTGATTTTTCATTGTTTGTGTATAGGAATGCCAGTGACTTCTGTGTGTTGACTTTATATCCTGCAACTTTGCTGAATTCATTGATTAGCTCTAGTAGCTTTGTAACCGTGTCTTTGGGATTTTCTATGTATAATATGTCGTCTGCAAAAAGAGAGAGCTTGACTTCTTCCTTTCCAATCTGGATTCCTTTGATTTCTTTCTCTTCTCTTATTGCTGTTGCTAGAACTTCCAGGACTATGTTGAATAGCAGTGGTGATAGTGGGCACCCCTGTCTTGTTCCTGATCTTAAAGGGAATGCTTTCAGTTTTTCACCATTAACAATAATGTTCGCTGTAGGCTTCTCATAGATGGCTTTTATTATGTTGAGATAGGTTCCTTCTATGCCCATTTTCTGAAGAGTTTTGATCATAAATGGATGTTGTACTTTGTCAAAGGCTTTTTCTGCGTCTATTGAAATGATCATGTGATTTTTGTCTTTCAACTTGTTGATATGGTGTATCACGTTAATTGATTTGCGGATGTTGAAGAAGCCATGCATGCCTGGGATGAACCCAACTTGATCATAATGTATGAGTTTTTTGACATGTCGTTGAATTCTGTTTGCTAGGATTTTGTTGAGGATCTTGGCATCTAATTTCATCAGTGAAATTGGCCTATAGTTTTCCTTTTTTGTGTTGTCTTTGCCTGGTTTGGGTATCAGGGTGATGGTGGCCTCGTAGAATGTGTTTGGAAGTTTTCCTTCCTGTGCAATTTTTTGGAAGAGTTTTAGAAGGACAGGCATTAGCTCTTCTTTAAATGTTTGGTAGAATTCGGCTGTGAAGCCATCTGGTCCTGGGCTTTTATTTTATGTGTTCCATATGAACTGTGTTATTATTTGGTCTAGTTCTGTGAAAGTGTCAGTGGTAGTTGAATAGGTATTGCATTGAATCTGTAGATGATATTTGGAAGTATGGTCATTTTCACAATATTGATTCTTCCAATCCAGGAACATGGAATATCTCTCCATCTGTTTAAGTCTTCTTTAATGTCTCTCATGAGTGTCTTGTAATTTTCTGTGTACAATTCTTTCGTTTCTTTGGGTAGGTTTATTCCTAGATATTTGATTCTTTTGGTTGCAATGGTGAAGGGGATTGCCTCTTTGATTTCCTTTTCTGATTTTTCATTGTTTGTGTATAGGAATGCCAGTGACTTCTGTGTGTTGACTTTATATCCTGCAACTTTGCTGAATTCATTGATTAGCTCTAGTAGCTTTGTAACCGTGTCTTTGGGATTTTCTATGTATAATATGTCGTCTGCAAAAAGAGAGAGCTTGACTTCTTCCTTTCCAATCTGGATTCCTTTGATTTCTTTCTCTTGTCTTATTGCTGTTGCTAGGACTTCCAGGACTATGTTGAATAGCAGTGGTGAAAGTGGGCACCCCGCTCTTGTCGCTGATCTGAGAGGGAATGCTTTCAGTTTTGCGCCATTAACAATAATGTTCGCTGTAGGCTTCTCATAGATGGCTTTTATTATGTTGAGATAGGTTCCTTCTATGCCCATTTTCTGAAGAGTTTTGATCATAAATGGATGTTGTACTTTGTCAAAGGCTTTTTCTGCGTCTATTGAAATGATCATGTGATTTTTGTCTTTCAACTTGTTGATATGGTGTATCACGTTAATTGATTTGCGGATGTTGAAGAAGCCATGCATGCCTGGGATGAACCCAACTTGATCATAATGTATGAGTTTTTTGACATGTCGTTGAATTCTGTTTGCTAGGATTTTGTTGAGGATCTTGGCATCTAATTTCATCAGTGAAATTGGCCTATAGTTTTCCTTTTTTGTGTTGTCTTTGCCTGGTTTGGGTATCAGGGTGATGGTGGCCTCGTAGAATGTGTTTGGAAGTTTTCCTTCCTGTGCAATTTTTTGGAAGAGTTTTAGAAGGACAGGCATTAGCTCTTCTTTAAATGTTTGGTAGAATTCGGCTGTGAAGCCATCTGGTCCTGGGCTTTTATTTTTGGGTAGATTTTTAATCACAAATTCGATTTCTGAGCTTGTGATTGGGTTGTTCAAAGTTTCTGTTTCTTCCTGGCTCAGTCTCGGGAGATTAATCCTGTCCAAGAAACTGTCCATTTCTTCCAAGTTGTCCAGTTTGTTGCCATAGAGTTGCTCATAATAGTCTCTTAGAATCCTTTGGATTTCTGCATTATCTGTTGTAATCTCTCCTTTTTCGTTTTTGATTTTGTTGATCTGGTTCTTCTCTCTTTTTCTTAATGAGTCTGGCCAGTGGCTTGTCAATTTTGTTGACCTTTTCAAAGAACCAGCTTTTTGTTTTATTTATCTTTACTATTGTTTCTTTTGTTTCTTTCTCATTTATTTCTGCTCTGATCTTTATGATTTCTCTTCTTCTGCTGGCTCTGGGATGTTTTTGTTCTTCTTTCTCCAACTGTTTTAAGCGGAGGGTTAGGTCATCTGCTTCATATTTTCCTAGTTTCTTGAGGTGGGATTGTATTGCTATAAATTTCCCTCTTATGACTGCTTTTGCAGTATCCCATAGGTTTTGCACGGTCGTGTGTTCATTGTCATTTTCTTCTAGGAATTGTTTAATTTCTCCTTTGATTTCCTAAATGATCAGTTGGTTTTTTAGGTATGTATTGTTTAATCTCCATGTGTTTCTGTTTTTAGGGTTTTTTTTCTGGTAGTTGATCTCCAGTCTCATTGCATTGTGGTCCGAGAAGATGGTTGATATAATTTCGGTTTTCTTGAACTGACTGAGGTTAGATTTGTGGCCCAAGATGTGATCTATCCTGGAGAATGTTCCGTGAGCACTTGAGAAGAAAGTGTATTCTTCTGCTTTTGGATGGAATGTCCTAAAGATATCGATGAGGTCCATCTTTTCCAGTGTGGCATTTAAGGCTTGTGTTTCTTTATTAATTTTCTGTTTTGTTGATCTGTATATTGGTGTGAGAGGAGTGTTAAAGTCTCCTACTATTATTGTGTTATTGTTGATTTCTTCTTTTATGTCTGAAAGTACCTGTCTTACGTATTGAGGTGCCCCTGTGTTGGGTGCGTAGATATTCATGACTGTTATGTCTTCCTCTTGGATAGATCCCTTAATCATGATGTAGTGACCTGCCTTCTGTTTTTCTTCCTGGGCTCAGTCTCGGAGTTTTTAATCCTGTCGCTTGTGATTGGGTTGTTCAAAGTTTCTGTTTCTTCCTGGCTCAGTCTCGGAGATTAATCCTGTCCAAGAAACTGTCCATTTCTTCCAAGTTGTCCAGTTTGTTGCCATAGAGTTGCTCATAATAGTCTCTTAGAATCCTTTGGATTTCTGCATTATCTGTTGTAATCTCTCCTTTTTCGTTTTTGATTTTGTTGATCTGGTTCTTCTCTCTTTTTCTTAATGAGTCTGGCCAGTGGCTTGTCAATTTTGTTGACCTTTTCAAAGAACCAGCTTTTTGTTTTATTTATCTTTACTATTGTTTCTTTTGTTTCTTTCTCATTTATTTCTGCTCTGATCTTTATGATTTCTCTTCTTCTGCTGGCTCTGGGATGTTTTTGTTCTTCTTTCTCCAACTGTTTTAAGCGGAGGGTTAGGTCATCTGCTTCATATTTTCCTAGTTTCTTGAGGTGGGATTGTATTGCTATAAATTTCCCTCTTATGACTGCTTTTGCAGTATCCCATAGGTTTTGCACGGTCGTGTGTTCATTGTCATTTTCTTCTAGGAATTGTTTAATTTCTCCTTTGATTTCCTAAATGATCAGTTGGTTTTTTAGGTATGTATTGTTTAATCTCCATGTGTTTCTGTTTTTAGGGTTTTTTTTCTGGTAGTTGATCTCCAGTCTCATTGCATTGTGGTCCGAGAAGATGGTTGATATAATTTCGGTTTTCTTGAACTGACTGAGGTTAGATTTGTGGCCCAAGATGTGATCTATCCTGGAGAATGTTCCGTGAGCACTTGAGAAGAAAGTGTATTCTTCTGCTTTTGGATGGAATGTCCTAAAGATATCGATGAGGTCCATCTTTTCCAGTGTGGCATTTAAGGCTTGTGTTTCTTTATTAATTTTCTGTTTTGTTGATCTGTATATTGGTGTGAGAGGAGTGTTAAAGTCTCCTACTATTATTGTGTTATTGTTGATTTCTTCTTTTATGTCTGAAAGTACCTGTCTTACGTATTGAGGTGCCCCTGTGTTGGGTGCGTAGATATTCATGACTGTTATGTCTTCCTCTTGGATAGATCCCTTAATCATGATGTAGTGACCTGCCTTGTCTCTTAGAATCTTCTTTACTTTAAAGTCTATTTTGTCTGATATAAGGATTGCTACTCCACCTTTCTTTTGATTTCCATTTGCATGAAATATCTTTTTCCAGCCTTTCACTTTCAGTCTATGAGTGTCTCTAGGTCTGAAGTGGGTCTCTTGTAAACAGCATATATATGGGTCTTGCTTCTGGATCCATTCAGCTAGCCTGTGTCGTTTGGTTGGAGCATTTAGTCCATTTACGTTCAAAGTAATTATTGATACGAATGTTCCTATTGTCATCTTCTTAGAAATTTGGGGTTTGATTTGTAAGGCTTCTCCTACTCTTGTATTTATTGGCTATATCAGGCCCTTTAACACTTGTTGTAGGGCTGGTTTTGTGGTACAGAATTCTTTTAGTTTTTGCTTGTCTGTGAAGCTTTTGACTTCACCATCAATTTTGAATGAGATTCTTGCTGGGTAGAGAATTCGTGGTTGCAGGTTATTCTCTTTTAGCCGTTTAAATGTATCTTGCCATTCTCTTCTGGCCTGTAGGGTTTCTGTTGAGAGATCCGCAGTTAAACGTATGGGGTTTCCTTTATATGTTATTTGTTGTTTGCTCCTAGCTGCTTTTAGTAATCTGTCTTTATATTTAGTCTGCGTTAGTTTGATTAGTATGTGCCTTGGTGTGTTTCTTCTGGGGTTTCTTCTGTATGGAACTCTTTGTGCTTCCTGGACTTGGTTGACGATCTCCTTTCCCATGCTGGGGAAGTTTTCAACTATAACCTCTTCAAGAATTTTTTCATAGTCTTTCTTCTCTTCTTCTTCTTCTGGAACTCCTATAATTCTAATGTTGGTGCGTTTAATATTGTCCCATAGGTCTCTGAGGCTATCCTCAGTTCTTTTAATTCTTTGGGCTTTGTTCTGTTCTTCAGCACTTATTTCCACCATTCTGTCTTCCAGCTCACTTATCCGTTCTTCAGCCTCTGATACTCTACTGTTGAGACCTTCTATAGTATTTTTGAGTTCAGCAATTGAGTTGGTGGTCTCTATTTGCTTATTTTTCATTTCCTGCATGTCTTTTCTCAATGCACTAATTTCCTCTAATATTCTGTTTTCTGTGTTTTGCATCCTCATTAGTATAGTTTTTCTGAATTCTCTTTCAGATAGCTTGTCTATCTCCTCCTCTGTCATTTGAAGTGGTGTTTCTCTAGCTTGGTCCTTCATTTGTACAGTGTTTCTCTGACGTTTCATCATTAGGTTAATTTTTGTTTCTTTGTGTGTGTCTGTGTGTATGGAGTTCTTATTCCCACCAGGCTTCTTGGTTGAATTCTCCCTTCCTTTGGGTTTCTGTCCTTGTAGAAGGGTTCAGTGGTTTGTGTCTTGGGTGGTGATAGACCTTGTTTACAGGTGAATAATCTGTAGTGTTGTATGTTCTTTGATAATCAGTGTGGCATCTTGGAATCCAGGCTTCCACTTCGAGGATCCTTGGTTTGATGATTGGTCAGGGGGTGTGGGCTCTATGTCTGGTTTGCTGTGGTGTTCCGTGATACTAGTTCACACACTAGCATCTGAGGAACAAGAGGTGCATCTCTTTAGCCGTTTAAATGTATCTTGCCATTCTCTTCTGGCCTGTAGGGTTTCTGTTGAGAGATCCGCAGTTAAACGTATGGGGTTTCCTTTATATGTTATTTGTTGTTTGCTCCTAGCTGCTTTTAGTAATCTGTCTTTATATTTAGTCTGCGTTAGTTTGATTAGTATGTGCCTTGGTGTGTTTCTTCTGGGGTTTCTTCTGTATGGAACTCTTTGTGCTTCCTGGACTTGGTTGACGATCTCCTTTCCCATGCTGGGGAAGTTTTCAACTATAACCTCTTCAAGAATTTTTTCATAGTCTTTCTTCTCTTCTTCTTCTTCTGGAACTCCTATAATTCTAATGTTGGTGCGTTTAATATTGTCCCATAGGTCTCTGAGGCTATCCTCAGTTCTTTTAATTCTTTGGGCTTTGTTCTGTTCTTCAGCACTTATTTCCACCATTCTGTCTTCCAGCTCACTTATCCGTTCTTCAGCCTCTGATACTCTACTGTTGAGACCTTCTATAGTATTTTTGAGTTCAGCAATTGAGTTGGTGGTCTCTATTTGCTTATTTTTCATTTCCTGCATGTCTTTTCTCAATGCACTAATTTCCTCTAATATTCTGTTTTCTGTGTTTTGCATCCTCATTAGTATAGTTTTTCTGAATTCTCTTTCAGATAGCTTGTCTATCTCCTCCTCTGTCATTTGAAGTGGTGTTTCTCTAGCTTGGTCCTTCATTTGTACAGTGTTTCTCTGACGTTTCATCATTAGGTTAATTTTTGTTTCTTTGTGTGTGTCTGTGTGTATGGAGTTCTTATTCCCACCAGGCTTCTTGGTTGAATTCTCCCTTCCTTTGGGTTTCTGTCCTTGTAGAAGGGTTCAGTGGTTTGTGTCTTGGGTGGTGATAGACCTTGTTTACAGGTGAATAATCTGTAGTGTTGTATGTTCTTTGATAATCAGTGTGGCATCTTGGAATCCAGGCTTCCACTTCGAGGATCCTTGGTTTGATGATTGGTCAGGGGGTGTGGGCTCTATGTCTGGTTTGCTGTGGTGTTCCGTGATACTAGTTCACACACTAGCATCTGAGGAACAAGAGGTGCATCCCTGATGGGTGACAGTCATAAAAGCATGCAGATGTTTTCTAACATAATCGTAAGATATACATACATATACAGCAATCCCCACAACTGACCAGTTTTACAGAGATAAGGCGCAGGAAATCTTTCTAGCAACTCATGCAATCACAGATGATACTTGCCCGTTAAGCTTTGAATTAATTAAAATAGTGCCTGAATAATAGATCTAGCACAAGGTCCTGGCTTGGATAATTACAATGAGAGCAATTTTCAATTAGGACATGTGCTCGGGGTGACAAGGAGAATAGTCTATAAGTAATAAAAAGGAAAAGATTTGTCTTGGAAGTATTTTATAGGATTAGGTAGCAAAGATTAGTGTGTGTACTGTTTAGTGTATTTGGAAGTGAATAGTGGAGACAGAAAGATAGGAAATAATTTATCTAGAGGATATTGGTAGCTAGGAAGATGTTTTACATTTAGAACATAGAGAAAGAAAGCAGTGGGAAAGAGGAAAGAGAAAAGAGAATTACAGGTTTTCAAGAATTAAAATTAAAGTTAAAAAATATAATAAAAGTCAAAAGAAAGTTAAAAATTAAAAAGAGCAGAAAAAATTAATGAGACCGAAAAACAAAGAAAAAACACATAGAATAAATCAAACAAATGAAAACTACAAAAAAAAACCCCAAAAAACAAACAAATATAAAAAACCCCAATAAACAAAGAAACTAATAAACCCCAAACCAATCAATTGAATAAGCAAAATAGTCCACCACAAACAAGCAGAAAAACATGAAAAAAGAAAAAGAAAAAAAATTTAAAAAAATTTAAAAAAAGTTAAATACTGTCCTTGGTTTTTATCTTCACATCTGCCTGTTGGAAACCACTCTGCTCTTGATGGTGGTGTTTTGATGGCGTAGTCTTTCCCTTATAGTGCCGGTTGCTGTGGTTTCTGTTTTTGTGTTCAGCAAAATGAGGGCTTTGCTGCCATACTGGGTGCTGGCCGGGACGGTGCGATGATCCCAGTCAGTTGGGCGGAGGCCGCGGCGCGCACAGCCCCGTATTGGAGGGGGCGCCCCGGCTCTACCGCGCGCCCGCCTGTAGTCTCCAATTCCTGCTCTTTCCCCGGCTTCCTCCGCTGCTGCTGCAGCTCTAGGGGAGCGCGGGCTCCTCCACCACTGGCACACGCGCACTGCCGGTTATTTCTCTAAGTACCAAAGGCGGACGCGAGCTTTCCCGTCCAACTCGTGCCCGGTCCCTAGTCAGCAACCCGTGGACGACTTCCTCTCTCCGTTCAGCAAGCCCTCCAGTTGGAGTGGCTGAACTTACCCGCGCCGCTCGCGCGCCCGCGCTCTCGCGCGCCCGCGCTCTCGCGCGCCCGCGCTGCTCGCGCGCCCGCGGCTCGCGGGCGTCCGCGGCTCCGCGCGCCCGCGCTCCGGCGCTCGCGGGCGGTCCCGTCCTCTTTATGTCTTTTTAATCTTCTATCAAAGATCTAATATAGCAGATGCCATCATGGCTCCATCCGTACCATCGCAAGTCCTTTTGACAAGGGCATATTTTCACTTATTTGTGTCTGTCCCCATTTCTCTGGGTTGAAGAGCTATCCTCAGTTTGCCAGCATCCTTTGTGTTTGTTTGTTTTCTACAAGTGAGCAGGAATTTATGTCACACTTGGCAGATTATCACTGAAGCCTGAGATGTGAGGGAGTATTAAATACTCAGATACCTGACTGCTGTTTGGGACAGTTCCAAGATGAGACCTGCACTGCTTCCAAGGCCTTCTTGTATGATTAAATCATTGGTGCCCTCTCAGGAACTTAAACTGATATTATTTCCTTGCTTGGATGTTTCTCATTCTGTTCTATTTTCTTCTCCTCTAGTAAGTTTTCCTAGAAACTAATACATTGCTTCCATACAGATCTTCCTCACTGGGTTGGCTTCCAGGAAGCCCAACCTAAGAAATACTAGTAAGGAATCTAACTGTGGTGATACTGATATCAGACAGAATATTAATCAAGACAAGGAAGAGGTTTTTTTATTAATATATATTGTAATCAATATGTAACATGCTATCAACCATAATTATTGTCAGACTATTAAGATTTCAGTCATGTTCTATAAACCAGGGATATAAGAATGAAGACAATAGGTGAACTTTGTGCTTTCATACGTTTTCCATTCCATTTTGAAGAGACATACAAATAAATAAATACATATACATGCATGCATACGTACTTCCATAAATCAATAAACAAGAGAGGATAAATGCTATGTAGGAAATCAAAGTAGAATATTATAGAAAAGGCATGAGATGATGTTTCTGATTTAGTAGTCAAAGAATGGCTCTCTAAGATTATATTGAAGTTGAATTCTGAAATGACAGGATGAGTCTAAACATCTGAAGATCAAGGATGAGCATATTCCAGCCAGAGGGAACAGCTAGTACAATGGTCCTAACACAGAATAAGAATTTTTCCAGAAAAAAATTTAAAGTGGCCAGAATACTTTGAATAGGGTGACTGGAAAAGGAAATTTTAAAAATGTGAGAGATCATCTGAGTCATTATGACCTTAAAAGTCATACCAAGCATATTTTTGGGGAATATGGTTGAAACAAATCAAATATTTGAACAGAAAAGTGACTTTATTTGATTTTAATAGAAAGATATTCTATACATTCTGTGGATGAATGGTTCTATAATGATGTCTTCAGTTTGGTCCTTTAGAAAAAAAATGAGAGGCAGTATTGGGCCAAGAAGAATTTAGACTGTGACAGTAGCAGCAAAGGCTTCCAGCAATCCCACAAAGTGATTGGGATCTGGCTCTCCTCAGCTGCCCCAAAGTTAGAAAGGTATTTTTACCTTTGTACTCTCAGAGTAGAGAGCCACAAAAACAAGGCACCTACTTTTGGCTAAACACGGTGATGAAAAAGGAACACAGTTCTAAGCCTTCAGTAACTCAAGTGCCTAGCAACTAGAGAAAATAAATGCCATCGTTAGAAGGGAATCCAGGCAGCACACAGGAGCATGTAACTTAACCCTAGTTAAGGAATCTAACTGTGGTGATACTGATATCAGACAGAATATTAATCAAGACAAGGAAGAGGTTTTTTTATTAATATATATTGTAATCAATATGTAACATGCTATCAACCATAATTATTGTCAGACTATTAAGATTTCAGTCATGTTCTATAAACCAGGGATATAAGAATGAAGACAATAGGTGAACTTTGTGCTTTCATACGTTTTCCATTCCATTTTGAAGAGACATACAAATAAATAAATACATATACATGCATGCATACGTACTTCCATAAATCAATAAACAAGAGAGGATAAATGCTATGTAGGAAATCAAAGTAGAATATTATAGAAAAGGCATGAGATGATGTTTCTGATTTAGTAGTCAAAGAATGGCTCTCTAAGATTATATTGAAGTTGAATTCTGAAATGACAGGATGAGTCTAAACATCTGAAGATCAAGGATGAGCATATTCCAGCCAGAGGGAACAGCTAGTACAATGGTCCTAACACAGAATAAGAATTTTTCCAGAAAAAAATTTAAAGTGGCCAGAATACTTTGAATAGGGTGACTGGAAAAGGAAATTTTAAAAATGTGAGAGATCATCTGAGTCATTATGACCTTAAAAGTCATACCAAGCATATTTTTGGGGAATATGGTTGAAACAAATCAAATATTTGAACAGAAAAGTGACTTTATTTGATTTTAATAGAAAGATATTCTATACATTCTGTGGATGAATGGTTCTATAATGATGTCTTCAGTTTGGTCCTTTAGAAAAAAAATGAGAGGCAGTATTGGGCCAAGAAGAATTTAGACTGTGACAGTAGCAGCAAAGGCTTCCAGCAATCCCACAAAGTGATTGGGATCTGGCTCTCCTCAGCTGCCCCAAAGTTAGAAAGGTATTTTTACCTTTGTACTCTCAGAGTAGAGAGCCACAAAAACAAGGCACCTACTTTTGGCTAAACACGGTGATGAAAAAGGAACACAGTTCTAAGCCTTCAGTAACTCAAGTGCCTAGCAACTAGAGAAAATAAATGCCATCGTTAGAAGGGGAATCCAGGCAGCACACAGGAGCATGTACTACACTTGAAATCAATGGATATATGGAGACTATAGTGTTCTGGGTAGGGGACAATAGTTAACTGGCCAAGTGCAGTATCAGGGTTAGTGGAGCCAACTATTACTTTTGAGATATATTTTGAACCAATTTCTAACTTGCTGATAGATTTGGCAGAGTGGATAAAGAAAAGAGACAAGGATCACTCTTAGTTCTTCCTCTTTATTCTTTTTTAATTCCTAAGCAATAGCATAAATGGTAATGTGTTGTTTTTTAGTTGCTAAGTCATGTCTGACTCTTTCCAACTCCATGGACTGCAGTACAATGGGTTTCCCTGTCCTTTACTATCTCCCTGAGTTTTCTCAAACTCACATCCATTGAGTTGACAATGCTATCCAACCATCTCATACTCTGTCACCCCCTTCTACTCCTGCTCTCATTCCTTGCCAGCATCAGGGTCTTTTCCAATGAGTCAACTCTTTGCATCAGGTGACCAAAGTATTGGAGCTTATGCATGAGTCCTTCCAATGATATTCAGGGTTGATTTCCTTTAGAGTTGACTGGTTAGATTGTTTTGCAGTCCAAGGGACTCTCAGGAGTCTTCTCCAGCACCACGATTCGAATATTGAAACAATGATATAGAAAAAAAGGATTGGCAGAAAACAAAAGTTGATGGAGGAAAGCAAAAGTTTAAGATATTCTGTACTTTAGATGCATAGTGTGTATTTAATATCAAGTATTTGATGTATAATGCAAATTTTGAATTTAGGGAAGCAAAGATATGTGTGCAGGGGGTCACAACAAACAAATGGTATTTAAAATCATGAAACTGGATAAAATGACCTAAAGCAATGCCTGACAAGCTTTTCATTTTTAAAAAAAACACAATAAAAATTATTCCATGGGTTAATCCATATTTATGTATAGAAACTGAAATAAAATTTTTACAGAATTGCTTGAACTGGTTATTCAGGGTTGAATATTTGAAACAATTCACAAGACTTCACAGGTTGAACACCCATTAAAGCTTTAGGAAAGTTAAAAAATGCAGTAAAATTGGAGAAGGACTATACATGCAATTATTGGTGACCTGAGAGATATCTAGCCATAGCTCCCCAGGATCCTCTCTAGGCTGCACAGGAAACATTTCACCTTTAGTTTATGAACCATCAAGACATACACATGGAATCCGTTTTAGGGAAGCCCATGAAATAGTTTCTATTTCCAGGCATCTCTTATACCTCACTAGTCACTTTCTCAAAACAAATTATATAAGCATTAAAGCCAAGTATAAGCAACCAATTTATAAATTGGTAAATGATGTATGTAGACTTGTCATGGATGCTTGTGTTACTTGATCAAACCTGGGTCCTCTTTCCTCCAGGCATCTGCTGACATCAGGTTCTGCTGAAGGAAGTTGTAACATTTATTGCATGAAGGAGTCCAAGGCAACTAGTGTTCAGAATACCTAAGTCCCAGATGGGTTTCAGGAAAGCATTTTCAAAGGCCAGCTGAGGAAAGAGGGGTGGGGGGTGTGGGTGGCCAGGTATGTGATCAGCCTGTGCACAATTCTCTGATTGGTTGATGGTGTGGTAATATTATTAATTGAGGTATCACATTATTAATCCTCAGGCTCTAGTAGTTCTGAGAGTTGTTTGTTTATTGTCCTGATAGATGATAGACAGTGTGTTACTGTGAATAGCATCGGATTTTTAACCTCCAATGGAGAAGAATTCACACTGGGATCAAAAGACTCGGTGATGGTCAGTCGCTCAGAGCTTTATGCAATGAAAAGTTCATTAAAGTAAGAAAGAATAGGGAAAAGCTTCCAGCATAGGCACTGGAAGGGGGATAGAAGAGTATCCCCCTTTGCCAGTTGAAGCATGACAATTTGTAATTTCCAGTCAGTTACCAAAACAATAAATCAAAAGAATATCTTAAGGTTGTAAAGGCCCTGTGGGTGCACACCCACAAAGTTAACGTGAGATTAGCTAGGACAGTCTCCAGGCCTCAGGGCTAGGTGAGACATTCTAATGTAAATGCTCAGATTAGCATAAGACTAGAAGTTTTCAGTTTCAACATTGAAGATCTTTGCCTTCATTTCTCCTTGTCCTTCCTCTTCTCCTCCTTGTCCTTGGGACCCACTAGCCTCCTTGCCAATTCTGCCTATGAACCCTTTTCATTTTGAACTACTTTCATTCCTCAGGTAGTTAATTTCTTCCATTTGGTGGTGGTTGTTGCATCTATAAAATAACACAGGAAGTGTGCCTCATATACTATTATCTAATACTTCAGAGAGGATCTAAAGCATCGGATACTGGGGAGAGATCTTTCCCAGGAATGCCATATGGTGTCCTGATTGGTTACACTTTCAGAGAATTTTTCACCTTAAATTACACAGTGGAATATATCACTAGTCATTAAAACTCATCCTGATCTTGACCAAGAGTTAATACAAGATGTCAGTCATCTTCAAAGATAAGCATGGAGCTGTTTTAGGCCAATGGTAAGCTAACTTTTCCAAGGTACTTAGTATGTGAGCTGTTCACTGACCTTTTTAATGCAATTCTTATTTTATTTCATTACTAGCAAAATCTGGTTATGATCCATTAAACTGATTTCATGCCATTTTTTTTCATTGTGAAAAAAAAAAAAAGCAATGACTGGGAGAGTGTTGAAGGAGATAGGAAATGAACATGGGTCCTTGGAAATACCAACTCCTAATGGTTTGGAAGAGAAAGAGGAAGTAGGGGAAACTTTTGAGAGGCAGCTAAGATAGGAAGGAAAAGAAGAAAACTGTGGTGTCCTGAAAGCCAAGAAAAGAAAAGATAGTCTGGAAGGAGAAATATTCTACTTAATAGACTATTATTGTGAGACATAGGAATCCATAGGTGGAAAAATGAGCATTCACAGAAGTGAGAAAAATGTCATTAATGATCTTGCTAATAACTGAGAATAGACACCTATTTGGAGTGGATAGAGGAGAAAATGGTAGGTGACTTAAAGCCTGGGGCAGTGTACCATATTGTTAAAAGTGATTTGACCTAAAAAGGAACAAGAAACAGGGAAATAATTTGATTAGTTCATGGGGATCAGAGAGGGTATTTTAATGGCTTTCATACCAGTGCGCCTATATGACAAGGGGAATAATCCAATTAAAGGCAAAAAATTGGTGAATTAAAAGGGAACATTGTAAAAAAAAAAAACCTAGAGAGGGCAAAAGAAGGTACTGGCCATAGAACAACACAAGGTCCTTATATCAGAGCAAGGATAGTTTATCCAGGCAGTGTATGTGGTAATACACATAAAACAGTACAAAGGATGGTATGAAAGTGAGAAAATGTTCTGGTGACTTCTAATTTCTCAGATGTACTTACTCCATGAGAAAGACTGGGAGACAAGGAGTATTAGATCTGGAGAGAGAGGTATGATGCAAAATATTTATCTGAGAGAATAAAAATATAATAGGTTTCTAAGTATCACTGAGGGACTACTTGAGATTTCTTAAAGACAGACCAGATGGCTTTGTGTTTTCTACAGCTGTTTTCAATTGTTTGGCATAAGTAGAGAGTTAGTCAAGGGCTGTTTGTAACTGGGGTTGACCATCTGCTGGGGAAGTGTGGTGGAAGGAGAGAAAAGTTAAAGGTGTATATACAAATGTGAACAGAATTTTACAAGCTTCATTGAGTAAGGAGGAAAATGAGGATGCAAGGGTAGAGTGGACAAGGAAAACAAATGATAGAGTCCAAATGCAATGAACTCTGAAGACAGGAGGTAGGCAGGGAGTAAAACCCCTAAAACAGAGATTTGGGGAGATGGTATAGTTATTGATGGTGACAGCAACTATAATATTGCTATTGCATAAGATATGGTGAAGACAAAACTAACTGGGATTGAGGTAATTAACACATGAGAGCTCTGTACTGGAAAGGTTATCTACATGGATTTTGACATCTCTAAGAATAAAGACTAGGATTAGAGGGTAGAGCACAAGCAGAAATGATTTTACTCCTTGAAATAAGTCACAAAGAGAAGAGCAAGTACTGTATATTAATGCATACATATAGAATCTAGAAAGATGGTATTGATGAACCTGTTTGCAGAGCAGCAGTGGAGATGCAGACAGAGAACAGACTTGTGGACACAGCGGACGAAGTAGAGGGTGGAACAGATTGAGAAAGTAGCACTGAAACAAACACAATGCCATATGTAAAATCGTTAGCCATTGGGAATTTGCTGTGTAACACAGCGGAGCTCAAACCCGGTGCTGTGTGACAACTCTGAGCAGTTTGGTTGGGGTGGGAGGAGGGAAGAAGGCCCAAGACAGAGGAGACACATGTATACCTGTGGTTTATTCATGTTGGTGTATGGCAGAAACCAGCACAATTTGTAAACCAATTACCCTCCATTTAACAATAAATAAATGTTAAGAAAAAAAATTTTTTTAAAAAGAAATGGATTGATTGTTATAACAGAAGTAACTCCTGATTTAAGGATCAATGTAAGTTTTTTGCCAGCCTCTAACATAGGAAAAATAAAAAATCCTCTGCTTTTGTGATGTTGGCAGTTGAGATACATAGTTTTCTTTAGTCATTTCACTTCTCAGTTCCTGAAAGGTAACAGATTTTTCAGAGTTTCTGTTATTCTGACCTCAAATATCAGCTTTGTGCTTCTTCAATTCTTAGACCATCTTTTTTTTGCTCCTTCTATATATAAAGGGACACCATTTTTATAGTCCTCATTTAACAGAAGGAGAAACATTTTATGATTACTTTTTATGCAAGTTTTTCAGTCCTGTTCCCTGAATTCTCAATGCAAAGTTTCCTGTAGGAACTGATCAAAGCACATTTTGGCTTTCACAACTCTCACAGAACTTTGTTGACTACAACATAAAATTCAATCTCCTTGAATGAATCTACAGGTTACATGATTATAAATTTCCTTCTCACTTCTTCACCTGTCACTCTCGTATATCCCTTCTACTACACTCTTCTGATTCCCAGTATGGGTGAGAATCTAACATGGGAAAATGGGAGGTAATTAACACATGAGAGCTCTGTACTGGAAAGGTTATCTACATGGATTTTGACATCTCTAAGAATAAAGACTAGGATTAGAGGGTAGAGCACAAGCAGAAATGATTTTACTCCTTGAAATAAGTCACAAAGAGAAGAGCAAGTACTGTATATTAATGCATACATATAGAATCTAGAAAGATGGTATTGATGAACCTGTTTGCAGAGCAGCAGTGGAGATGCAGACAGAGAACAGACTTGTGGACACAGCGGACGAAGTAGAGGGTGGAACAGATTGAGAAAGTAGCACTGAAACAAACACAATGCCATATGTAAAATCGTTAGCCATTGGGAATTTGCTGTGTAACACAGCGGAGCTCAAACCCGGTGCTGTGTGACAACTCTGAGCAGTTTGGTTGGGGTGGGAGGAGGGAAGAAGGCCCAAGACAGAGGAGACACATGTATACCTGTGGTTTATTCATGTTGGTGTATGGCAGAAACCAGCACAATTTGTAAACCAATTACCCTCCATTTAACAATAAATAAATGTTAAGAAAAAATTTTTTTAAAAAGAAATGGATTGATTGTTATAACAGAAGTAACTCCTGATTTAAGGATCAATGTAAGTTTTTTGCCAGCCTCTAACATAGGAAAAATAAAAAATCCTCTGCTTTTGTGATGTTGGCAGTTGAGATACATAGTTTTCTTTAGTCATTTCACTTCTCAGTTCCTGAAAGGTAACAGATTTTTCAGAGTTTCTGTTATTCTGACCTCAAATATCAGCTTTGTGCTTCTTCAATTCTTAGACCATCTTTTTTTTGCTCCTTCTATATATAAAGGGACACCATTTTTATAGTCCTCATTTAACAGAAGGAGAAACATTTTATGATTACTTTTTATGCAAGTTTTTCAGTCCTGTTCCCTGAATTCTCAATGCAAAGTTTCCTGTAGGAACTGATCAAAGCACATTTTGGCTTTCACAACTCTCACAGAACTTTGTTGACTACAACATAAAATTCAATCTCCTTGAATGAATCTACAGGTTACATGATTATAAATTTCCTTCTCACTTCTTCACCTGTCACTCTCGTATATCCCTTCTACTACACTCTTCTGATTCCCAGTATGGGTGAGAATCTTCATTGATCTGTCTACTTTCCAGCATAGTAGACTGACTGACATGTGGCTCCTTCCTTTAAGACATTATTTTTTCCTCCCAAAATATTTCATCACTTTGTTACGTCACCAATTTCTATCATTCTTTAAGCTCCATTCAAATGTCATCACATCAATTAAGGTTACTCCAATTTCTCTATGCTAAGTTCTCTCTATACAACTAGAAATGTATTATTATTATTCCTGTTTTAAAATAACTGACTTTCATCATGATATACTGATTTACATATCTGTCTTGTTCTCTAGCCTGTAGTCTTATTTTATGAAAGACTTTGTTTTTTGTCTCTTTATTTTTATATTGCTTCTTAGAGTTCCTAGAACATAGGAAGTCTTTAGTAAAATGATCACTGAATGTGTGAATGAGTTAGAAACGAGTATTTAGCTTTATGGCAAATGTCTTAGATGATCAGCATAATATGATACTATGTATAAAACTGAAAGACTAAAGTTAATTCATGTAAATTTGGCACCTTAAATTTCATATTTTGTTTTTGTTTTTCAGTAAGTAGTATCAAATTCAATAAACAGATCAGTGCTCAACTACAAGGTTTCCAAGGACATGGGCAGTTCAGCAGCCATTCTTTTTAGTGGGTAGGAGTTGGTCAGATTGTGTCATTTTTGTGTTCACAAATGGTTGAATGTTACCAAATTCATGTTTCAAACTAAACATCTTTCAGTACAGAAAAAAAAAAAAAAGTTTTCCTATGTACTCACGCTTTAGCAAGCTTAAAACTCTATTCATATTCTCTGACTCCAAGTGTGCACATTTAATTTATGTCAAATATCCTTTTGATAGGGGTGATATAAATATCCTATTGCCTTTTGATCAAATTTTGCATAGTAAGGATCTAGCATTTGAACAATGCTGAAACAGCAGAATATCAGTGTAATTGCATTGACATCATAACAGTTCCTTGGCAGCAATTGTGCTCTCAATAATGCAAATATAGTGCATAATTAAGGTAGAGGATACCACCATGATCAGCAGAACGCCTCCTCTGGAGCATATCTATACAATGTCGCTGTATTATTGCTATGAGAGCAGTGATGACATCCTGTGCCTTCTGAGGACAGCAATATGTGAGGATCATAAATGATGGAAACTGACATGTGCAGCAGCTGTGCATCTTGGTTTTTCAGATGTTCATTCGTGAAATGCATATTGCTCTTGTCGGTGTGCCCATATACTTTCAATATGCAAGAAGGAAGAATAGATTAGAAAAATTAAACAGCTGGCTGTGTTTGAAATTGTTTTAAAGTCCAAGGCTTTCTTAGCCTTAGGAACTCTGTCAATTTCTACTGCATAAAATGGCCAAATATTTTATTAATGTTCTAAATGCCTTCTTTACTTCGTGTATACCACAGACCAAACCTTTATCATACTTTATTGATAATCTCCTTTCTTAGAGACATGATCTAATTTAGTTAGTTTCTTATGTTTCTATTTTCTCATCTATAAAACAAGGGAGATGTGCTATGTGAGTAACTGTTTTTTAGATTTAAATGATATCTTTCAGTGTGGTGTTTATTTTAGCTCAGTGTCTACCGCAATGAAGATACTCAGTGAATTTTAGTTATTATTACTATTGCTGTTATTATTATATTAAGTATTTATTTAATTTTTAACTGTGTCATGTCTTAGTTGTGGTGCATAGGCTCTGTAGTTGTGGCATATGGGCTTAGCTGGCTCTAGGCATGTGGAATTTTAGTTCCCGGACCAGGGGTCAGTGCATATCCCTTGCATTACAGGGCAAATTTTTAACTTTTGGACAACCAGGGAAGTGTTATTATTAATAGTAGTCAATCCTGACCCCCTGTCTTATAAACATTTACAGTGAAATGATATCAGTTATTTTGACATGGTTATCTGTGTTATAGAATTACATATAAAGGGCACAGCTTTTTTTCTGCATCATTCATCACTGAATCACCTGTATCTAAAAGAGTTCCTGACTTACAAACGGAATATATTTGATATCTGTCTTATGGGTCAATAAATTATCTGTAGAATATGCAGTTTAAACAAAAGTTCAAATGAATGATTTCAAACTTCTAATTATACCTAAATTCTCATTTATTGTACAAATGACTCACTGGTATGAAGAGCTTTAAGAAATGACTGATTATCTCTTTGCAAGGGAGAGGATGAGCCAAGAAGATCAGTTTGTTAATTTTTCTGGCCAGCTGTGTACCAGTTACGTTAATTTTCTTCAATTAACTTTATAAAACTTTATAGATTTTAACTGTATTTAAAAACAACAGAATTAAGTGAAAAATGAAAGACTTTCTGTAACATACAGACTAATAGATTGCAAAGGATTTGTCTTCTCAGATACAAGAGCTGATTAATAATCTTTTCCTTACAAGAATTATTATTACTGTTGAGAGTAACATATTGTGGGTATTATTATTCTATAAATACTGGGAAATTAAAGTGAATTATTAAGAGTATATACTTATATGGTGATTGGCCTGAGAGGTCTATTGACTCTTTTTCGAGCCTGAAATTCTAAGTTCTTTCCTGTCTTGATCATTTTAATAGTCTTTAAAATGTTAGTTACAAGGATTATATTTGCCTTCTATTTAAGTCTTGGTCACTTTCATTTGATATTAAAGCGGTATGATACCTTGCTAATGCTTCCATTCATGTTTATAAAATTCCTTGTCTTGAGCTAGCATTTTTTCTGTGCAGACAATAGTATCCAACATCAGGTGAACTGAGAAACTGAAAATCACTTTCAGATATTTTCAAGTCTAACAAATTTAATAGGTTTCTGTTATGGCCAAATGCTTTATATAATATTCATTGTTAACCTTAAAAACAATCATTCCCAAAAGGTAAATAGTATGTTGTGACATACACAATTGTTCATCTTTTATTTTTAATATATACAGAAAGAAGAATTTAATAAGACTCATCTAACTATATATTAATATCCCCAAATGAGATGTTGAGCTCAAAGAGATTATAAAGTTTTGATTATCACTTACATTTGTAGTGGAGTAGTTAATTAAAGCCAATTCTGTTTGTCTCAATATTCCTTACTTCATAGTTTATCAAAAAATATTTTTCATACCAGATTTTTCTCTACCATCAAGAATCCATTCAGGGCTTCCCTGGTGGTCCAGTGGGTAAGGACACCACCTTGCAGTGCAAGGGGCTCCGGTTCGATCCCTGGCCTGGGAAGATCCCACGTGCCGCGGAGCGGCTGGACTGATGTGTCCAATTACCAAGCCGGATCTCTGGAGTGCATGCACCCAGAGCCGGTGCTCTGTGACAACAGAGGCCACCGCGATGGGAGGCCCATACGGGCCAAAGAACAAAGATGGATGAAAATAGACAAATGAAAGACCAATAGAAGTGGCCTGCCTGCTCCCCTCTCTCCCCACCCCCCCATAAATAAATAAATAAATCTTAAAAAAAAAAGAATCCATTCATTTGGATTAAGATTTACATTTTTAGCACACTTTTTATAAACAACAATTACAAACATGGAAACTTGCAAACTCAGGGTCAATAGAAAAATAGCTATCTTTGGGATTTATTCATCAAAATAATTTCTAAGAAATGCCAAAAATAAGCTTTAATAAAGAGAATAATATAATAAAAAGACATGTGCAGAAAATATTTTTAAAATATTTTTCTTAATATAAGGAAACATTACTTGTAACTAGTGTTACCCATAATCTTTAAGGAAAGTCCTCAGAAAGGAGAGGATTATGCCATACACATAATTTATATTTTTTCTCTCTGACTTTTATCTTACTGACATCTACAAGTCCTGTGTTACAAATCCAACATTCCAAACATAATAATGTATTCACATTCCCAATCATTGACATGAATAATTATGAAATATAATATAGATGAAGTAGATGCTGACTTAACCATGATTCCTAGGTTGAAGGGGAAAAACAATCATATTTCACAGTCAACAGTGATAACTGATACTCACTCTGTAGTATTTATCTCCCCTTATTTGGGGTGCTCAAAAGTCAGAACCAATGACTCTGTTTCTTGCTTTTATATTAAAGGCATCCTAAAATTCCAAATATCAGAACAGATCATATTCAAAGGACATCCTATGCTTCAAAATGAACCAATGGGGGATTTTGATTATCACTTACATTTGTAGTGGAGTAGTTAATTAAAGCCAATTCTGTTTGTCTCAATATTCCTTACTTCATAGTTTATCAAAAAATATTTTTCATACCAGATTTTTCTCTACCATCAAGAATCCATTCAGGGCTTCCCTGGTGGTCCAGTGGGTAAGGACACCACCTTGCAGTGCAAGGGGCTCCGGTTCGATCCCTGGCCTGGGAAGATCCCACGTGCCGCGGAGCGGCTGGACTGATGTGTCCAATTACCAAGCCGGATCTCTGGAGTGCATGCACCCAGAGCCGGTGCTCTGTGACAACAGAGGCCACCGCGATGGGAGGCCCATACGGGCCAAAGAACAAAGATGGATGAAAATAGACAAATGAAAGACCAATAGAAGTGGCCTGCCTGCTCCCCTCTCTCCCCACCCCCCCATAAATAAATAAATAAATCTTAAAAAAAAAAGAATCCATTCATTTGGATTAAGATTTACATTTTTAGCACACTTTTTATAAACAACAATTACAAACATGGAAACTTGCAAACTCAGGGTCAATAGAAAAATAGCTATCTTTGGGATTTATTCATCAAAATAATTTCTAAGAAATGCCAAAAATAAGCTTTAATAAAGAGAATAATATAATAAAAAGACATGTGCAGAAAATATTTTTAAAATATTTTTCTTAATATAAGGAAACATTACTTGTAACTAGTGTTACCCATAATCTTTAAGGAAAGTCCTCAGAAAGGAGAGGATTATTCCATACACATAATTTATATTTTTTCTCTCTGACTTTTATCTTACTGACATCTACAAGTCCTGTGTTACAAATCCAACATTCCAAACATAATAATGTATTCACATTCCCAATCATTGACATGAATAATTATGAAATATAATATAGATGAAGTAGATGCTGACTTAACCATGATTCCTAGGTTGAAGGGGAAAAACAATCATATTTCACAGTCAACAGTGATAACTGATACTCACTCTGTAGTATTTATCTCCCCTTATTTGGGGTGCTCAAAAGTCAGAACCAATGACTCTGTTTCTTGCTTTTATATTAAAGGCATCCTAAAATTCCAAATATCAGAACAGATCATATTCAAAGGACATCCTATGCTTCTTTACTATAGAGACTTGGCAATCGTAGAAATCTTGAATGTATTGCAGCAGCACAGGAGGCAGTTTTCAGTCTCATTTTGATTTTCTTTCAAGGAGAGTAGGTACTGACTTGTTTAGTATCAGAAACAAGTCTGACACATTGCCATCTTGCAAAAGATCCATTCTCTTATATTAACCCATCTGATCTTTATTTCTATGGAGACAGAGGCAAAAAGTCATGCAACGACCAAATGGGACAGATTTGAAGTATTATTTATCACTGGAAATATACAAGTTTTAATATACAGGGAAACATAAAATGTTTATAGACTTTTATCAAAAGTCAGAATACTTTTATATTCAATTTATAGATAAAAGACTGGAAAGTAAGGATATATTTGAATTCATATTTTTTGTGTATTTCTAAGTTTATGCAGGCATCTTTTAACAAAATATTTTCTAATTATAGTTTTAATGTATAGTTGAATCTAAAATTGGTTTATATTATATATTTTATATTTTTGTGAATATATACAATTATATGCATTTGTATATTTGTATTTATACATAAAATAATCTGATCTTATTTTTCTCATAGTTTAGCTATTAATTGAATCCTTGTGCATGTAATATATATTGCATATTCTTTAGGTATAGAGTACAGGTGCTTTGTCAATTTCTACTTTTGTTTTCACATGCCATAGTTCTTGTAACCTTTAAACGATTTTATATTGGCAGAATATATGACAAATACAAAAAGCAGCCCCTGTCCACAGTCAATGGATTTTCCTGACTTGAATAGCTAGATGATAGTATACTCTTGTTGACCATAAACAATTTCCCAGAAAACCAAAAGCATACAAGGTCATTCTGTGGCCATGATGGAGTGGAAACAGAAAAAAAGACCACTCCATAATAATGACTGAACACAAGGATAGTCTGAAACACTGTACGTATCACACAAATGATCTAATATCCACTCCACTTTGTCTCTGTTAATATAACTGCTTCTTCTTTACCATGAAGTTCAGCCCCACTTCATTTCTTCTGACTTTTAGATAAAAATTATTATTGTACTGTAGGCACACTTCTCGTGGTCTTTGACCAGAGAGAATTGGCAAATAAAATTGTTATGTATACAGTTGCTGTATGACAGTAAATATAAGATACCACTGTACATTTTTTCAGAAAAAGAATGTAAAGCAAAGAAATACATTGAACATCTATTTTCCACCAAACTTCTTCTTTGGCAATTTCTATATTGAATTTTCTTAACCACCTCATGACATTTTGCAATTTGAAAAACTGGATTCATGTTAGATAATTAGAGTGTGTAAGGGAATTATTGTGTTTCTGCTAGAGTTTCATACAATACAATACAGATGTAGGACAGTTCCCATTTTCATGATTTTGACATTTAATAGATGCTTAAGAAAAGCATCCACCATAAAAAGAAATTTGCCTAACAGTGTCCTTTTGGAATTTCCTTTGTACTCCACCTCCTTACTTTTTATACATCATCCTAACTTAACTCTACTTTTATATTTATTAAAAATTGTGAATTTCAATGTTAGTCAACTATGTGCACATTTATACATTTATCATATTGATTCATGCTATTTATTAATTTAAAGTGACTTTTAGAACCCACCCTACTGTCTAAATTTTAAAGAAATCAAAGATTTCTACTTCAGTTTAGGGTCTTAACCACACTCATTCCCAACAATTCCCAGAAGCAGTATTTGTATATATATATATATATATATATATATATAAATTGCATTTTCTCACTAGTAGCTCTATAAAAAGAGCATCATCATGATTTTCTTAAAATATTAAGATAACCTCGTAAGAGTCAAACACTACAAAGCGAATACTCCTAAATTCTCTTACCTCTCTCACGTCAGAATTCAATCACCTCATCAACATTATCAATGTGAATTTCCCAACATTGTTCTACCCGTTCATAGAATGCATCATTCTATGTATTCTAGGGACATGACTTTCAGAATATTTCAGTTGACTCTTCACATTGCACAATGTTGTAAAACTGTGAGCATTTTCATTCTACCATACAGCTTTTAACTTTCCAATTATAATTTGAAAGGCCAAATTATTTATATGATTCCAGTCTTAGAGTCATGGTACTTGAAAGTACTTACAAATTACCAAATCCAATTTACATGAATTAAGGCATAGAGTATAAATCTTTCTCCCTAATTTAAAAATTTTGAATTGCTTCCCACTGCCCTTGGAATAAAATTCGAACATTTTCCTGTGGTCTGTGATATCCTACATGAGCTCTCTGGTTATTTTTTTGGCTTCTTTTATTCTTAATTCAGGACAACCAAACCAAAGTGGCATCCTTGACTTTATTTAAGTTCCCAAACTTCTTTCTGTCACAAAGTAGGTGCCATCCCTTGTGCCTAAAATCATTTTCCTTTATTACCTAATGTTTGTTTATTCCTTCATGTCCCAGTAACAATAGAAATTCCTTACAGAAATGATCCCTACCTATACACCTGTCTTTTCTATTATAGAATTTATTTATTTCCCTTTATGGCGTACATCACACTTAAAATTACATAGGACTTGTCTCCTCTAGCACATTGTAAGCTCGAAGAAGCCAGAGATTCTGATTCAACTATATAAGGCTCTATCTCCACTACATTGGGGCTTTTGAAATGACACAGTGGTAAAGAATCTGCTTGCCAATGCAGGAGACGTGGGTTTGATCCCTGCATGGGGATGATCTCCTTAAGAAAGAAATGACATCTCACTCCAGTATTCTTGACTGGGATATCTCATGGACAGAGAAGCCTGGAAGTCTACAGTCCATAGGATTGCAAAAGGGTCCAACATGACTTATTGACTAACCAACAACAACAACATTGCAAGGATCCTGTCACTTGGTATCAGTTCAGTACTGTTCAGTCACTCAATCATGTCCAGCTCTTGTGACCCCATGAATTGCAGCCGGCTAGACTTCCCTGTCCTTCACCATCTCCCAGAGCTTGCTCAAACTCATGTTCATTGAGTCAGTGATGCCATCCAACCATCTCATCCTGTGTCACTCCATTCTCCTTCTTCCTTCTGTTTTTCCAAGCATCAGGATCTTTTCCAAAGAGTCATCTCTTCATATCAGGTGGCCAAGGTATTGGAGCCTCAGCTCCAGCATCAGTCCTGTCAATGAATATTCAGGGTTGATCTTCTTACTGTCCAATGGACTCTCAAGAGTCATCTCCAACACCACAGTTTGAAGGCATCAATTCTTTAGCACTCAGCTTTCTTTATGGGACAGACCTCAGATGCATGACTATTGGAAAAACCATAACTTTGACTATATGGACCTTTGTTTGCAAAGTGATGTCTCTACTTTTTAATATATTGTCTAGTTTTGTCATATTTTTTCTTCCAAGGAGAAAGTATCTTTTAATTTCATGGCTGCAGTCATCATCCACAGTGATTTTGGAGTGCAAGAAAATAAAATATGCCACTGTTCCCATTGTTTGCCCATCTATTTGTGATGAAGTGATGGAACCAGATGTCATAATATTAGCTTTTGAATGTTGAATTTTAAGCCAATCTTTTCACTCTCCTCTTTCACCTTCATGAAGAGACTCTTTAGTTCCTCTTTGCTTTCTGCCATTAGTGTGGTATCATATGCATATCTGAGGTTGTTGATATTTCTCCTGGCAATCTTGATTCCAGCTTGTGCTTCACACAGACTGGCATTTCACATGATATACTCTACATGTAAATTAAATAAGTAAGATGACAGTATATAGACTTGATGTACGCCTTCTCCAATTTGGAGTTAGTCAATTGTTCTATGTCTAGTTCTAACTGTTGCTTCATGTCCTGCATAGGTTTCTTAGGAGGCAGGTAAGGTGGTCTGGTATTCCCATCTCTCCAAAAATTTTCCAGTTTTTTGTAATTCACACAGTCAAAGGCTTTAGCATAGTCAATAAAGTGATATATGATTTCCTGGAATTCCCTTGCTTTTTCTATGATCCAATGGCTGTTAGCAATTTGATCTCTAGTTCCTCTGCCTTTTCTAAATCCAGATTGTACACCTGGAAGTTCCTGGTCCACATAATGTTGAAGCCTCACTTAGAGGATCCGAGTATGACCTTTCTAGCATGTGAAATGAGTACTATAGAGTGTATCACTTTAACAGCACCATCTTTTTAGGATTTGAAATAATTCAGCTGGAATTCCATTACCTCCACTGGTTTTGTTCATCGTGATGCTTCCCAAGGTCCACTTGATTTCACACCCCAGGATATCTGGCTCTAGATGAGTGATCTCATTGTGGTTATCCCGGTAATTAAGATCTTTTTTGCATAGTTCTTTTGTGTATTCCTGCCACCTCTTCTTAATATCTTCTGCTTCTGTTAAGTTAATACTGTTTCTGTTTTTTTCTTAATAAGTCTATCTAATATAAGGACAAACCATCAGAAATTGCATGACTATTGGAAAAACCATAACTTTGACTATATGGACCTTTGTTTGCAAAGTGATGTCTCTACTTTTTAATATATTGTCTAGTTTTGTCATATTTTTTCTTCCAAGGAGAAAGTATCTTTTAATTTCATGGCTGCAGTCATCATCCACAGTGATTTTGGAGTGCAAGAAAATAAAATATGCCACTGTTCCCATTGTTTGCCCATCTATTTGTGATGAAGTGATGGAACCAGATGTCATAATATTAGCTTTTGAATGTTGAATTTTAAGCCAATCTTTTCACTCTCCTCTTTCACCTTCATGAAGAGACTCTTTAGTTCCTCTTTGCTTTCTGCCATTAGTGTGGTATCATATGCATATCTGAGGTTGTTGATATTTCTCCTGGCAATCTTGATTCCAGCTTGTGCTTCACACAGACTGGCATTTCACATGATATACTCTACATGTAAATTAAATAAGTAAGATGACAGTATATAGACTTGATGTACGCCTTCTCCAATTTGGAGTTAGTCAATTGTTCTATGTCTAGTTCTAACTGTTGCTTCATGTCCTGCATAGGTTTCTTAGGAGGCAGGTAAGGTGGTCTGGTATTCCCATCTCTCCAAAAATTTTCCAGTTTTTTGTAATTCACACAGTCAAAGGCTTTAGCATAGTCAATAAAGTGATATATGATTTCCTGGAATTCCCTTGCTTTTTCTATGATCCAATGGCTGTTAGCAATTTGATCTCTAGTTCCTCTGCCTTTTCTAAATCCAGATTGTACACCTGGAAGTTCCTGGTCCACATAATGTTGAAGCCTCACTTAGAGGATCCGAGTATGACCTTTCTAGCATGTGAAATGAGTACTATAGAGTGTATCACTTTAACAGCACCATCTTTTTAGGATTTGAAATAATTCAGCTGGAATTCCATTACCTCCACTGGTTTTGTTCATCGTGATGCTTCCCAAGGTCCACTTGATTTCACACCCCAGGATATCTGGCTCTAGATGAGTGATCTCATTGTGGTTATCCCGGTAATTAAGATCTTTTTTGCATAGTTCTTTTGTGTATTCCTGCCACCTCTTCTTAATATCTTCTGCTTCTGTTAAGTTAATACTGTTTCTGTCCTTTATTGTGTCTATCTTTAAATAAAATGTTCACTTGATATCTCTGATTTTCTTGAAGACATCTCTAGTCCTTCCCATTTTTTTTTTGTTTTTCTGTATTGTTTTGTATTGTTCACATAAGAAGGCTTTCTTGTCTCTCCTTGCTATTCTCTGGAACTCTTCCTTTTCTCCTTTGCCTTTCTGCCACATTATATAAACCTAGTAAATACTTTAACTGGTTAAGTGTATATATAAACCCAATTCTAAGGTTATATTTTTAAAGTAGAAATTAAATAAATACATAAAAAAAATATAACTGGAGACTTAACATAGAGATTTAACCAGAAATATCATTATAATAATGATAGTAAAATGGAGGGGTAGCATTTTAAGGTGCATGAATGATATTTTCTCCTTAAGACCCTAATTTTTCTTTTTAGATTTCTTGTAGAATGGAGAATATTTCTATTTTTACAATGTGATCAGTTAAGTAACTATAGTTTCACTGTCCTTATTAAATTTACAAATATAATCTTGATGTTTTATGTATCAATATTGAGCTCAGAATTGGACTCAAATAACCTCTATTTTATACTTCTATTGACCTGCACAACAGCTGAATAACCTGAATAATACTTTAATTATGCATGAACCTTATAACCCTATATATGAGGAGAAATTCCTTCTTAAAACTAGCTCCCATAAATTATTCTGGCTTTTTAAAAACTTTTCTGTTAAATGCAAGATAGTGTAACAATATTTTTTCCCCAAATTTTAACCTTATGATATTAGATACATAGGAATAATGGTTCATCTTGTGAATGTAAACTATATGTATGCATGATTTAAGTATTTGCTTTAGTTTATGAGCAACAGCATGGACTTTGTAGGGCTTCCCAGGTGGCTCAGTGGTAAAGAATCTGTGTGCCAATGCAGGTGATGTGGGTTCGGTCCCTGGGTGGGAAGATTCCCTGGAGAAGGAAGTGGCAATCCACTCCACTATTCTTGGGTTCAAAATCCATGGGTTGATCCCCGGTCCTAGATGAGTGATCTCATTGTGGTTATCCCGGTAATTAAGATCTTTTTTGCATAGTTCTTTTGTGTATTCCTGCCACCTCTTCTTAATATCTTCTGCTTCTGTTAAGTTAATACTGTTTCTGTCCTTTATTGTGTCTATCTTTAAATAAAATGTTCACTTGATATCTCTGATTTTCTTGAAGACATCTCTAGTCCTTCCCATTTTTTTTTTGTTTTTCTGTATTGTTTTGTATTGTTCACATAAGAAGGCTTTCTTGTCTCTCCTTGCTATTCTCTGGAACTCTTCCTTTTCTCCTTTGCCTTTCTGCCACATTATATAAACCTAGTAAATACTTTAACTGGTTAAGTGTATATATAAACCCAATTCTAAGGTTATATTTTTAAAGTAGAAATTAAATAAATACATAAAAAAAATATAACTGGAGACTTAACATAGAGATTTAACCAGAAATATCATTATAATAATGATAGTAAAATGGAGGGGTAGCATTTTAAGGTGCATGAATGATATTTTCTCCTTAAGACCCTAATTTTTCTTTTTAGATTTCTTGTAGAATGGAGAATATTTCTATTTTTACAATGTGATCAGTTAAGTAACTATAGTTTCACTGTCCTTATTAAATTTACAAATATAATCTTGATGTTTTATGTATCAATATTGAGCTCAGAATTGGACTCAAATAACCTCTATTTTATACTTCTATTGACCTGCACAACAGCTGAATAACCTGAATAATACTTTAATTATGCATGAACCTTATAACCCTATATATGAGGAGAAATTCCTTCTTAAAACTAGCTCCCATAAATTATTCTGGCTTTTTAAAAACTTTTCTGTTAAATGCAAGATAGTGTAACAATATTTTTTCCCCAAATTTTAACCTTATGATATTAGATACATAGGAATAATGGTTCATCTTGTGAATGTAAACTATATGTATGCATGATTTAAGTATTTGCTTTAGTTTATGAGCAACAGCATGGACTTTGTAGGGCTTCCCAGGTGGCTCAGTGGTAAAGAATCTGTGTGCCAATGCAGGTGATGTGGGTTCAGTCCCTGGGTGGGGAAGATTCCCTGGAGAAGGAAGTGGCAATCCACTCCACTATTCTTGCCTGAGAAATCTCATGGACAAGAGAATCATGGTGGTTAGAGTCCATGGGGTCACAGGAGTCAGACATGACTTAGCAAATAATAACAACAACAATGTGGCCTTTATAATAAAGATAGAAATACCAGTGTCATCAAAATAACTTAAGTGCCCTAGAGGCATACTTTCCTTTGCAGTTTCAATTTTTGTAAGTCTTATCATGCTTCCGTAAATAGTTTTTCCATCTTTCTGAAAATAAAATTAACTACTGTCAAAGGAATTCCAGAAAGTTTCTAGTAGTTGCCTTAAATTGTTAAATCATACTATCATTTCCTAGTAATTGTAGTGAAGTTATAACCTAGTGTTTTTACATCCACTTGCCCTGATATCACTTCTGCTGCAGGAAATTAAAAGTGCTTAGATTTGATACTAACAGATTAAGCTAACAGTCGCAGCTTTAACTATTCCTGTCACACAGCTTCACCTTCTGCGTGGCAAAGCTTGTGACTTGAATAACATAGCCATTAAATACTTTAATCAACTTATAAAATTTAGCTTGGTGAAAGTTAAACCATATCTGTGGCTTTTTTCAACACTCCATTTAAAAATGCACATGGAAGCAAAAGCATAAATACATATTCTTCACTACACCATACCCCTTTCATTAGACAATTTTGACTCTTAATTGGTTGTGTATGGACCTTATTATCTAATTATAATCTGATTTAAAAGATAAAATCCATTGCATAGGGTATCTCCAGTCTCAATCATGGATATTAATATACTGTTCTTTGAAATTCAATCTGACAACCTCGTCAAATACAGAAATTGGCTTGCCAGAGATCTCCAAGGTCATGATCCTTCAAAGCACTGTTTGTCAAATTGCCCTGACACACCTCTTGCTGGAAAAACTACACTTTGATTATTAATGTGCAGTGGAAAAGTGACATAGCCTTGCAAACTGATCTTATAGATCAAGAAAAAAAATGACAAAGTGAGCAGACAAAACTATCTTGAGTTAAACCTCATGTATTTGATGAATACAAAGAAGAGTATAACTTGACATGTGAATATAACTGTAAATAGAATTCTGAGTTTCTAGAAGGCATCACAAATGCTAGAAGATATTAATAGCATATAATATTTATATCCTCAATATGAAACATGTTAAATATCTGTACACAGATTCTTGCTTTAATGACTGAAAATTATAATCAATAATAATTGATTTACAACAGATTAAATCGTATAAACTGCTGTGCAGTTCATAAATAAATAATTCTATTTCCCACTGCTACATTATTTTCAGTACAAATACATTTAGTATTTATTGTACATTGATAGTTATTTTCAGTACTGTAGAAAATATGACGCACAAACCCATAGAAGATTTACTATGTAAACATTGCCTAAAAATATTGCATATAACTGAGTTATTATTTTCATAAAAATATTTTTAAATTACTCTTTGATAAATTTTCCATGAAATTAAACCCTGTGGGATGCAGCTATCACTCTAATTTTTCATATATGTGCTTGTATATATATGAAAATACTAATAAAACCATTTATTTTGAAGAACAGAAGAAAAAGTCAGATGTAGATTATAATTATGCAACAGAATTCTGAGGATAAAGATGCATTTCCAAAAATTTTAGAAAAAAGGAATGAAAATTATTCAGCATCTGATTTTGCATCAATAAAACTGTATTCCAAAGGACACTGGAAAATGGTCTGTGAGTTATGAAAGCAGATAATTTTGACCCATCAATTTTAGAACTTTAAAATCTTTCAGAATCTATCTTTCAAAGAACTATGTGAAATAAAATACACTTTCCTTTTATGTAAGAAATAAAGCAAGGTTTCTCTCCCACACATAATTTCTTAGGAAACCATCTCTAGTAAAAGACAGTGAATATAATAAATGAGGATCGTGTAAAATAATATATTTCATAAGGTAAATGTTGTAACTCAGAATGCCTATTAAAGTAAGGTAATCAATTAATCATAATATTTCTGTATCAGGCCCATATATCAGCCTAAAGTTGAAGAAAGTAGGCTCCAAATAAATATCTCTAAAGCAAAGTGCTATATTTTAAGAAACAGGTAAGAATGGAAAAGAGGTGGGAGATGAAATATTTAATTATTAAATTGAGTAGTAGATAAATATTTTCAGAATATATATATGTGTATACAGACACACACACAAACACATACACACACATATAAAATGAGGAATAGATCTGAATAAAATTTATCTGGGTCTTTTTTTTCCTGTGTTTTTGCTTCTGCCTATAACATTACTCCCCAGGCTTTGGTTTTTATTTTTTCATCAGTGACTAATTCCTTTCTGAGCCATCTCTTTTCCAAGTTACCGCAATTTGGCAGAAAAACAGCAAGAAATATGATTCTTTGTCTTCCTCATGCAACATTAGTAAATATTTTGTATATAAATGCATCAATAGCTACTCAATTTGTATCTGTTGTATCAATGAATTTATCAGACCATGAGGACCTAGAATAATGTTGTAACATTGGAAATTAAAATTGGAATGATCAGTCAACAGTGAACTGAAGGGACGAATGAGCAAAAGCAATGTTTTTAAACTAACTTCATACAAGCAATAGTGTGAAGAGACAGAAAGAAACAAGGGTAAAGTTTTTTGTATGAAGATTTGATAAACCTTGGTATTGATAATGGAGGTTTAGAAGTCTACAGTTGGAAGAGTTGGTTTGGATGTTTGGTGATAAAAGAGGGTGACTCTACTGTAAGATATGTTTTACTGGAGAGTTCAACAGGATATTCAAATAGAGATATTAATGTCCTTTTTAAAAAAATATTTATTTATTTATTTTTGATTATTCTGGGTTTTCACTGCTGTCACAGGCTCTTCTTTAGTTACAGGGAGTGGTGGCTACTCTTTAGTTGAGATGAGCAGACTTCTTGTTGCAGTGACTTCTCTTGTTGTAGAACTTGGGCTCTAAGGCACGTGGGCTCAATAGTTGCAACTCTGAGGCTCTAGAGCACAGGCTCCAGAGTTGTGGCTCACCGTCTTAGTTGTTGCACAGCATGTGGGATCTTCCAGGATCAGGAATTGAACTAGTGTCTCCTGCATTGGCAGGCGAACTCTTTACCACTGAGCCACCAGGGAAGCCCTAATGTCCTTTTTTGACTAACATGATTATTTTATGTAATCTTGAGAAATACTAGAGGTTTTTGTAGATTTTCCATTTTGTTGTGTTTTCATAGCACTATGAAAGTAGTACCACTCCAGTCTTTACCATAAAGTATTGATTTTGTTCTAATAAATTCTAAATTTCTTGATAGCAGGAGACTATTTTTATTCTTTTAGTTATAAGAGCCGCATATATTTCCTGACAGACAGACTTTCTGCAGATGTGTATTAATCTGAAGAAAAAAAAAAATGTCCAGAAAGAAGTAAACAGGTTTTTAGTGTGGGAATTCTATTCAAAACAGAGTGTAAATCAAATGATAGGTATCCAAATATCCTACATTGTAGGAAAAACTGATATCACCAAAACGTAAGAAAGCATTGACAATGGAGAATATTCAGTAATAAATTAGGCTCTATAAGGTAGGTGCATTTGAAATATAATAGGCAGCAATTTATCAGACCATGATAGTATTTGTAAAAAAAAACGTCAACAGTGAACTGAAGGGACGAATGAGCAAAAGCAATGTTTTTAAACTAACTTCATACAAGCAATAGTGTGAAGAGACAGAAAGAAACAAGGGTAAAGTTTTTTGTATGAAGATTTGATAAACCTTGGTATTGATAATGGAGGTTTAGAAGTCTACAGTTGGAAGAGTTGGTTTGGATGTTTGGTGATAAAAGAGGGTGACTCTACTGTAAGATATGTTTTACTGGAGAGTTCAACAGGATATTCAAATAGAGATATTAATGTCCTTTTTAAAAAAATATTTATTTATTTATTTTTGATTATTCTGGGTTTTCACTGCTGTCACAGGCTCTTCTTTAGTTACAGGGAGTGGTGGCTACTCTTTAGTTGAGATGAGCAGACTTCTTGTTGCAGTGACTTCTCTTGTTGTAGAACTTGGGCTCTAAGGCACGTGGGCTCAATAGTTGCAACTCTGAGGCTCTAGAGCACAGGCTCCAGAGTTGTGGCTCACCGTCTTAGTTGTTGCACAGCATGTGGGATCTTCCAGGATCAGGAATTGAACTAGTGTCTCCTGCATTGGCAGGCGAACTCTTACCACTGAGCCACCAGGGAAGCCCTAATGTCCTTTTTTGACTAACATGATTATTTTATGTAATCTTGAGAAATACTAGAGGTTTTTGTAGATTTTCCATTTTGTTGTGTTTTCATAGCACTATGAAAGTAGTACCACTCCAGTCTTTACCATAAAGTATTGATTTTGTTCTAATAAATTCTAAATTTCTTGATAGCAGGAGACTATTTTTATTCTTTTAGTTATAAGAGCCGCATATATTTCCTGACAGACAGACTTTCTGCAGATGTGTATTAATCTGAAGAAAAAAAAAAATGTCCAGAAAGAAGTAAACAGGTTTTTAGTGTGGGAATTCTATTCAAAACAGAGTGTAAATCAAATGATAGGTATCCAAATATCCTACATTGTAGGAAAAACTGATATCACCAAAACGTAAGAAAGCATTGACAATGGAGAATATTCAGTAATAAATTAGGCTCTATAAGGTAGGTGCATTTGAAATATAATAGGCAGCAAAATATTTTACTGGATATTTTAAAGGTTTGATGAGATTATTTTTCCAAAAAATAACTAGAATATATGAAAAAAAAATAGTTTGTTGTTTGTCCTTTTTTTTTTTTTTAAACTTTTATTTTGCTTTTAACTTTTACAGAGTTTTGTTGTTTAGAGATATGTATGTTCCCAGATTAGTCATATGTATATCCCCTCCTTCCCACCCCTCCCAACCATCACACAGCACCCCTGAAGGATCCCCTTTTTTCACAGAGCAATGACTAGAGCTATTTTCTTCACTTATGATAGTACAGGCCTTCATGCTACTTCCTTTACGCCTCTCACCCACTGTTCCTTCCCCATAATGTCCACATGTCCACTGTCCATGTCTGTCTTTCTGTCGCTTCACTGCGTGTGCCATCATCACCATCCTACTAGATTCCATATATGTGTGTTAATA